>OZ010712.1:30137304-30235810 GCA_963932345.1 Ophion ventricosus
ACTTTTAACCTTCCTACCATTCGTACCACAACTTTTCAGCGTTCTTTTAGTAACTCGGCCATGCACCTCTGGCACTCTCTGCCAGAAACGGTCAAAGAGTCGCCTTCTCTTTCTATCTTCAAACAACGACTTCACGCATATCTCTTCCAATCTGAAGTTCACCAAAATCGGCCGTTGTTCGTCCTTCGGGGAACTGCGTCAGTATCCACTGTTGAGCATTATATTACAGCTACTACTGCTGTAGCGGGCCTATATGGTCGTTTCTACTAGTATCACCATGCGATCAGTGTATGCGTTAGTATTAGTTTTAAGCGTCATTCTGTAAAAGCAAGAAAATTGTATCTTAGTTTGTAAGCACCTATTCTATAGTTGTAAAATTTATATTTGTTATTTGTATATGTTTATATTTTTATTTTGTTACTCAAATCATCCACTTCTTTTGTTAACAACTTCTTTTAGCCCCATAGTTCACTAGGGCTTAATAAAACAAATCAATCAATCAATCAATCAATCTCTCTCTCCCCCTCTCTCTCCCTCTCTCTCTCTCTCTACGGTTTGACGTTCCGTCCAAGCAAATTTATTTACCTTCGGAGTTTCGAAGATTTCGCGAAATACGATCTTCGATTTATAAATAACCCGTTCGTTTCGATGCTATTTTTGGAAAATTAATGCGCGCGAGCTTGTAAAACATACGGAACGTAGAGGTTTATATAGCCCGGTTGAAGCGCGGGCCTTCCGCCTGCCCGAGAGAGGCGCGAGAGCAGACGTGAGATTAATGGTAACGAAGCTCGTAAAGTTTCCTATACAAGGTGGACCGAGAAAACAAAAAAAAAGCACGATACCTACGTATAAAGAGAAAGAAACGTCTATGGGGTGTTCTTTTTTTCGTGCGAATGAGCGACTCGGGCATTCACCATTCGTAAAACGATAGCGATATACGTCCCTTTCCGGTTCGATTATAGTCCGACCGGAAATCGTTGTCTCGCGGAACCTCTCCCTGCACTCGTCACACATCGTCAGTACGCGACCCAGGCGCAATCGCGACGGCTACAATTTCTAAAATTTCGGCGTAACGCTCGCGATATTTTATAGGCTACAATTTCGAAAATTTCGGCGTAACGCTCGCGATATTTTATACGGTAGTCGAAAAAAAAAAAAAATAACAACAACTGAAATGTGTGCGTATAGTGACGTGTGATTAAGTTCTTTGCTTGGCGAGACGAATTGATCGTCGTTGGAATTCAAAGAATTTCTTTTTATTTCCCTAACTTTTTTTTGCCACTCAAGGCTACGAGAATGACCCAAAGGTTTTTTCAAGATCCTGACGAGACACTAGCAACCTAAATGTGCAAAAAGAAAATCAGATAACGAAGTGAAAAAAAAATAAATGAATGAAAGTGAGTTTGCGTTGATTTTCAACGGAGGAACTCCAAGGTCGCGTTTTGTCTGCCTCGTTATCGAGATATTCTTAAAATAAAACAGAAAATTTGAGCTGATTTGCGTAAAACGATAAAACGCGCTACGACACGTGGCAACGTTGCTGTCAAGTTGGCCATGTTGAATAAGCGCAACAATTAGAAACGCACAAACTATTGCTTCGTCCTCGTAATCAATTTCTTACCGCGGTTTCGTGAAGAGTATTTAAAGTATTACTGGATGGATATTTAAAAAAAATCGCTAAAATTCTTGAATATTTGAGGAATTATAATTCTTGATGGAATAATAATACATGAATTATTTTAGAACTTTTCACTAAATATTTTGGTAGTTATAAACATAAGAATTTAACACGGGCTTATGGGAAAACAGCTTCTGCAGACGTTAATGATTACAAAACAAATGGAACTAATCAAGCGATTGATTATGCTAAGTTTCAAATAAATTGACTGAGTAATTATCAAGAAATAAATTAAAGTAATGAGAAGTAGCGCCTTTTTTAACGATGAATTAATAGCAATCATTGGAAAACTCAATATATATTGAGTTTTTGGGTAATTATTGATAATAAGATGATCTGAACGTATTAATGAAATTTAAAAATTGAGAAATGTTTCTGTTGGACAGTTGAAGCACGTGTACAGTCACTGACAAAACCTCAGTCAAGCACACGCCAATATCGTCGAATTTGACTTTAATTATTATTAAAAGTGGACAATTACCATTTCTAAGTCTCAATTTATTATTAAATTAGCTATTTGTAAGGCTTAACATATAAGACATGATCTAGACTTGTAAATCGACGATTCGCGCATTTTGGACTAACTTTTTGCCCGGCGGTCCATCCAGTAATACCTTAATTTTTTATCACTATTGTTATTTTTGTTCCGCATGATTACAAGAGAGAGTAATACAACACAAAATGTTCGCAAAAAAGATGCAGATTAAAATCTGTTTTTTGCCAATCAAACAAACTTAACGAATATTTAACAGAGTACAAAAAATATTGAGGCCAAGCCGTATTTTTCTTCGTGTTTAATATTTTTCATCCATAATTCCTCTTGACAGAAGCTACGGTGCATGTATTTCGACATAACCTTCAAATCAATTATACGTCGTCCCTCCACTGCGCACTCATTTTCCGGCTCAACTACTTTTTCTCGCTGCTTACTATTTTCTACTTGCTTTGACCGACGATTGTACTGTTTTTTGACTTTTGATTTGTTCGTTCTATGTTTTCATTTTCATCGAACACAGAAACCGAATTTGCGAAGGATGTTTGACAGCTAAGCATTCACGATGAGGCGTTCGTATCTAAGCTCAGTGCTACCAGCTACTGAGAACTAAATTGCACGTTTGCCAAATTTCAATTTGGTTAATAACGTATTCGCCATGTTAAAAAAAAAACAAAAGACGATTAATAACATTTCTAAACAGTCAATTATATGCATTCCACATATTTATCAGCTGCTACGTGTTTATTTTACGTAAGCGAAAATTCGATTATTCGGAATTGGCAAACGTAACAGGCGCTCGTCAAAGACCCTGGTGCAACCTCCTTAATTTCGTAATCTCGCACAAATGATTGGCAAATTCGGAAAGCAGTACTTTCGTAACACATTTCATCGTTATATCACGTCAAATGGAGTCCGTGAGGAAGTTCAGGGCGAGCGTGTCTTTGAGCTCGTATATATTTTCATTCGATTACGGAAGTAAATCGAGCGATGAGTCAAACACATGTTGGCAATTGGGAACGTCCGTGTGAGGTCGGCCTCAAATGCGCTCGCACGATGCTCTCAATTTCTGTACCAGAGTCTCTCGATCTATACCGGGATGACACTCGCGAGAGCAAGCGTTACTCGATTATGCTCGTTACGTTCTACACACGTACACATACATATATGTGACAATCCCTATTGATATCAATGATCAAACCATAAAATTTTGCCACCGCACAGTGTCCATTCGAATAAATCGACGTCGGGTGAAATCTCGCTGACAATTTCATCGAATTCACAATCATTACCGTTCACAAAATCTCCTAGTCGTATGACTCACATGTGTCGTCTTGCGCCGGTGCGTCATACATGCATATTTCCGCGCATACCTCACCAATCAGAAACTCTCGTGCGATACTACAATTGTGTATGGAAATTTCACCGACAGCAACTTTATCTGCAAGATCGTCAAAATTCCAAATTCCTTGGCGACGTTTTTACTCAGAAAATTGTCGAACAGCAAAAAAAAAAAACGCGGCCTCGCGTATTTGAGTTTTCACGTGTAATCTTATCTTCGGCCAATGAATCGGGGCACTCGTTGAAGATCAATACGTTTTCGCGACTCAAATCGAAGGAAAAAGTTGTCGAGTAGATTGTTCAAATGAAAGAAAAAAAATCGTTTTTCTCGCAACGATTGACGAGACGAGGAATAAACAACGGTAAATTTGTCGAAGGATCATAAAGTTGAGGAATACTAATCCAGGTGTGTTATTTGTTATACAAAAGGTGTGTAATTTTAGAAATTGAACACGCATAAATGACATACACAATTTAAAATACCGCACTTATGTGCATTATAGAGAATTCAAACCTCATGTGTATTTTCGCACACTTGAGCCGCATTAAATTTTACCACGTTATTGCTGTCTCATTCGACACATGCAAAACGTGTCAATGTCTGCATTTGCACGTTTTGATATTAATAGTGCCTTAAACAATGCACTTATGTGTGTTACAGTAAAATTAAGCACGTTTCGTGCGTATTTGTAAACAGTGGATACGCATTAAGTATATTAAAATTTACATGTCAATTTTAATGTACTTGATACTAACGTGAATGGGATTGAAGTTTGTATCATTGGCATGTAACGAAAATTATTTTTGATTCCTTATTTTTATTATTAACCAAAATCATATTTTGCAAATTTTAGTTGCAGTTTGCTAAATAAGAATCCGAAAAAATATTTTCGCCATTTTCGTAGCTTCAATCTGCTAAAGGAAATTTGTGAAATTCGAGAAAAAAATATCATTTTCGTTGCATTCCAACGATACAAGCTTCAACATTATTAACATGACATGTCCATTTTGAGATACTTAATACATACTTAGATGCAATTATTCGAATAGAACTTGTTAATTTCAATATGATGATTACAAATACAGTATCGTGTTAACATATTTCTCTCTTTCTCTCTCTCTCTCTCTCTTTCTCTCTCTTTCTCTCTCTCTCTCTCTCTCTCTCTCTCTCTCTCTCTCTCTCTCTCTCTCTCTCTCTCTCTCTCTCTCTCTCTCACCCTCCCTCTCTATTTCGAAGATCTGTCTACTGTCTTATATATATAGGTTATTTTTAAAAGAATCTATATCATGAGATTTGATAAAACTTTCTAATTATATGATTATACGAAATTTCTTCAATTTTTTTTTATTTTTCAATTTTTATTACTATCTGAACTCTTCCTTTGCAGTTTTAGGTTACGGATTTCTACTGAAGATCTTCAAAAATCTTTTAGAGACGTTTGTAGTCCAAATGTGCTAAAAAAAAATTGTGCAATACGAGAAAAATAATAATTTCATTGCGTTCGAACGGTGCAAACTTCAATACCTTATCACAATTATCACAATGCCATTAACTAATTGATATAGTTTATGTGATACAACAAATAATTATAGGAATTACTTTTGTCTGTTATGCCATATCTGCGATAAAAGAATAAAATGCTTCAAGCACCCGATAGCTTAGGGGCAGCGTGCGTAGTACAAGCAAGTATGTTGTAAGTTTCGAATTCAAGTATAAGCGAAACTTTTTCTTCGAAATACACTGTTTCCGGACGAATTCTGATTATTGCATTCTATTTTGGTTTTATGCGTCCAGTGTGTAAACGCATGCAGTGTGTAAAAAATAATCAAATAACACACCAAATATGCCTGGAAATAATACACTCAAGTGTGTAATACGAAAAATATGAAACGAATCCCGAAATTACACACTCGGAAATGCGTCAAAAGTGACCACAAGATAATAACAGATGTAGCTGTATTAAAACAACAAATTTGAATTTGCAGTGATCTTGATGACAAATTTTGCCGAAAATAAATACTTTACGAGTCCATCTCTGGCAATATTAGCGACGTACAAATTTCCTGCGCTTGAAAACCGAAGAGAACGAACGATAGTAGCGCGCGAAAATTTCAACCCGAGCTGTCACACCGTCACACGGCCGTGAGCGCTTTTCGTACGTTTTTTTTTTTGTTTTTTCTTTTATATTCATTCGCCAAAAGAAAAGAAGAGTAACAGAGTAATCGCTCACCAGCCCCGTCTGTTCCTGTCGCGATATTCCGCAACGGAAAAGCCAAACATGCTACTCGCTTCTTTGTGATAACTCGTATAGTGTCTCGTCTCGACATTGAACGCCTCGATATTCCAGTTGGACGAATAAATCCCGAGGAGGATCACAAGTCCCAGGAGTATGTGAAAATTCCACATGTTATCACGATTCATCGTGATATCGAGGCACTATTATTACAATTTCACACTCTCGGTCCACTTTTTTTTCTTCGTCACCAGTTACAAACCCCCCCCTGTCAACTATCCATTCGCCGGTTTTTTTTTTAATTTCAATTGATTATCGTTTGCGTATGTAAAAAAAACCATATGAATAATAATAAAATATTAAAAAAGAAAATAACAAATTAATAATTTCGCGAAGTTGAGAGGAATATAGTTTCTTTTTTTTAACGATTAAAATTCGTGATGTTTTGCGCGCACTCTTGGCAACATGTGTCGAGACTGAGTGATGGTAATCACTGTACACGACCTCCTGAACGAAGTCGGCTTGACGGACGGCCGCGGACAGACTGAGTCGAGAACTCGAGACTTTTAGTTCTCTCACGACTCCCACCCATCCCTCCATGCCCAAGTACCCAGCGCCGGGCAATCGTTTTCTATCTCTCTCTCTCTCCGGCTCTCTCTCTCTCTCTCTCTCTCTTGCTCTCGCTCTCTCTTTCTCTCCTCCTCCACTCATCATCGTTCTTCTTTTGCACCGTATGAATATGCGCCACTAAGACCTCTCTCAATGTCCATCTTAATGCGCCATCGAGATTTTTTCCGATCATCGCTCTCGTTTATACTTTCCTACATTAATTCATCGTCCAATTGAAGCACGATTTGTTGCATGGGTTTCCTACCACTTCCGGACTTTTTCATGTGCACCGTTCGAAATCCTCGGATCTCTTCGTTTTATTGCTTCGAAATGTTATTTGTTTTGACGTTTTTTTTTATTCTCATTCGATTCGTTGTAGAAAACGCAACCATGAACGAACAATTCAACATTAATCATCGTTTCAGGTGATTTTGAGCTGGTGAATTAAATATTTTCAAGAGCAAAGCAGATGAGTCAGATAAGATCGGGATTTTTATCGTTGGTTGAATGAATTTTATTTTAAGACTTGTCGAATCGCTTTTTCCGCGTATGACATCACACTTGTCTTTCTTGAGTCTGTCGGTTTTTCCGAAACTCCGGAATACCGGAATTTGCCAACTCAGTGAGTCCTCATTACCGTCAACGTTATTCTGACTCAAGGCAGTATTGTTGTTTATATAACTTAAGTTCTATAAACAACTTAAGTTCTGTAAACAATAATACTTTTCATGATACTCATTTAATACATTTATAATACGTTTTATAATGCCCCTTTAATACATTAAAATTCTATAAATGCGTATAACAATACCCATTTCTTCTTTTCTTCTTCTTCTTAAAAAGATAAATAAATAAAAAATAAGATTCTTTTGAATTTATTATTTTCATTGATCCTAAATCATATTTAGCAGATTCAGGCTGTAAAGCGCTAAAATAAAGGATCCTAAAAAATATTCGCGTGATTTTCGTGGCTCAAATCTGCCAAGGGGAATTTGGGAAAATAGAAAAAATCACTTTCGTTGCATTCCAAGGATGCAAACTTCAATGTCATAAATTATAAAACTTAAGAACAATTGTATCGACAATTCTGCACTGTTGTCTAGAAATTAGAAAAAAAAAGCTTTTTTTGTTTTTATTTTTAAACAATAATTTTACAGAGCTTACTGAGTACGACGGTGAAAACGATTTAATGATTCTTATGAAATTAGCCGAGTTATAGAAATTATAAGGAGTTCTCAGGGAGCGCGGCAACCTTTAAGGAGGTTAGAACGTATGCACAATTCAATATTTAAATATACAGTGGG
Organism: Ophion ventricosus; assembly: GCA_963932345.1. Classification (NCBI taxonomy): domain Eukaryota; kingdom Metazoa; phylum Arthropoda; class Insecta; order Hymenoptera; family Ichneumonidae; genus Ophion; species Ophion ventricosus. The sequence goes on from OZ010712.1 coordinate 30,144,964, forward strand.
TAAAAAAGTATTTGCTAAACCGCGTGTTTTTCGAGAATTTTTGTCGACCATTTTATTTTTCTTCGAAAAAAAAAATGCTAAAGTATTTTTTTTTTTCGCAGGATAATTTGAACGACACGCGATGTACAAATACGTATTTTACCCACTATATATATACAGGGTGGTCCAATAACTATTAGCACCTTGGATATCTTCGAAACTATAAGGTTCACAGAAATATTTGCTGAAATGAAATTGCACAGTACGAAATGGGCCATCCGATAGCGATAATAGTTTTTTTGCAGGTGGAGGTACTTCGGACATTTGAAGGTCAACTCCATTTTTTAAAAATGGATCGGTATGTTTTTTTTCTGTATCGTGAAAGAGGAGCTTAAAACGATTTCAACGACATATAACATAAGGTCATTGAAGGTCATAGAAAGTACATAAAGGCGATAATACTTACAGTTTCGGTAGTAAATAAAATGACTACGTTTATAGTAAGATAAACGCCTTTCTGTACTTTCTATGACCTTCAATGACCTTATGTTATAGGTCGTTGAACGCGTTTTAAGCTCCTCTTTCATGATACAGAAAAAAAAACATACCGATCCATTTTAAAAAATGGAGTTGACCTTCAAATGTCCGAAGTATCTCCACCTGCAAAAAAACTATTATCGCTATCGGATGGCCCCTTTCATACTGTGCAATTTCATTTCAGCAAATATTTCTGTCAACCTTATAGTTTCGAAGATATCCAAGATGCTAATAGTTATTGGACCACCCTGCATATAATTGCCAAGACTATACTAAGTCGTTAAGATTTTTTTTAAATTTGTTCACTACTAAACACCAGAGCTAAAAAATAGTTCAATGTAATTTTACGTGCGGTTAGATGGGCAAGAAGTTCACGTTACAGGCGATGACATCTTTTTAGCTATTTAGCACCAAGATAAACCACTTCTAACAACGGATCAACGTTAACTAAACCTTCGTAAACATTTACAAGAAAAAAAAACCCATCTTCCCCATCGAAAACCAAATATATTTCATATCGAACCATCGAAGTTCGATAAAAGATTACGAATCTTTTAAATCTTTTAATAATTTTAATTTTTTTTAATCCTTTCAATCCTTTTATTTTAATAAAAGATTACCACTCTTTCATAATAATCAATAATGTTATAATTTTTCAAGTTGGTAGTAACCCAACATTTTGACTTTTCCACGTAATAAAAGTATAAAAATGCACAATTTTGCCCTTCAATTATATATTTTATGGAAACTTAGCATCTATAGAATAAATCTATACCTCGTATGAATTTTTTTTTCGAGGTTTATTAAAAAAAAAAAATAACTCATAAACCGTCCTTCGACTCAACAGGACTGCTCCAACTTCATTAAACACGTTTTTCTTGAAACAATGTTTTCCAAATCAGCAAGCATGATATATCGATAAACAATTGGCCGATTGAGCTCAGATTTAGCATAAAACTTCAGTAGACTATTTTGCAACGTTGACAGCAGAATTGAGTCGAAATAATTTATATATATATATATATGACTCGTAAAATGATCAGAAAAATAGGAAAAATTGATAATAAAAGTTTAGAATTTTTCTGCCAGTGTACCACAATATGTATACTTTCAACAAAAAAAAACATACTTCGATAAAATCGGCAAAATAGTTTTTGCGATAACAATTCCCAAAATTCGCCTACTTTTTCCGCCGTCTACTCGGATGTGCCCCCTTAACAAACCGGAAATGGTGCCGCACATTAGTTAAACTTCCATTACGATGCAACAAGAAGACTTACTAGCTCATTCTGCTACTCTAAAAACAAGCGTAGCGATAGCCCCCAACAAATCCAAAACGACTGAAATAAACAGCAGTAAGGCTGTTTGGGTTTGTTTGCGTACAGCCAAAGGAGAGAAATTATGCCTGATCTCGTAATACTGAAAATTTGCTCCTTGAATGATTTCGACCACCCATTGTCTTAAGGCAGTAGTCTGCTTTACAGGCTTCAAAAAATCGATTTTTCGTTTTTGTCTTAAATCTATTCCAAAACTATCCAAGAATATGTGTTCAAAATTTTAGAGGCCAATTCGACATATTTTCGAAGCTAGATCAGTTTTAGTGGCCGAGCGTCGAGCAGGTGCGAATGCTCGGGCAGAACTTTACAGCCCGTTTTCTCGAGTTTTCATTTTCACAAGTTTTGGAAAACGGTGCCGGCGATAGTAAAAACAATATATGTCCGATCGAAAAAAACCAAAGTGATCTAGCTTCAGTATTGAATTATCTTCTATTTGAACTAAAAAAGTTGGACAAAAGTACTATTTAAATTACTTGTTTTGCAACTTAAAGTGAATTTTTTTTTTCAAAAAAGTGAATTTTTTTTTCAAACTGCGAAAAAATTTGGAATTTCGTCATTTCTTCGGTATTTTTTTAGTTCATATAGAAAAGGAACTTATAAAAACTAAAAAAAAATTTGGTTCCACTGTTTCAGATGCATCGCACGACCTCCATCACCGGCACCGATTTACGAGTGCACACTCCAGGCGCCCCAGAAAAATCGTTACAACTTTGGCAAATTTCAATAATTTGTAATAATAAAAATTGTTTTTTAAAGCTTGAATATAATATACTATCGTCTCAAAATTTCGTTTACCGCAATCATTTCCTTCCCTTTCAAAAAAATTGTTGAAAAAACGCTTTTTTTTCGGCTCCTAAAGCAGACTACTGCCTTAACTGAATTTACTGCATTTAATAATATCGTATGATCGAGTAATGTATCAGTAATGCAAACAAATGTGAACGAAAGATAATATAACCAATACCAGTGAACCGAAAGGCAAAATATCAAGATCGAGTGAAACACAAAAATAAAAATATTCTAGGTAATAATCCGTACACTAAAGGCCCTAGGGGAAATGAGATCAACACGTGTACCCATGTAAAAACAATACACGGAGAGAATTAAATGTTAAAAATTACCGTGCAGTAACGGTAACCAGATGACAAGCCTGAAACTTCGCTTATTATTACTGAGTAAAACACAGATTTTCACGAAAATAAAATAAAATTTCTTCTTCGGATAGAAAATTTTACCAGATTTTCTAGTAAATTTTCATGTGTAACAAAATACGCAAAACTTAAATTTAAAAAATATATAATATCAGCGAAATTTTACTGTGCATTTTATTATTTTATGCCTTTCAAAAATGTCTATAAAAAAGTATCGTCTTTATAACAGTTATTTTAAGATTTATTATAAAATTTAATGAGTGTTATAGGAAAATGTATTGTGCTCTCGGTAAAAATTATCGTGCGCGCTACCCTTCTTGTATAGTAAAATTTTAGCTACGTATTTGAAATTTTCTGTAACGTGAGTTAAAAAAAACTTGTCGCATACGAATTATTATGCTTTTCTCACTTGTCACCACATTGAAATATATCACGGTAATTTTTACCGTGAAATTGACGACAAAAATTACTTTTTAATTCTCTCCGTGTTATGAAATTATCGTTATGTATGAAAATCTGTTATTTATGTTAGAAAAATATAAGAGTTTCAACCAGCTCGTTGTACCCTACGTTTAGCAGCACTTGACACACTGTACCCACCTATCTGACACATTGTACCCCACGCGTGGGGCACAATGAGCCGTACGCAAATTTTTTTCGAACCCATTATATTAGGATTTTTAATCTTTTTGCAAAAAATATGGTAGCTTTATTGTACGCCCAAAGATCTATAAAATGGGTTATGACCTTTTTTTTCGAATCAGACTACGTTCGTAATAGTAAAAATTCAATAGAAAAAAAGTGACACACTGTGCTCCAACCTTTCCCTACTCCTAGAGAATTCAGCAACAAAAAATGGTCAATGCCGAGGACACATTTCTATGTGTAGCTTCGCGTGAATAAATTGCCTATCGAAGATAAGACTTTTACGTACTCACCAATGCAGAAATTATTTGATCCAAATTTATATCGTAATATTGAATTGAATTCGGGCAAACGAAAAGAAAGACGTTGTTCGTCGTTCAACAGAGCGGAAGCTGTTTCTTTTTTTCCCGAAATATCAGCCATCTCTGAGACACTGGAAATCTGCAAATTTACTATCTCTTTCGCACTCATGGCCGCTCGGTCGATGTGACACACGTGACAAAATAATAATAATCTTAAATGCAGGACTCGAAATTTATTACGGCAATCGTGTCGTTTTCGAACAAAATATTGGGGTGTAGAAGTTGGCGCCCTGCTCGAAAATAATATAACCCCCCCCCCCCCCCCCCCCCTGCCCACGATTCCCCCTGAAGATAAACTTTCGAGAAATTTCTTAAATGTAAGAACAAAAAACATTCGTCAGCCTTTTCAAGAAAATAAAAACCTTTCGTGCATATCTCCAAGCACTTCGCGTACTAATAAAGCTGTAATAAAACATCGATATAGGCTACGAACTTGTCCAAGACGCCGCATGCGCGATCTATCTTACCGATAGCCGCTGTATCGCATTGAGAATCGATACCGCCGCGATTAATTCTTTTCTACACCAACAGATGGCGCAACGAGTTTGTGCCGTTAACAACACGCCTGATAGCTTCTTTACCGACAGCATTCGCAAATCTTAACACAATAACCCACCGTGGTTAAAGTAGGTTCCGCGTCAACAATCACGAACGGTGTTGATCGTAAAGAGTTACAAGCTATTGAGTCATATCTTAAAATAATCATCCGTTGACACTTGTCTTTCCCGCGTAAAATGTACTTTACGCGCATATCTCGTGTTCCGAAAGGGTGTTGAGTTACTCTTCGATTGTTTTATTTATCAAACGAAGACAACAATAGCGCGAGTTTACGTGTAGACAGGTTAAACGTTGAAAGGTTTCGGCAAAGGTTGTAAACCGTTAAATAATCTCATAAAAAGTTCGTTATCTTCGCATAAATGTGTACCCCCTTGCTCGGTCCTCTGTTTATTTCGATAATTTGAATGTTATTCGAAGGCGAATTCGTCGATTAACATGACAAGCACAAACGAGGTACGTTTCGGTGGACGCTGAAATTTTAACGTTGCGATTCAAAGCTACAAATTGCTCGATCTCACAGGTAACGTTTAAAGATCTACAAATGGACGAACGATACAAAAGGTTGGAGCGCACTCTGAAGATGGTTTTGCTGAAAAATGCCGACAGTAGAACCGCAGAGAATAGTCACACGGGCATATGGCCGAGTATTTCGAGCATCAACGGTGACAATTTGGACACGAGTTGCACCGCGATGTCCATACAGTCTTCGAGAATCGGCAGCGAAGTCGTCGCGTCCAGCAGCAATCTCAGAAACATCATGGCGCACAAAAAATCGTTTGGCGGCCCTCGCATCAGCATGGCCACGTCCAGCGAAAATCAGTTCCCCATGAACAAAGACGACGACAGCGCTATGATGCCGCCGCCGCGAATGCCTGGTCCGTCTTCCGTTCGTTCCAAGCGATTCGACGTGGAAAACAAACGTACGCCTCTGCTAAACATGCCCGTTGATCTGGACAGGCACGAGAATGGTTTCACGCAGTCCACACCGGCGATCTACGTTTCTTCCGCTTCTCAGTGCTCGACCTCTGTAGACGGGAACAAAGCGCTCAGAGAGCAAAACGACTATCAGGCTAGAGGCCCTTACGAAGAGGCCAGGGGCAACGGGCAGGGAAGCAAGCCTCAGGAAAGGATCTTCTCCAGGTGGAGAGTTTTATTTAACGACAAGACGCAACTGATCATCAAAGGCACTCTGGAGTGCGGAAAAGTTGCCAGAAGCAAGCCTGTCATTAGGAGACTCACAGCTACCAGCGTCCAATCCATTTTTAAACACACTTATCATCTTCATGGCAATCTTGTGGATGAGCGCAATGGTAAAGTTTTCTATCGAAATGATTTTCGTTTTTTTTTTTACCTATTTTGAACTGGGATTCTGGCGTCATAAATTTGTCCAATCAAAACTACCAAAATCCTTGCTTTTTCGGATCGTTTAACATATTTCAAACACACAAAATTTTCATTAACACGCTTTAGTTATGGAGAATAAGAGTTTTCATAGTACCAAATACACGTCGTAATACTCCTTGGCGTAGCGAACATTCTTTTGGGCTGGGGGGGCGAGGGGCTAGGAGGACCTGGCCTGATCAGAACTGGTTTTGTTCACAATCACCTTTTTTTTTTAAATAAAATGTACCTTATAGTCGATAAGCACATAACACACATGAAATATGAAACTTGCTTTAAGGACTTACATACACCTGGGTAGGTCAAAAAGATTGATTTTTCAAAAAGGTGCTCATTCAAAAGTACTATCCTTTGAGTTTAAATTTCATAAGGAAATTTGCAATAATGACTAAGTTATAGCGTTTTGTAACTGACCGGGTGAGCAACGACTAACGGTTGTCCGCCTTTGTCATCTGTTTGACTATGAATGAGGTTGACACAGCAAAAAAAAGATCTAATGAAAGCGTCATCATCTAAGGAAGATCCGTCATATGGCCCAGGAATTGACGATTTCATGTAAGTTTAAAATAAACCAGTTATTTCAGTGTAAAGTGTACTCAAAACATTAAACGCGTTTTACTCGAAACAGTGTTTTCAAAATCGGTACCAGAAATATCTCCACAACTACTGGACCGATCAGGATCAAGTTTTGCACAGTTATGCATCACACAATAATTTAGTCATTATCGAGCCGTTGTTTCGATACCTGGCATAATTTTTTTTTTCATCATAAGTACTGAACAATTTTGAGGCGAACAATCGCCTGTTTTACTCCAGTGACTGCCATGGCCCGAAAAAATTAAATTTTTAAATTCCGGCTCGATAAGTACTAGTTTTATCTATTTACTTTAAGAAACAAATCTTTTTTTTTTAGATAAAAAATGGCAGAGGCACGTCTGGTACCGCAAACGCTGTCAAAAACAACACGTCCCAGGAAAATGACTGTAACTTTTTTACCGTTTGAAATTTTTTAACCAAATTTTCACACAATGTAGATAAAATGTCATACTTTAAAATGTATATCATGGTTGTTCAATAAAATTCAGTTTTATACACAAAAAAAATTCTTAAAGATAACCTTACTTTTAGCTGTCTCAGGTGTATGTAAGCCCTTAATTACACGTTTATGTTAACATTAATATCAAACTCTCGCAATACCTTAAAAAATAATCACCCGGTGCGTTGGTCTAGTGGTTAGCGTGCTGGCCAGCGGATCGGGGGAGGTCGCAGGTTCGAATCCCAGTCGCGTCACTTTCGTCGTGAAATATTTTTCTTCGATATTTCTCGGCGAAAGACGACTAGTTCCGTGACTGGAAGGCGAACTTTTGGGACCGGCTGTATCGGTATAGGTTTTCCGCAGTTTCCCTATGCCCATGGCAGACATTCATGGTGAATACGATACAGAGGGGGAAGTCGGCTGCGGCCGGAAGGTGGGGGATGGGTGGTAGGGAGGAATTGTGGACGGGGAGATAGATGGGGGAATTGTGGAATCGCGGAGATGTACAGGGGTGATGTGGAATGGGTGACAGAATGAAGTTTTGAGGTAGGTTGGGGCTCGTAAAAAGGGGAAGGCCCTGTACGGCTGGAACAAACCAATAAAAAAAAATAATCGACTCATTTTTCATAATTCTTCAATCCAATTACCAGCCTTTAAACTTTTCTTTCGGTAGGTACTCAATTAAATAAATTTTAGTTTTCTATTTTTTTCTCGCAAATCGGCCCAACATCTTTTCAGCTGGAATTTCTTTTCAACAATGTCATTCTCCATGTTCAGCAGTGACATATAAGAGAATCGTTTTTGAAGCCTTGTGTTTTTAAGGTTCATATAACTTTTCATATGCTCGAAAAGTTCATATAAGTTAAGGCAGTACTCCTTATTAATATGCTTTTTTTTTAAATTTACAGCATTTGTCATTTTTTAATTGAAGTTCGATTTCATGACTATCGCTTCAGCTTCTAAGGCTGAGGTATCATTCATTAAGATTTTTCTATAATTATTGATGAAATCAATCTCTGTTCTTCATACCCAATTCAAAAAATGCATCTGCCCAAAATTGACTTAAATGCGAACTTTGAATATCTAATTTACGTAATAAAATGGCTACTTTTCAGACAAATTACGAAATAATGACGAAGAAAATAGTTCAAGTTTTATTAAATTATTTATACTTGCTTGGGTGAAACTCGAATAAAATGAATGGATTCTTTGACTTCAATTATTTTGAATCGGCTCCCCCACCCCGGGCTACGTCAATTATAATACTCCACAGAATTGGCTGATCTGCAAATTTCAAAACATCTGATAGACCAATTTGACATTTTTTTTCGAACGTTTCAACATATAATTTCGAAATTTCCCCACAAATAGTATCTTTTTCCAACAGCACGTTTTCTTAATATTCGCAAACACTTTGTCACGCAGAACTACCGGAATACGTGAGCGGGAAATTTTGCAATGGTTTTCCGGACGACTGGGAAAACGTTTGCCAGGTATGGCGCAATTTCATGAGCGATGGTAGCAGATTGAGTTTTCGTTGGCCGACGCCGATTACCGACAGCGACGACGATATCAAGAGCGAAATAACCGAGATCTCGTATCTACCAAGACACGAAAAACACAATAAATCACGATCCCCTCGTAAACGTATAAAACACTCGAAACCGTTGTCACCGACTTCCCCGACTAAGGAGCACAACGACGAAAACTCGGACAGAAATCAATGCGCCTGTTCCCAAAACAAGACGCCTTCGATCAGTCTCGAAGATTCGATGAAATCGTCGATAAATGGGTCGAGAACGCGAAAACATAATTCGATAAGTGAGTCCAATGTCATCGCGCTGGATGAACGAAACAAGTCGTTGCACGACACTTCTACGACGAGCTTGGACAATAATCGACGAGTTATCGGCAATTCATTGAAGGACATAATACAACAGGACAAGCTCAACATAATAATTGATAATTTGACGAGCAAGAATTGCTCTATGGAGTACATACACAAAATCGTTGAGATGTTCGACTGCATGAAGTACGTAGTGTCGTATCAATCGATGGAATCGGCCAACCCCGAAAACCCAAATTTATCCAAAAATGCCACAGCATCGTGTACGTCCAATACGGAAACTCGACCGATGGAAGGCACGAGCGATCGTGCGATGCCTCCTCAACATTCTGCGAATCACTTGCCTAGCATTGTCAATAACGATCCAAATACATCGGATAAATTGCAGAGAAGCCGACCCAGCGAGAATGCTCGAAGGAAATTAACGAGAGAAGATTATGACAGTACCGAGTCGGAAAATGATTCTTACGATACGCGAAAACGAACCATCGTTGATGCACGTTTCCAAGAGAGATCGCGTAAATCAAGCAGATTCAAAGATCACAAAGTGAAGCAACGATATCGCGATTCCGAGCGAATTCTCGGTACATCGCGCGAGACCTCATCAAAGTTCAACGAAGACCGGAGAGGCGGTAAAGCGGACTCGAGTCTCCGCAAGGAACACTTTTCGATGGACCAGCGAGTCAGCGTGAAAGATTCTCGAAGCAGAGCGCTCACGAGTCCGAGAAAGGGTAGAATCAGGGAGAAGGTTAATTTTCCTGAAAAAGTCGATCATCGTGACTCGAGCGTCAGTTTAACCGAGGACGACGTCGAGGATTATTACAAGAAAGAACCACGGGTCAAAGTCGCAAGGAAAGAATACTACGACTCGAGTGTCAGTATAACCGAGGACGAACGAGGCGACGTCCGCATCGATCGTAAACTCGTCGATATTCCGAAGTGTCATCCCCAAACGAGTTCACGTTCGATCGACTCGGACCCAGACAGAACGAACGACCCGCGAAACGGGCAAAAGGCCACACCGCAGTGTTTCAACGAGTTGAATCGCTACTCCGTTGATACGAATATTGGTACAAACGTCGCTCGCATAAATTCAGGAAAAACATCACCCACCCAAAAAGCGATAACGAACGGTCAGGATAATAGAAATCGCACGGATGGCTTTGAAAACGAACAACAGGAGGATTCTGCGTACTTGTCGTCGGACGTAAAACGCCAGAAGACACCGGGTCCGATAGTTGCAGAAACGGACTCGATCAAATCGTACGCCAAAGATCGTTCGAACGATATTCAATGTAATTCCGGACCATCAATACCGTCAAAAACAACCACGAACCAAACGAAAAAACCTGCCGTCGTTAGCTGTGAGATTGCCAATGTTGATATTCGACAGTACGGTCAGCCAAACACGAAGAATAACGAGAATGACATGAACGTCGATAACGCACCCCGGAAATACGTGCATCGATCGGGATCTATTCACTCGACGAACGAAGCGAAAAATACTCCGATTGTCCAAAAAATCACGGCCTCCTTGATACCGGAACGAGAATCCTCGAACGCTAAAAACGCGAAAAAAGAGAAGAGTGCCAATGGTTTTAAGCAAGATGACGAGACAGAATCGAGAGAGGCGAATTTGGAAAAAGAAAAAACGACGGATGTAGCTGGAAAAAAGTCAGTCGCTAAATTCGGATCCAAAGAGAATCCCAAGCAACTCACTGGCTGGGTACCCGCTGTTATCTGCGAAGACGACGACGACTCCAAGTGTCGTTTGGTCTTCGAGGGAAAATTACTCAAGTACGTTTTTACGGAAGTAATGCTCACTCTCTCGCATCGTAATAACTTTGGTGTTTAATAAATTAAAAAAAAAAGAGCAAAAATAATAGTTCAAAATTAATGCATTGACCGTCTCGAGTAGACTTGCACATTTTCGAATTTTATTTCAGTTTGATGCATTAAGAGGTAACACCTTATTAGACGAAAACCTTGTCTAAGGATTCTTGAAAATGATTCGCAAAAAAAATATCGAATTTTAACGGAACCTTAAAATATGCACAAAAATACTAAACCTCATTTAATTCAAAATTATGGTAAACTAACAATCTGTGCGAAACCATCGTTTTCGCCAGAGCCCGCCACAGTAGACGTTTATTCGATTTATAGGATTGCACCTTAAGCTAAGTATCGAAGTGTTTTTCAATGTACACGTGAATATTAGGAAAGTATTCAGGATATTCACTTGCATTTAAAAAAATTTCTCAGTACTTTGCAAAAAATCTTTGGCCGTTCTCTAGTGTTTTATACTTTAAATGAGATACACTTTTGTATTTTTCTCTGAGTTGAATCCTTAAAGTTTGAGGCATTTCACCGCGAAAGGCTTCAACGGATTTGCCTCCCGACAACTGCTAGTGTGTCGCCACTTTGTGTTGAAAAAATCTTAAACAATTTTCAAAACTTCTTTTTGTGTATGTCTTGAAGAACCGATTCTACGTTGCCGATAAAGTGTATTTTTTTTTTAAATCAATTTCAACGTCCCCATATCAATTTTTGGTACGACACAGTGGGCTTAAAGAAGTAATTCCATTTTTGAAATAACGCGTTGGGTAATATATATTCGAGAGACTTTATATCGCACCGACTCTACACGTTTAATCATTGCAGCGAGGCTGGACACGTTGTGAATCGAAAATTTACGACGGATTTTGTAAAACGGAGGCAAAGTCCCAAATTGATCGAGACAGTTGGTCAGATCTTCTATCAACTCGTCGGCGATTTGAATGACACTAAACGTAGTACGTAAAATAGACGTCAGTCAGTACACAGTTATGCAAACGATATTTTTAACGATAGAAATGTTTTCTTTTTCGTAGTGGTACCGAAAGAGCTGGTCAAACTATGCCACACCGGCTGTCCCAGTAAAATCAATTATTTCTGCGAAAAATGGAAATCGTTGTCTTCAGGTTAGATATATATATTTGCCCACAATTCGATTTTCGTAACTTCTTTATTGGTGGTAACAATAACGGTTATTGTCTCGTTTAGTTAACAACGAAACCCCGAAGAAACTGGGGATACACAATACATCAGTTGATTGTCTGAGCGTTCCTACAAGCTCTCGAGGACGACGTATCTTACCGCCCTTGAATTATTGGACGGGTAAATTTTACCGTTGATAATCTGTTTCTAAGCACTCCTATTTATTTGCTCGATATACATAATTGCGTTTCGCCGCGGGATTACAGGTGAACGGATTACTACAAAGGACAATAGAGCGGTTTACAGTCCCGGCAATGGCAACGAATCGTCATTTACTTCCTCGTTGGAAAAGGCTAACGAGGAAGCTATCGATGAGGGGAATTCGCCAAAAACGCGCAGGAATCGTGTTTTAAATCAAGCTGCAAGTGAAAAGCGAATCGAAGCGCACGACACGAATGGAGCTAAGAAAAAAGTAATGGCTCGGCTCACGAGTTAAAAATTTCATAAACGTACCGTAACATTCACAAATACACCTTCGAAACTATTTTCGTAAATAAGCGAATATTTCGTCATGTCCTAACATGTTTCGCGATTTCTCATATACTTCGTTCGCGCAGAAACCGGAAAAAATATCATCTCCGACGGTGAATAAATCATCCACGAAAAGATCACCGCATAATCAAGAGTCTCCGAAATGGCGAATCGGCAAAAGAAGATTATCGAGAAAGAAATACGACTCATCCAGTGAGTCGGACGAGGATGAGACGAGAACGAAAATTGTGCTCAGAGTAAGGACTTTGCGATATATCTGCCGTTTTTTTTTTTTGAGCTTCTCGTGCTATTGTTATATTTATTGTTATCGTCTGTAGAAACGAAACGAGAGAACGAAAGATCCCGCGACAAAGGTCGATACGACACCGACGAGAAAATTAAGAAACTCCACCAAGAATACAGGAACTTCACAGAGTCTCGAGCAGGTATGGAACAAAATTACCTAGCAGCCCTTATTATGGGAATTGAAAATGGGCAGCCCGGAAATTATACTATGGTTGTAACCTTTGTTCGTTTTTTTTTTCTTGAAAGTCATGACTTGATTTCAACGCTCAATCATTAAGGCCTTAGGCCACTCTAGGGTTTTCGAAAAAACGATTTTTTTTTTGTTATGAATGTACCTTAGTCCCTGAAAAATTATATTTCAAAAGATTATGGGTGTGAAAAGTCTCCAAGTACTCGATTTTCGAATTCTAGCGCAACCCCTCTTGATTTATGTCGTCACTTTCTACTAACTTTAAACGCGTTTATGTCAAAACTACATTTTTTCAAGTCGGCCGGACTCATAACTCAAATTTTAACCGATTCACTTTAAATTTTAGCTGTATATTTAGAATTACATTTTCTGAGGCACTACGTAGGATTTTTTTATTATATTGCATAGTTCCTTTTTTATAAACAATTTTCTGACGATTTTCTCATGACATTTAATACTTTTTGTTTTAGAAATGCGCCATTTTGACAAAAAAACAATATATCAAAAAAATCCTACGTACTTCTATAGCTATTCTTATATATAATCGAAAAAAACTTTAGTGTCTCATCATAACTCAAAAATTATAGGATCTGTTGGTCCGGCCGTTGACCTTCCAGAAATAAAGGCGTCATCGGAAAAATGCTACACATTTTGACATGTATCGCTGTGAAAAAAATTATTCTGTATAGTCAATTACGTGTATAATAAAACCCCTATTTTGGAATTCCGATTTATTTTATGGTGTCGCTGAAAAAAAAATCACAAAATATGTCCTTTTTGGCCTCGAGAGTGGCCTAAGGCCTTAATATCGATTGTCTGTATGGGTTTTAAATACCTATCTATTTCTCGTTTATTCGCCCACAAAATACGGCCCTCCGCAAAAGGAATACCTCAATAAGCACGGCGCATCTTAATTATTTTTTCCAGAGCACGAGCTCGCACCGAAATTCGTTTGAGAAAGAAGCGGAAACGGAAACAAAGTGGAAAAGGAAACGCCAGAAAATGAATCAGGACGAGGGACAAATTGTCGTAGCCGGGACTTCGAGGTAGTAAGTTTGGATAGGTTGACGGTCCCGGTAATCCAAGCATCGTACAAATCGTATATTCCAACAGGTTGACAACGAGAGCATCGTCCGGGGTAACGTGTACGTTCTACAAAAAGGTTCCGTTGCACGATGGTGATTTATCGGAGGATCAATTATCAACGATGTGAGCACATTACTCTCCAGGCAGATATACATTGCAAGAACATTATATTAAAAAAGAACATATATTTTGTTGGACGAATGATTATTACGAGAAGAAAATGAATAAATAAATAAAAGGGTATAACTCATCGAGTATATATATCGTTTAATATCACTGTTAAGCCATTGTACAAAATATATGCGAATGTCATTCTTATGGTGTAAACGAACGTAACAAACATTTAACAATTTGAATATTCAAATGGAACCCGCGCGTTTACGGAAACGTAGAATAAGAAATTATTCTGTTTCGCCTCTGTCCTTTCGACGCAGCTACTGACCAAACGGCAGCGCGACATTACAATCTTCACAACATACCTCAGTCCACTCTTGATTGATTTCTTTCGAATACCGTTCTCGTTTACGGAGAGACTAGAGAGTTTTGCATTCCACGCTCGAACTACGGAAATTTGTTTCACGTACGAATTTGTCACTTTTATCTTCCTTAAGTAGATAAAAAAAAAACATTCATATAGATGATAACAAAGTATCATCCGTTTGTCGGTAAGAATTTAAACGAGCAATTTCCTTTAGTACTCCGGCTCACCACTGTGATGCTATATATTTTAAATATAAAAGTTGATGCCGTTTCCAGCCCAAAATTACTGGAGTGTGATGTAAAAACAATTACGCGTGCTTCGCAATCGTGATTAAAAAAATGTTATGTACAATCAAACAATAATTGAGTGGAGATGCGGAAACGAATAAAAACATTAAGTTTCTGCGCATCGGTCTCTCGAGTCTAAAATTTCACGCAAAAGCATGTGAAATCGACGGGGAATAGAACGTGGGGTAAATAAATATTGGAACGGGGTTAAGAAATAAATATCATTGAACACTGATTTTCGTAAGTGCACTATCTCAATTTCGTGCGAGTACCTTTTAAAAAAACGAAAAAGAAAGCAAAAATATTTTGCAGTGCTTATGAAGGACTAGCGAAATCATGGATTTTCGCAGCTGTTGCGTAAGCTGCGAATACAATCCAGTGTATACGGAAAACATTGTACAATGTTTGGAGAGCCACAAGGTTGGCTGTAAATTGATATTGCAGTTTTCGAAAAAATGAACTAATATCCGGGGGAAATACAAAACTCACTGTAGTCTCCCCTTAATACGAATAAATAATAATAATATGTATAATAAAAAGTAAACGTAGCTCAATCCCATCACGGCAATTGCCTCCTCTCTTTGTACGTAAATAATATGTACAAACCGTATGGGAGCTACAAAATTCATTTTCAAAAAAAAAAAAAAAAACGCAAGATCAATGATAAAACTGCATCGATTTTCGCTGGAAAATCGGTCGATGATTCGGCAATTTGTTGCCATTTTCATAAAATACAGCGAGACAATGAATTCTCTTGTGCTCACAATCGAATACATTATCTTCGCCTTTCGGGAGTAATAATGTGATAATATACTCATTATTTGCTACGATAAAACAGAACGCGTGACTCTGTTAGCTCTCGTCGTAAAGCGGAGTACCGTCTCCGCTCAGCGACATACTGCGTGGACTGGAATTCGTATGCGGCGTTCCACGTGGTGATTTGTAAGAAGGAGTTCGTGTCGGAGGCGGTCGAGTTCTTGGAGTCGCTCGTCCCGACGAATCCTCGTAAACTCTTGGAGTTTTACGAGAATCATCATACCGTGGTGTCGTACTTCTGAAATTTGGAGAGAAACAAAGAATACGATGTGAAAAAATTGACGTATTACGAAAATCAACATTGTTCCCATAAAACACTGAATCGACGACTATTCCAACGGTTTTTCGTAGCAATTTCATCCTAACGTTTGGGGATGTATGGAAGATGCAATCGCAGGTAATATTAGAAAGGATTACGAATCCTCAAATATATGTCCTAGATGTAAAGTAAAATCAGTCGTGACATAGAGCAGACATTAGATTTTCGGTTAAAAGTGTTTTTTTTTGTTTAAGTATTGTTTCACCTGTATTTGTTGATATTTAATTTTATTTGGGCAAAACTTTCGAATGATTGAGCCGCGCCTTAAGATCGCGACAATTTTTGAGTCGCTCGAATCGTTACCCATACCGTTCAGTGAGAATGTATGGAACGGCCGAACGAAAAAATAACCACAATTTTAGTATGCTACAATTGTACTGCAATTACGTAACAAATAATTGCGAAATTAAAAAAAAAGTTTATCTCATATATAAATTACCTACACAAAAAATCTAAAACATTCTGTACAATTTTTTCATTAATCTTTTTCTCATCACATCTAAGAGGAACAGATGGTATTGTAAAAGCGGATGCAAACCTACGGCAAACTAAGGATATTACAACTGTTCAACGGGATAACAGTTCGATCACAAATTTTGCATACAGGCTTAAGGGGTTACACAACCTTGGCGCTCGGAAGAAAAGATATATTTTTTTTAGTCTCAACGTGGCTATTGAATATATAAAATAATTTTGGTTTTTCTCAAATACATTGTAATTTTACGAACTTAAAAAAAATGAAAACATGGCAGAGATAAAAGTCGTCTAGTGGGATCCTCTTTTCAAACTGATGGACAAAATATCTCCGGATCTACTCAACCAATTTTGAAGAAACTTATATCACATATTCTTTATAATATTATCTAAGATGAAGCGTAGAATGTTTTTGATTGGACGCCGTATTCATTTTTTATTAATTTTTAATATTTGAATTTTCGGTAAAGATCAGTTTTTTTCGAACAGCTGTAATTTATGTAAAAAATTTTTTTAAATTTTCTACCTTTCCTACACTTTAGGTATTACTTTTCTTTACAGGAAATTTTTTGAAATTTATTTTTCGGACGATGCCTAACGGAGAAAAAGATTCCACTATCGGCAAGGATTTTCAAAAAAGGGTCCTACTACGACTTATATCTCCGCCATTGTTCAGTTTTTTAAATGCGTTTTTTATATCTGGTCATAAAACTAACGTTATTGTGAAAAAAAACATTATTTTACATATTTAATAATCACGTCCAAATGAAAAAAAATGAATACCTATTTTTCCAAGCGCTAAGGCGGTGTAACTATCTTAAAACTATCGAAGTAATAATGTATCCAATTATTATCGCCACGATAGCATTTCCGTAAGACTCCCACGCATCCTCAATGAAACGATTATATTTTACTCACGAAACTCTCGTTTGCTTCAATCGTGCCCATGCTTCGGCGGCCTTTTTCCAATCCATGGGATCGCCGGAGCTATTCGATATCGGTGGAGTAGGCCGATGAGACGGCGTCGATCTGTGATGTACGCCGGTGGCTTGAGGAGCAGATGGATGTAAAAATGGTCCCTGATGCTGGCTCGGCGTTTGTTGTCCGTATCTTGGCGTTGGCTGTGAATGATGTGGCGTATGATGAGGCGTCTGATACGGGGTCATGAAGGGAGTTTGTCCGGACGGTGTGTAAGGTGTATTCGGATACGTGTGCATCCCACCGTATCCAGCGGCGGCCGCGGTTCCCGGAGTATGAGGCGGATAGTGATGCGGCGTTTGATTCGCTACTTGTGAGAGCGAGTGGAGCATATGATGTGGAAGATTCTGAGCTACCCTCTGGATAGCTTCTTGGTTAACGCCTGGGACAGCGTAAAATATTAAATACGGTCAATTGTATATTCCCAATTACATGTTGAGCATTGGCGTAACCAGTACCGGGCTTTCGGAGAGGCCGTGCCTATCCCAGCCCTCCCCCTCCCACGCTCTGGATACGCCAATGATGTTGAGAGCAAAAAAACGAACTTACCACCAGCCCCTGGGGTATTGTGATACGGCGTTCTGGAAGTGGCTGCACCGCGCGGTGTGCTCGGTGTAGTTTGACCGGGTATTGGATCTCTGAAGTGTTTTTTAAACCAGCTGAAAAGATCACCGACCCTCGCAAACATTTGACCTCGGAATCGAAAGCCGTCGGGCGACACGGTTACGTACTCATGACGGCAATTCGAACGTGGCAAATACGAGAGCAAAAATTTTCCTGGATAATTCTGCAACACGTGTTCACATTACGTTAGTTACGCCTCGATTGAATTTTTTTAAAATGAAACTGCGCAATGCTAATAAGCAATCAAAGGTAGTAACTCTTCCTTACTTTGGCCGCCGAAATGACGTACGGAATTCCGCCTGGATTCTCTCGCTGCTGTTCTTTCAAGAGTTCCTCGGCCTTGTCCTTCATACCCATCACCGTTGGCTTGTAGTGTTTGTAATCCAGTAACTCGGAGGCGTACGAGGCCATCGGGTTAACGTGTCGTGCCAAAATTTCATCCAGATCTTCGAATTCTTCGTTACCGATCCAGAGACTCGTACCGAGGGAGAACGCGTTTCCTTTGCCCTCCTCTCTGACGTCGATGTGCTGATAAATATCCTCGGTAACTTTCCACGTGACGGTTAGATGATCGGCGCCTTTGCTACTCGGTCGTACAACGGCGTCGCCTTGTTTCGTCGTTTTCATCATCTTCTCAGCCTCGGAATAACTGATGTTGTGGAACGACGGATGAACAATTACGCGTTTCACGTAAGTTTGCCGCTGCTTCACCTTTTTCGCGTCTTCTTCCACTTTCGTGTCTTTCTCCTCGGCTTCCGTGTCGTAAAACGGATCGCGCTGGGGTCTAAAATGTAAACGTGAAAATGTGAAAACGAATATTCGTGATCCGGCACAATTTGCTATGGAGCAGCGTGTTAAATTGTGGTGCCGAGCCTTTTTTTTTAATCGTCCAATGTTGTTTAGCGCAATAAGCAAACATGTATGTACCTCCATTCGTGATTCTTGTCAGCG
This sequence comes from Ophion ventricosus, assembly GCA_963932345.1. NCBI lineage: Eukaryota > Metazoa > Arthropoda > Insecta > Hymenoptera > Ichneumonidae > Ophion > Ophion ventricosus. Next base: position 30,163,835 of record OZ010712.1, read on the forward strand.
AGGTCACTGCTTTTGCTGGTACACTCGACGCTGAATCGATCAACCTCGATCTTGATGATCCGACAATGTATCATCTGACCGGGGCTGACTCTCTCCTCGGGATTGGCAACGTGTTTGTCGGACAAATTTTTAATATGAACATATCCGGATATACCGTTGTCGAGGCGCAATCTGACACCGGTAGCCTTACCCGGACAGCCACCGGCGTCAAAGTGATTCCAGACTTCGGAAAGCTCGGGAAAATCGTTCTTCAGACAGAATGGACACTGCCAAAGACCGGTCTCATCGTTCCGCACAGGATTCGCTTGATCCAATTGTTCACCCTGAGGCTTACGGTGACTTATACCCGACACATTGGCGAGTATCAATTTGCCGATGTAAAAAGTCTCGGGTGTCTCTTTCGTGAGCATATCGAAGAGTTTTTCGGGACTCGACGAAGTGTAAGGAGCTCGAAGATCCTTATAACGACAATTCAATTCGGCTCTGATGTCGTAAAGAGTGATACACTTGTTGCCGAATCCCTGTCGCTCGAGTTCCTCGGCGAACGCGTCGAGATCGAGATCCTTGAGACGTTCCGGTGAACCGAGAATTTCATCGAGCGCCATACTCGGATTCGTGTCCTCGTCGTCGTACTCGAGTGCGTCGACCGCCATTTTTCTCGCCCACTCGTACGTCTCCGGATGTACCCGCGAGCCGTCGAGTATCTCAACGTAAACGTCGGTACTATCGCCAAGACTGTTGGTGTCGATTTTTATAAAGCCTGCACAATTTATGAAGACCTTTGGACCCATGTGACATGCCGTAACCAACTGCGTACGATTCTCCAATCGTTGATTCGTCTGTTTCAGCATCTTCATCAACGCTTGGCCCTTTCTCGGTCCCAAGCCGCACACGAATTGCAGCAGATTGCCGGAATAAGCTTGTTGCACGGCTTTGTTGATGTCAACACCGACCTCGTTAACTCTATTCACAAATTCGAGATAAATATTCTCAAGTAAGTCCTCCTTCGGCAATTGATCCTGATAAACGTGATACTTTAGGCACAAAATTTCCTCGTCTGGCGTGCATAATTGTGAAAATTCGACGAGAGGATCTTGTAGACGACGCGCGAGAGATATAGCTTGACGCAACAAAAGTGGATAATCCCGAAACTCGGACGTTCCCTTGTTGCTGTTCGAGTATATTTTTGCCAATTCGTTCTCGCATATCTCAACCTGTATAGGAGGATATTGTTCCTCCTCGGTCAATGTGGCGATGCACTCTTTGAGATCCTCGGCGATCATGATTGCCTCCCTTGACTCACCACCGAGAACTATAACGTGAGGCTTTTTCGTTGATACGAAATTACGAATCGCTAGTAAATCAGCTTCCTTCAAAACTCTCTCGTCCTCGCGAAAGCCGTTTTTACGTTTCAAGATGTGCGGCAATCTCAGATAATCCGTGCACTCGCCGTCCGGTGCGACGATACAAGCGAACGCGGCTTGTGAATAATCGGGCTCGTAAGCGACCGCCATTACGCGTATACCTTTGGTCGTGTTCCACTCTTCGTCCTCCTCGCCGGGAAAACTACATGTGTACGGAGCGACCTTGATCCAATTGTACATTTTTCGGCAACAGGCTCGCATTATGCACTCCTTTGCCTCGGTGGTCAAATGTGTTTTCAGCTCTTTCTTCATATCCGGTATCACCATACGATTCAAGGCCATCTCGACGCTTCCAACTCTGAGGGCGTTCCAGTCTTGAACATTTTTACTAAATTCGTCACGATAGTAGAGCTGCTTTATCTCGTCGACGTAATTGCTACTCGTGTTGCCCTCGATAACGTCGCTAAGTGTTATCACGATGAGTTTGTTCTCTTCGGCCATGATTAACTTCAGGTACTGATCCCCAACGAGATCACGAACCGGTTTGTCCTTTAGATACTTCATCGTGTAAATCGGATGATTCTCGTCGATTTCCTTGATGCCTTTCTTTGTTGGTTTTACCGTTATTTTTGCCCTCTCCATGTACATTTCTCGTACGCATTTGCGCACGAGTGGCTCTCGGGCCAATTGGAAAGCGACCATCAATTGAGCAGCCTTGATAACTTCGTCAGCCGTTTGAAACTTCGGACCGCAAAAATCGAGCCCAACAGTAGCGGGCTCGACGGGCTCTTGATCCACCTCATGACGTTGATAATTGTCACGTAGATTTTCGGCAAAATGCTCGGGTGTCAGGCCAAATTTTTTGGCGAATGTATCAAGCCCGGCTTTTCTACATATCGAGTACGGCCCCGATCTTACCGCCTGTTTCAACGTGTCGTCAACTTCCTCCTCCTCTTCGACGTTTATCTCCTCCTCGGGCGGTGGCTCCTCCCCGTTTTCCTCTGCCTCGATAATTTGCTGTTTACGTTTCAGTGCTCGAGCCTCGCGTCTCGCTTCTCTCTCCTTTCGACGCACCGCCTCTTGCATACTCGGTATATCTTGACTGTAATAGAGCATAAAGTGATGATGCACGTCGTTTAGTTCCTCGCTCGTTTGTACGGCCTTCAAGCGCTCGATATCTTCTTCCTTGATAACGCGAACGTTATCGGGCAACGGTGCGTCCGGATTTTTCATTATCTGGTCCAACTGATAATTCCGCATTTTCTCGAAGAGCGTCAACAAATTTTCCTTTCTCTGTCGCAACTGGCACCACTTCGCGTCGTACTTGTACACCTTCCAGAGATCGTTTATATTCAATTCTTGGAGCACGTACTCCTTTCGGTAGAACGATATGAAGGGAACCTCGAAGTACTGATTCCTCATGAAGTCAAGAGCTTTCTTGATCTTTCCAACGGTCTGAGGACCTTTCCGAGCGCGTTCCTTAGCTTCGTCGTTCAAATGAGCGTCCTGAATCGATATCGTTGGGCGGCAAAATGCTTGCTTGTATATCCATTCCGCCTCGAGATCAAGCTCGTCCGAACCCTCGGGTACCGAGGTCACTGGCACCGATCGCAGTTGCATACGCTCCGGTATATCGGTATTACGAATCTGTATTACGAATGAAAAAAAAATCAATTGCTGGACAGATTTTCTCATTGAACATACGAAAGTACTGTACAAATTACCTCGTTGTCCATGTCAGTGAAGTGGCCACGTTTCAGCTCGCTGGGTTCGTAAATCTCGAAGATGCTCTTTCTCGTTGGTCTTTTCTTGGATGTTTTCTTCGGACGACGAGGTCTCTCGCCGTCACCGTCGTCCTCCAGATATTCATCTTCCTCCTCATCCTCGTCCTCCTCGTAATCTTCTTGGCCGTACTTGTCGAACTCGTCGTAGTCGAAGTCCACGCCGAAAATATCCTGAGCCTCCTGGAGGGCACTGTACGGATGCGAAAATGAGCAAATTTCGAGCACGGAACGAAGCAGCATTGATAATACGAGGCGGGCACATTCTTTCTATATACATGGTCGGGTATTTAAAGTGTTGCGGAGCAATAATACTCAAACTATAGGTGATATATAAAAAAAAGTCAGGTAGGTCACTGAACTCGTCTGAACGTCAATAATGATGTCATGGGGAAAAACAATACAGAGTTAGCCTTAACGTCGCCACCGAAAAAAAATTACGATGTTCCCATATGACGTCTTTCTCGAACAATACAAATTTTATCTGAAACTTTTTAAGATATCACCAATAATTTGAGTGCTATTATTCCGTTATTACATTACTCCAAAAAGCCATATATCCGTTTGCTCCAAAAAATTCACATGTACGATTACTCCAAGAAATCCATATATATAATTACTCCAAAAAGATATATATGTATCTTCTCATATTAAATAATCGTGTACATATTTTGCGTAATTTCGTCCCTACGGGAAATCGTACTCCGAAAGAGCACGGTACTTTTATACATGGTAAAACAAAAACGATTCACGTACGCGTCGGAAAATATAGGTTTTTTCTTTCGTTTTCTCTCGGTAATCGGTCTTCCATCATCGTCCACGATAAAATCATCAGCATCCGAGTATTCTCCTTCGCTGCCTTCCTCCTCGAACGGTTCAGCCTCAGGCCTGTGACTCCGTTCGCTTCTTCTTTCATCCTCCTGTAACACGACAACCGTAAGCCAACAAGAAAGTCCTACTCTCGCTGTATCCAAATCGCAAAGCTTCTAAGTGCCGTTCCGGACTGTTTCCAAGTTCGCACGTACCATCGGCGCTTCTCGCTCCTTTGATCGTTAGATAGCAATGAAAATGAAAATTAAGCATGTGTGAAATTATTCGCGTTCTCCGCTATATACGGTGACAAGCAAATGTGTTTGCACAATAAATCACCCCCGTTGTATCATTCCAATTACCAATGATTCTTTCTTCTAATTTGATACGTGTTACGATAAAAGCATAATCTTGTGGAAGAGCTCAGTTTCGGTAAGAACAAATGTGCACAATTCTCACATCGTTGGAGCCGCCGTCGAACAGTTCATTGGCAATAGCGTCTCGCTCCTCCCCCGGCGCTTGTTCTTGCTCCTCGTCCGATTCTCTGTCCTCCACACGCTTCAAGCGCTTGAAACGTTTCTAAAACGAGCAGAAACACACGTGACATTAATATTTGACTCGAGGATTGCGATCAATGGCGCTTGCGCCTCGCAAACATGATCTTACCCTCTCGACCGTTATGCCAAGATTTTCCTCTATCAAATCGTAATCGTCATCCTCGAGCCTGTCGTCGAAATCTTCGTCGTCGCTCTTTTTTCTCTTTTTCGAAGTTCCCGACCCGTCGCTGTCTTCGCCGTCGCTCTCCTCTATCGGATTGTCGTCTATGAGATCTTTGAGCTCTTCGCGCAACCTGTCCTCGTCATCTGCGAGCGAGATAAATCGTATTTCGTCGAGTGCGTGTGTCGGAGAGAGAAAAACTTATCTTAAAAACAGAGCGCGGCAGGCGCTTTTCATTACCGTCTTCCTCCTCGTCGCTCTCCTCCACTGCTTTGGCCTTTTTGGCTTTTTTCTTGCCACTGTGATCCAATTCTTGCTCCTCCTGAAAATGAAAGAGAAAAAAAAAGAAATTAGCAGACACTCGCGAAGTACGCCGTGATCGAGATGCACGTCTTAAGGAAACGAAACAACGAGAACGAGCTGATAAAACGGTTGTGACGAATTTTCATTCAATCCAGATGATAATCGAGCATCGCACGTCGATATATGCTATATTGCGTGTGTACTTGCCTCGCTCTCCTCAGCCTCGGAATCCAAAAAGTCTGCCATTTCTCGACGAAAACAACACGCACTATCACTTCCTAATTTCTACTCGATACAATCGAGTTTTTCTTTATTCTTAAAAAAAAATATATTTATATATCGTCGAGTTTTGTAGGTTCTAATTTTCGGCGGACACACGCCGAGACCTCGATCTTCAGTTCTTCGCGTGAATGGCGAATATACTGGAATTTGATGTGGCCGCTTGAGGGTGGGCGGTGCGACGGGAGGAGGAAGATTGATCGTCGCGCCTCTCTCGTATTCTAAGAGCACCGTTGTGTTACTTTTAAAAATTGATGACACACACCGTTCGAAAATTTGTTTCCAATAACAATGCTCGCGGAAACGCAAAGATTATAAAGTTGCCTCATTAAAGAAATAGGCCAATTTTTTTACTGTTCTAACAGTTTGCACAATCATTTCTCAGCACGAATGTACGATGAGATGACAGGCAACGCGCTCGGAAGTTTCAACATTCACACTGTGTGGGTAAAGCACTCTAAAAAAAATTTGTTCGATACAATTGGAACGCGCTTATATAGATATCTAGTCGAAAGAACGAAACGATTTTGTACGTGCCGCGTTTGCAAAATGAATTACAAACTGTGCGAAATCTCGAACGAAACTGAATTAAGAATATTTAGAGCTCTGCGGACTTTTCGGTGCGATGTTGAATTCGGGAGGTTTCTGGGGGTAATATCGTAAGCTTCTGACTCGTCATAAGTTGGCTGCGACCCCGGAAATTCTGGAAGTGGGGGGCGAGGCTCGAGGGGGGATGCTACCAACTCCCTTTTCTACGTTGGCAATTTCGCAGGTATCATGCATTTGTGGCGACTGAAAATTTCCCAGTAAAAAATTTTACCCGCCCGAACTCTTAGCGCGCACATCTGTCATTGCCTATTGTTTATTGCTGGACGCACCTTGCGAGGACTCATCGGCTCAATGGACTCCTTACTCTGAAAATCTTAAAGGGACATCACCTCGGCTCACCTTTCCCAAATTTATGGCTCTATTGTACCCTTATTAGATTTGTAACTCCGTGGAAGGATATATATATATATATATATATATATACACACATATATGTACACTAACGCAGGTATACAGATCCTGGGGAATTTCACGAAAAACACGTTGCCATTAGTCATGCGCGCTCGCATAAATTTATAAATTGAGCCAACTAAACACTGAGTACGCAATAATTACGATAAAATATTTTCGAAATTTAATTTTCTCGATTGCACGGAAAAACGAAGGGTGTACAAATTGATTTTTACCATACGTTGAATACTATTTATCATATACAATAATTACCGTCACAGCCAGTGCCGTCAGAGTGGCGGTGACTGAAACGCGCGGATCAAGGATTTTTGGGACAAGTGACGAAATGTTACTATTCGATTTAAGGCGGGCAACCACTTTAGATGCTTGAAAAAATCAATTTTATTTTTATTTCATAAATCGTTAGCAAAATATCTTAAGAATACACCCTGAAAATGTCAAAACGATATTCGAATTCCTTCTAACGGTATGTACACGGAGAGAATTAAATGTTAAAAATTACCGTGCAGTAACGGTAACCAGATGACAACCCTGAAACTTCGCTTATCATTACTGAGTAAAACACAGATTTTCACGAAAATAAAATAAAATTTCTTCTTCAGATAGAAAATTTTACCAGATTTTCTAGTAAATTTTAATGTGTAACAAAATACGCAAAATTTAAATTTAAAAATATATAATATCAGCAAAATTTTACTGTGCATTTTATTTATTTTATGCCTTTCAAAAATGTCTATAAAAAAGTATCGTCTTTATAACAGTTATTTTAAGATTTATTATAAAATTTAATGAGTGTTATAGGAAAATGTATTGTGCTCTCGATAAAAATTATCGTGCGCGCTACAGTAAAATTTTAGCTACGTATTTGAAATTTTCTGTAACGTGAGTTAAAAAAAAAACTTGTCGCATACGAATTATTATGCTTTTCTCACTTGTCACCACATTGAAATATATCACGGTAATTTTTACCGTGAAATTCACGACAAAAATTACTTTTTAATTCTCTCCGTGTATATAAATGATAAAGACTCTTCGCTCGGCTCCCAAGCGCGCTCAGGTATCCACGAGCGCTCAGTTAGGTAGTTTGTTTGGGTTTTCATAACCCAAATTTGAGTTTTCATAACCCAAACTCGACCGTTTGGCGATTAGCTCCAAAACGTCTTCATTCTGGGTACAAAATAATCGAGGTAGCGGCATTGCTTGCTGCTATTTTATACAATGATGGAAATTCCGTCCTACTCATGGTTATGAATGAACTAGAAATCGTAGTTAACAGGCAGAGCTACGGATATACCGACCAAATGGATCAGATATTCGGTTTAATAATTCAATTTAAATGTTTGTTTTTCAATAGACCACGAGAGTTGCTGCCCTCGCTGCTGCTAGGTGTCGCCAACCCTGAAAAAACAAACCCGCAAAACACACAAAGCGCTGTTGACAAATGTATCAATCTTTTTTAATATAGAGTAATCGAAAAATACACATTGATATAGCATTGAAAATGTGTATTGAATGTAATTGAAATGTGTATTGAAAACACGTTATCAATACACTCGTGTAAAAATAACAACAATCTTAAATGCCCGACTCGTCATTTATTACAGTAATCGTGTCGTTTCCGAACGAAATATTGGTGTGTAGAGATTGGCGCCCTGCTCAAGAACAATAGAATTCTTCCCCTAAGGATAAGCCGTCCCGTAACTCCTTAATTTGGTTTATTCGTCTTTTATTTCAAAACGAAAATGGGCCATAAACACCTTGCTCTGTATGAAAATGAATGATACTTTTTTTTATTACAAATCCAAAAGAGTTCCAATGACTTTCCTCGGGCTCTCAACTCGACCGAAGTAAAAGAAAAAAAGAAGGCGGGCAAAAAAAGCAAAATAAAAGCGAAATTACGACACCGGGTCAAGTTCCGAAAAGGGTAATCCGTTGATCGAGCTGAAACTTTGCACATATCTTCCTTTTGACAATCTAAGAAAACCCCTAAAAGGATTTTTTTTTTGCGATATGGGAAAGTTTTTGAAACGTTGAATTTTAAAAGTAATTTATTTTACTGTGTGTCTACTATATTTATACCCAGTGCGCTATATTTTCCCTATACCGATATATATGTAATCGCGCTCTCCTCTTTATGCGGATCTTCGTATAGCCTACACGTTAGTTCCCCCCCACCTGGTCGCCAAGGTTTACCAGCACATTCCCTGGTCAACGTAACGCTCATTTTTATTTTATTTCTATTGCCCGCCGTCAACAACTTTGATTCTTCGCTACAGCCTCCCACCGTCCTTTAGGCCTTAGGCCACTCTAGAGGTCAAAAAAAGGGCATATTTTGTGATTTATTTTCAGCGAATACATAAAATAAATCGGACTTACAAAACAGGGGTTTTATTTTACACGTAATTAACTATACAAAATTATTTTTTCACAGCGATACATGTCAAAATGGCGACTGTGCAGCATTTTTCCGAGGACGCCTTTATTCCTGGAAAGTCAACGGCTGGACCAACAGATCCTATAATTTTTTAGTTATGATGAGACACTAAAGTTTTTTCGATTATATATAAGAACATCTATAGAACTACGTAGGATTTTTTTTGATATATTGTTTTTCTGTCAAAATTGCGCATTTCTAAAACAAAAAGTATAAAATGCCATGAGAAAATCGTGAGAAAATTGTTTATAAAAAAGGAACTATGCAAAATAATTGAAAAAAATCCTACGCAGTGCCTCAGAAAATATAATTCTAAATATACAGTTAAAATTTCGTTTAAGTTATGAGTCCGGGCGACTTGAAAAATGTAGTTTTGAGATAAACGCGTTTAAAGTTAATAGAAAGTCACGACATGAATGAAGAGGGGTTGCGCTAGAATTCGAAAATCGAGTACTTAGAGACTTTTCACACTCATAATCTTTTGAAATATAATTTTTCAGGTACTAAGGTACATTTTCAACAAAATAAACATCGATTTTTGGAAAATCCTAGAGTGGCCTGAGGCCTTAAGATTTATAATTTCTATAAATTGTATTCGATTTTAGCTGATTATTCCTACAAAAGTTCCAAAAAAAGATCAAAACTAGAAAGAAAAATAGCTTTGAGAAACAAACCCACAGGGCCTACCTGAGCCTACCCCGTTATTCCAGGCACAACCACGATTGTCCACGCACATCCGGGGTGACCCCCGCCCATCTGACTATGCATCTCACGATTCCATACACAAACACACGCGCAAGCACTTAAAAAAAGTTGAAACTCATTTTATGAAAGATCGCCACGAAACGGGGAGAGCGTTAACATCAATAGGTACACGGAGAGAATTAAATGTTAAAAATTACCGTGCAGTAACGGTAACCAGATGACAACCCTGAAACTTCGTTTATTATTACTGTGAGTAAAACACAGATTTTCACGAAAATAAAATAAAATTTTTTCTTCAGATAGAAAATTTTACCAGATTTTCTAGTAAATTTTCATGTGTAACAAAATACGCAAAACTTAAATTTAAAAAATATATAATATCAGCGAAATTTTAATGTGCATTTTATTATTTTATGTCTTTCAAAAATGTCTATAAAAAAGTATCGTCTTTATAACAGTTATTTTAAGATTTATTATAAAATTTAATGAGTGTTATAGGAAAATGTATTGTGCTCTCGGTAAAAATTATCGTGCGCGCTACCCTTCTTGTATAGTAAAATTTTAGCTACGTATTTGAAAGTTTCTGTAACGTGCGTTAAAAAAAACTTGTCGCATACGAATTATTATGCTTTTCTCACTTGTCACCACATTGAAATATATCACGGTAATTTTTACCGTGAAATTCACGACAAAAATTACTTTTTAATTCTCTCCGTGTATAGCCAGAACATGATCTAATAGATGTATAGTTATAGTGGAGTGGAGCGAAATAAATAAGTTCTGAAGATCCACATATTGGCGTAATCAGCATTCTTTCTGGGGGGGGGGGGGCAGAAGGGCGGGCCTGACAAGAATTAGAATTACGAGGAAAGAGTTCAAGTTTCATTCAATTATTTCTTCATGCTTGCTTGGATGAAACTTAAATCAAATTAAGCAATCATTTGACTTAAATTATTTTTTATCGCTTTTTTCTATGGGAATGGGGGTGCTCACCACCGCCCCCCGTCCTGGCTACGCCAATGAACATTTCGAAAACTATTCCGAGTCACAAAAAATCACTTTTCGGGATTCTTTTACTGTGAACAGTTTCAGCTCCATCAGCGGTTCACCCTTTTCGAAATGTAATACACATCACTTCAACTGGTAAAGTTAATTATCGTCCATAAAGTATCGTCCATCGAAAGTGCGGTGTCTTGGCTGATTGAGACTTCCAATATAATAATGATAAAGTGGTAACGAGGACTCATTTGCATAGTAAACACATGATAATTAGGCGCGCGATTACGGAACCCCCAGTTGACCCGAATTTAAGGGTAAATGAATCAATTAGAAATCGCGTTGAGACCCAAAACCCCTCTAAATTTGGGTTAACACGAGTTGTGTAACAGGGAGTAAGAGAGACGCGGCACAGTCTTGACGCCCAGGTAATCGGAAAGAAAATTTAGTGAGGCTTAAAGTGTCGTCGCCACGTGTCCTATATACAGGGTGTTCCATATGAATCGACCCACTCGAGGCAAGGCTGTTCCACTTCCACTGCTCCGTTAACACTCAACAGGACGCTAATTGAAAAGAGAGATGAGTACTCCCGACATATCTATGTCCTTTATATGTTAGCTTTAGTGCCTCTAATGGGAGCGCTCAGTCTATCTTATACGTCTATGGTATTTTTTAGATCACTAGAATACGCGACTTGCATACCCGGCCTATGCAAGTTGCGGATTCGAGTGATCGAAAAATACGAATGCTACAATAGGAAAATAATGATGATTCGACTAAATTTAATAATATAACAGAGAAATTAATATTTTATTTCAATGTTTGCAATTCTTAACGTACATTTATCACATTTTTTTTTCATATATTTAATACATCTTCCAAATTTTAAATCGTTCGTTCACGCTATTCCTGTAATGTAAAATCGGCAATTTAAAAATATTTAATTTGCAGTTGTTACCGTTCGAGTCAAAATTCTCCAGTTCTATAAACCAGCATCGCTCGAACTCGGTACATTTTTTGTTTTGACCAATGTGAAGGGAGTTATTTTTTTTTATTTTCGAAAAATGAAACTCCAAAATATATGATTTTTCTGAGTGCTTTCTGTAAAATTTATAATCAAAAAAATAATTATGATACGCAAAAGGTTAATATAGATTTTTTTTTAATTCTAGCATTCGTATTTTTTCGACCACTCGAATACGCGACTTGCATACCCGGCCTATGCAAGTCGCGGATTTGAGCGATCGAAAGCACGAATTGCATACCCGGCCTATGCAAGTCGCAGATTCGAGGGATTGAAGGCACGACTTGTATACCCGCCTATGCAAGTCGCGGATTTGAGCGGTCGAAAGCACGACTTGAATACCCGCCTATGCAAGTCGCGGATTCGAGCGGTCGAAAGCACGACTTGCATACCCGGCCTATGCAAGTCGCGGATTGGAGTGATCGAAAAATACAAATGCTACGCCGACAACCGACTTCTTGTAAACGGGCTTTATGGGAGCCATGAAGTTACTCTAGTCTTCATGATGGGAGCGCTCAGTCTATCTTATAAGTCTATGGTCTTACGGGCGTCGCGCGGAAGAATATTTCCATGTGTCGGTACTGCCACCTTTACCACCTTCAACATCAAAGAATTTACCGACGGAGCTAGGTAATAAACCGAAGGCGGCGACAATCGCCACCTGAAAAACAGACACTAATAGACACACACCGCAGGCGATTTGCGACAAGCGATGCGCATTATCCAATGGGAGCTTCACTCTCCTAGGGCTTTTCTGGAATATCAGAGCTTCTAGTAGCTTCTAGTACTCTAACTCCGCGGGAAGTCTTCACGACTGAGCGCGAAACGCGTATTAAGACGAGATAGTTAGTGTCCCGCCAAAGACACGATCCACACGGTAAAAGGGAAAATACACAATTTTTTGATATCAAATAAAGTTAATATTTATATCGTAAAGAACTCGACAGTGAGTTCTTTAATCTCCCTAGCGTTCCAAAGTCCCACATCCATGCGGGGGAATTGCCAACCGCAGGGAATGTTTTTGGAATAAAAAGAAAGATAACGCTTGTTAAAATAACGGTCAACAAAAATATAACTTTTATTCCTATCTCTAAAATGGAGTACAAGTCCGCGTATCGCGGTCAGTCTTTTCGCTTAGCACGTGCACGTCGTGGAGCTTCAGGTAGAGTGTCTTCCTCCTTCGTTCTAGGGAACTAGGAGAAACGCCGAAAGGTAAGAGAGCTCGCTGATTGGCTCCGAAATGAAGCGTTCTTATTGGTCGACGTGACGTATGTAAAATGGCGGTGCGATCGGCACGCCACATCCACGTGATAACTAGCGCCACGTTCCGGTCAGAAGTAGAGTTAAGAAATCCCGGACTTAACGCGTATCCTCCTGTCACTGCGACTCTGCGACCAACTTATTCAACAATCTTGATTCAAAATGGCACAATGACAGAGCGCTCGAAAATTCTCATTGACACAGTAAACATAACCTGACAACATAACCCCTTCGTGACTTACAATTCCGCGATCGTACGTAAATAAAAGCGGATAAAATTATGTCTCGTCGGGAGAGTGATGTTGATTCCAATGGAATGCAGAATACGATGGATACAAAAAGCATAAGCCTGGATAATTGTCGTAAGCTCGTTAAATCGTACATCGATCTGGTGAGCTCCAAAATCCACGAACAAGTCGAAAAAACGTCAATGCCTTTGTTTTCTTTTTACGTTTAACGTTTGTCTCTTGTTTGTTTTTCTTATTAACGCAGCACCTGTACAGCGCCGCTTTATTTTGGGCTGACAAAGTCGTCTCGCTGAGTAACGAGGATCCCAAAGATGTGTGCGCCCTGGCCCAATGTATGTACCTGATGAAACAGTACCACCGAGCTGCTCATTTGATAAGGAGTCGGAACCTAGAAAAGGTATCACTAATATACACAAGACTGGCCCTTTTCGCAAATTGAACAATTGCAACACTTAAGGAATTTCAACACCAAAATCGGAATACTTGTAGACAGTGGAAATTTATATCGCCGAGAGATTAATTTAGGATGCACTAACTGTCCAAAAATCAATTGGTTTCACAATATAGTTTCGGAGATTTTTAATGTTCAAGTTGAACCTTTATCCACCTGGTAATACACATAATACTTCGTAAATATCAATTATAGGGCCCTAGGAACAAAAATAATACCAAGATTTAGATTTAAAAAATGACACAAACCATGATTATCGTGTTGAGAATATCATGTCAAATAGTCGAGTGGTTTCGCTTCTTCGTACATTAATAATAGTCGAAAAAATATGTGAATCTTGAGTTTAGACGATGTGTTTTTGGACATTAATGAAACTTGTAGGATAAGGTGGCGACACCGTGTTAACTGGCTCTGTCGACTGACTCAAAAATCAGTCGATATTTGAAACCTACATAATATTATAGCATTTGAACTTTATAATAAAATGTATTTGTCCACTCGACATTTTCTCCATTTTCTCGACTTTGCCGAATCAAGAACTCTTTATAAAATGTTGTACGTTGAACGTTTTTCACCGTGTAGATAACCTGGAGCCGACGATGCTTTAGCGATAGTTAGACGTGCCAATGACAGAATGCTGCTGTTGCCAAGTCTATCGATTATTTTTTCTTGAATAAAATTGCAACATATTTATATTTTACTGCAAAACTGATAAGTATTAATATCATATCCCAGCTTGAAAATATTTCTGAACAATATTATAACTTGGAAATTGCCCAATAAACATTTATTTTTACATTAAAATTTATTCGCAATAAGTTGGCAGCCTGCCGAAAACTTATTGTATTTTCATCTCTACTTATGGAGCTAAAGAACGGTATCGAAACTCCTTAATTTGCAGTAGTTTAGCATGCTTTCTTATGAGACGATGTCTTACTCCCAGATATAACAACAAAGAGCATAATGAAAAAATGGTATAGATTGTTCCAGATTTTTGTGTATGTAATTGGTATATGAAATAAACTCTCTGAAAAATTTTACAATCATCTTCATCAACAATCATCATCATCAGTCAAGGAACTGTTTGATATACAATACAAAACAATTCCGTGACTGACTGACATATAGACAATGCAGAGCCTAAACTGCTGAAGATAGAAACATGAACTTTGGAAGATATGATCCTCAGAAGGTGTAGAGGTGCACTCAGAAAGGATTAGCTTCTTCCATAGTCAACTATATGTGTGCTGTTTGAGAGTATCGAGTGCCCAAAACTTGAATGTGCTTGCCAAAGACCATAAATCATACAATGTTGTCTACAGAACTATATTGCAAAGCCATATAATTCTGTAGACAATAATGAAATCGTATGATACTGGAGTTGAAGGTTGGCACTTTTATACTACTATTTAATTAATTACCAACCCTTGCCTCAATCAGTCAGTCTACCACCGTGCCTGAGAATTGTGGCACTCCACCTTCGTCATTTATTTCTCATTGTTTTTCTGTCTTTATTTATCTCCTCTCTGGATTAAAGACTAAATTTCACGTGGACGAAGTCGCAGGCAAAAGCTAGTTCAATGCGTAATTGCAGTTCAATTAATTGTAACGTACTGAAGATATGCTACTGCAAACTTTGTAACAACTCTGAAACGATTCAACGGCTTGGAAATTGCGGTGGTTGTGAGGCACAGTGCGTTCGTTCGAAAGTTTTGTCCGAATGAACTAAAATATTAACAAATGCAGATGCAACGATCATTGAACGAAAAAAGAAACACTGAACTGAAAATCGGAGGCCTGGTCTACATGTGCCACTTATGCCTGATTTTAATGGAGATCTGAAAAAAAAAACTAATTCTTAAATTCCTGTGGCCAAGTGCCATACCGCACTCAATATCGCATCTACGAGGAATCGTTGCAATTTTTGCTTCGCACTGATTCGCCTTCCAGCGGCTCGGGTTTTGCAAGTCGTCGCAGGTTTGAATTTCGTTCTGTCGTTAACAGTTCTTTCTTTTAGACGGATCTCTCCTGCCATTACTTGGTGGTAAGGAGTTTGTTGGAGGCCAAGGAGTACAACGAAGCTCTCCAAGTGATCAAAGAGTCAGAAGTCTGTCCAGGCATTAGCCAGTCCAGTGTCAGTTTTATGGATCATCCTCTCATGATGCAAGACGCGCCAAAAAATGTTAGTACACGGTAGCTACTTTCGTGCTGTTTTGGATACATTTAGACAACAGTTTTATTAAGGAGGGTCAAATATTTCGTCACTAAATGTTAAGGTATTTCTTTCACGAACCCGAATATTTAACAAGTAACTGATTTCCGTCTACAACGAATTAAAAATAGATTCCAGTGTTCTGATAAAATCTAAAGTCAAGTTACCAAACTTAACGAAAAATTATAACTCTAAAAAAATGTTTACTTTACCCAGCACTTTATGGAGATGACATGCTGGCCACATTTATATACGCGCAATTGATCGAGATATAAGACACAAACTATTCTACGCATATAAAAAATCCTAATGATTCCGTGACGACGATAAAAACCACAAGTCGCCGAATGTTCAAAGAAAATATTAATAATAAAACTTAGAAGAATGTTTCTAGCAGATGTATTTTCGTAACTGCGACTTTTCAAAGAAAATGTCAGAATGTCTGAACCCACAAAATGGATGCGAAATTTTTTATTCCTTTTTGACGTTGAGTATAACAATTAATTGCAATGTGTTTTTATTAAGTACCACTGTATGTTACTAATTATGCAAAAAAGCCAGGCTTATGCGCCCACAAAATACGGCCCTCCGCGAACGGAATACCTTAAAGCCTACTATTTTTTTTTTTTTAGATATAGCAACATTCAAGATCTGTTTAAATTTGATGTTTCCGTAAGATCCGCTAAATCGTTTACGAAAGAATAAAAAGATTTAAATCCAGACAATTTTGCACAGTTCTTCACGAAAAATCGTGAATTGAGCTGGAAGTCTAGTAGAAAGGAGTGAAATCACTACGCCAGCAAAAGATACTACGTATAAATTCACTAATTTTCACAATAAACTGCGCTAAATTGCATACATTTAAGTTAAGGGGTTACGTGGGTTTCGAAGCCGAAAAAAGCATATAATTTCTCTATTTAAAAAAAATATAATATATAAATTATTTCATTCAAAAGGTTAAACACATAAAAGAGCAACATTTCAACAATATCTCTAAAAATTTTCATCCAAAAATTTGGGAAATTCAGCCGGTGGGACCTGGTTTCCGGAGACCCCTAAAAAAAGTATCCTCGTAGTGTTCAGGATAACTCATGATAACTTTATCTGAAATTAAAAAACCAATTTTTTTCTGTTAGTAGATAAGTATAGCTCGTGATTGAACGAAGGATTAAAAAAAATGAAATTTGAATTTTTTGCAGAGTTGTATGGAAAATAGTTCAATTTTTAGTACAATTTACACTACGTACAGCCTTGTAAAATTAGTTGTAATCGAAAAAAAAACCTTCGTTCAATCACTAGTCAATGCTATTTTGAAGAAGTGTGCAAAATTTCAATAAGTCCGGTGCATTAGTTTTTGAGAAATCGTGTCCACCGACTTCAAAAATAGTTTTTTGAGAAAAATGCGTATACCTGCGTCGCTCCCGGCCGGTCTTTCCCAACGGGGGGAATTCCCAAAGACTCTCCCTCTCTCTCTTAGACTTTTACTCCGATTGACTAAAAACTGGGAGAATATTCTAAACATATTATACTATTAGATAATAAAATTTAGAAAAAAATTGATTTTTTGAAATTTTCAAACCCACGTAACCCCTTAATCGATGAAACAGTCGATCTCGCATAATCGGCGATCATGAGGCTGAAATTTCCATGGTTTGAATGCAACAATTTTTTCTTTTGCCTTTTTTGTTTTTCATTTTTATTATTATCCAAAGCCTTTTCTTTGCCGATTAAGGTCACGATTTTCGATTAAGAATACGTGATGAGGTTTGAGTGATTTTCACAGCCAAATTCAGCAAAAACAAAAATTGAGAAATTAAAAGGAATTAAATTTCGTTGCAGTCCAACGATGCACTCTTCAATGTCGTCTTAATTTCGTGTCTTCGCTCGATACTGATATCGGCACGCAGAAACAATGCGCCCGTACAATCTTTGCGACCATTAATAAGATTATAATGATCAGCCTTTCGATATTTGTGGAATTTTCGCAGATCCAAAGTTCAATTCTGTACGTGAAGGGCCGAGTTTACGAAGCGACCGACAATAGAACAGTCGCAACGGACTGTTACAAGCAAGCTCTTCACTGCGACGTCTATAATTATCAGGCTTTCGAGGCTCTGGTACAAAATCAAATGTTATCTGCTGGCGAAGGTACGAAAAAACTGCGGTTCATGAACCGAATCCTTTACGACAAAGAATCCGTTGCTCTTGATAGAAAGCGAACGTTGATTATTTCAGAAAGGGAACTATTGGATTCGATGCCTTTCAACGAGCAGTGTACAGAGGCGGAGCGCGATCTCTTGCGTCTTTTATACGAGAGCAAGTTGAAGAAGTATCAAGTACCGACGGAGGATCGGTCTCTGATAACGTGCAGTGTATCGGGTATATTGGTGACCGACAGGCTTCTTGACAACCTCGACATGCAGGTCTCGAAGGCGGAGAGATTGTACTATAATTGTGACTACCATCAGTGTTTCTCGCTTACGGAACGGTTCGTTGTATCAGTGGCTCAATTAAAATTTCCGCTAAAATCATTCGTGCGCGTTAATACGCATTGGTATTGTTACAGAATATTGAAGAAAGATCCGTACCACAGCTCTTGCTTACCCGTACACATAGCATGTTTGGTTGAATTGAAAAAAACAAACGGTGAGTGGAATATCAGAGAAATCGTAAAATTCTTTCAATTGACTGAGTGATAAAAGGTGTGTCCTCTTTATTCGATTGATCTAATGTTTCAGCACTTTTTTACCTGGCGCACAAATTGGTGGACTTGTATCCGGACATGGCACTCGCTTGGTTTGCCGTTGGATGTTACTACTTTGGGATAGGTGAGGGTGTGCGAAGAAAAAAAAACGTTCATTGTTACACGACCGAAATACACCCATGTCTTTTCTTTCGTTTATTTTCAAGGTATTCCTTTCGCAGAGAGTCGTATTTTGTGGGCGCATAAGCCAGGACCCGTTTGAATCATTAGTACATTACAGTGTCGCTTAATAAAAAGTTACAAACAATTATTATACTCAAAGATAAACTGAAATGAGAAATTTCGCGTAAATTTTCTAGATTTTGACATTTTTTAATGTTAACTGAGAAGTCTCGGTTGCGATAATTCTTCTGATAGTCACATTTTTCTAAGTTTTATCATTAATATTTTCTTTAAGGAGGTTCGGTACAGCTTATCTTTAGGGGGAATCAGGTAGGGTGGGGGGGATTCCATTGTTCTCGAACAGGATGCTAACTTGTACACACCAATATTTCGTTCGAAAACGGTACGAATATTGAAATAAATTTCGAGACCTGCATTTAAGATGGTTATTTTTACACGAGCGTATTAATAACGTATTTAAAATGTTATATCAATGCATATTTTTCGATTATTTCGCGGTAACAATTATTCTTTTACCGCGAGCATCAGCAAGCCCAGCAACTCACGCAGTCCATTAGAAAAAAAAATGACATTTCTTCATTAAACCGAATCAATTCTGAACGATAAGTGTCAAGTGTCAACAATAAAACATATCACGTCTCTTTAAAAATGCATTTTATTGAACGTATAGCCGCGCCACGGTGATTAGTGATATTCAAACACGCGCGGCATTTAGCACTCATGCGACGTTGCTACACTTCGATTCTGCGTTTCGTCGGTGGGGGAAAAACTGAAGGTTTTCATTTACAAAAACGTCAATAATTAATCAACGGTGTAGACGGATCATTTAATTTTTAAGTGACATGATTGTCACAATGTACTGAGTCGTTTGACAATTTTTCATTACATTCTTAACATTTCTTTACACTATTTTGTGCGTAAAACTATCGATCAGCGATGAGTGTAGGCATCTCCCTATGTTAAAACGTGTTTTTTCCATTGTAAATTTTACGGAAACGGTGTAGAAGATCGATTTAAAATTTGGAGGGTGAATTCAGTATATGAGGTAGAATCTACTGTATACATTTGAATCAAATGGTATCATTTCGTGACTTATCCCGAAAGTCCTTAAACATTCGGTGACCCCCTGATTTGTATTGCCGTTACGGAATCTTCAGAATTTTTACATGGTTAAAGCAGTTTATATCAGACATCGAGAGTCATTTAATATATAAATTATCTGATATAAATATGGCCAGCATGTAATTTCCAAAAAGTGCTGCATAAATGAGATGATTTTTAAAGTCGTCGTTTTTTTTTTTCAAAAGTTCGGTTAATTGGCTTGAAATTTTACCAGTTTACTGGGTTGTGTTTTTTACTTAATCGTAGACGAAAATGAGTTAATTGTTAAATATTCGGGTTCATGAAAGGAATACTTTAATGTTTCGTACTACTGTGTTTCATTTGCACGAGGGCACAGGGAAACTGGGCGACCCGTGACGATAAAGGCATCTATATTTTACTGACCTTCAGTTGTGTCATTACCGGAAACTCAATAAAATTCCTTCTCGTTCGGTAGTCGGCGGCGCCATTCTCAAATATCTCGAATGATTCAAAATAATTCGCTGTTACAGGCAAGAGCGATCACGCGAGAAGATATTTGGCGAAGGCAACCGCTCTGGACAGACTCTTCGGTCCCGCGTGGCTAGCGTATGGCCACTCTTTCGCCGCCGAGAACGAACACGACCAAGCTATGGCCGCTTACTTTAAGGCGTCGCAACTAATGAAAGGCTGTCATCTGCCGCTTCTCTACATCGGCCTCGAGTGTGGTCTCACGAACAATCTCAAACTAGCTGACAAATTCTTTCAGCAGGCACAAAGCATCGCGCCTAACGATCCTTTCGTCATTCATGAAACGGGCGTAATGTCGTTTTACAATTTGGAGTACGTATTGAAAATTGCCCCAGTTACGTAAACGTGTAAACTTATATTTTCGGATAATCGCGTACTCACAATGATCGCAGTTACAAATCTGCGGAACGACAATTCAAAGAGGCCACGAAGAGAATTCAAGGTGGCATGAAGAACGTCATATTGCCGAGCAAGTGGGAACCCCTTCTGAACAATCTCGGTCATACGTGTAGAAAAATGAAAAAATATGACGAGGCGTTGGAGTATCATCAACAGGTAGAGTTTCATTCTCTTTCGTTTCATCTTGAGAAGATTTATTAAATTACTAGCTTTAGCCCGCGATTTCGGCCGCGTGAACTTTAGGATTTGATCCAAAGTGGAGATAAATAAAGACAGAAAAAAAGGAAGGAATAAAGGAAGAAGGTAGAGTGTCATATTTCTCAAGCACGGTGGTAGACTGACTGATTGAGGTAAGGATTGGTAATTAATTAAATAATAGTATAAAAGTACCAACCTTCAAATCCAGTATTATACAATGGCATTGTTGTCTACAAAACTATATGGCTTTGCAATATAGTTCTGTAGACAAGATTCTATGATTTATGGTATTCAGCAAGCACGTTCAAGTTTTGGGCACTCGATACCATGCGAGAAGCTAATCCTTTCTTACAAGGAAGGAACATCCCTCAAGTGTGTGCTTTCGATTTTGTTGAAACTCATATATGTGATAAAACATTGAAAACTATTAGACGCGTTTTTTTTTTATCCGCGGAAAAACGGTTTAAGGGGAGAAAACTCTTTAGACGCTCGAAAATGAGCCATTTTTTGTGAATTTTTTTGAGTGTGATGAAATAATCGCATCATTTTTAAATTTTAATGTAATTTTATTATAGATTTAAAGAGCTCAAAAACATTTTTTCCAAAAGGAAATGGCGACGTTATAGCCTTTTCCCCCAGGCGCCTTTCCTGTGCCATCAAAAAATGCTCCATTTTTCACATTTTCACATAATGGAGGGGTGGTTTATTCTTTAATTTAACCTTTGTTTCAATACTTTTATAGTAGGTGTTTCATCGCTTTACATTAGAAGAATTTTGGTTTTTGGATCATTCAGATCGGCGGACTGCTTCTGAGTGAACCTGCAAAAATCACTTCTTAACACCCCTTTCTTTGAGGGGTGATTTCCCCTTTCAAAAACGTTTTTCCGTCAATAAAAAAAAATACGTGTCTAATAGTTTTCAATGCTTTATCACATATATGAGTTTCAACAAAATCGAAGGCGGACACTTCGGTGATGTCCCTTGTTAGTGCACCTCTATGCCCTTTAAGAAACATATCTTCCGAACTTTATTGAGATAAGAGCGGGGAATTTGATTTTCCTACACAAACTCCAGCACCCCGTTGCACTTCTAATCCGGAGTTGTTTGAAAAAATCCTAAAACATGCGTTTTATTATTTGTTTTGAAGAATATTTATACCAAGTTTCAAGTTGATACACGCAAGAAATACCATTTCCGATACGAATTGATTTCCGAAAAATCGTTCGTTAGTGCACCTCTACATCTCCTAAGGAACATCTTTCAAATTTCATGTTTCTATCTTCAGCGATTTAGGCTATGCGTTGTCTATATGTCAGTCAGTCAGTCACGGAATTGTGAAAGATTTTTTTCCGTTTTCAGGCCTTGGTACTTAATCCTCTGAATCCCTCGACGTATTCGGCAATTGGCTTCATACACGCTCTAATGGGAAACACGCAGGAAGCCGCCGATGCTTTCCACAGAGCTCTGGGTCTCCGAAGAGACGATACATTTACCACGACAATGCTCGGATACGTAATGGAACAACTGATCGAGGAATCTCCACCGTTTCCTGGTATGATCGCCTCATTATCAATCAACGAGAAAGCTCGCATACAGCGAAGTTCGTCTTTTTGAGATTTGTTTTGAAACTGTTTGAGACTGTTTCAAATTCAGCTTTATTTGGGAGAAGAGATTTCTGACGAGTCGATCGTCTTTAGTGAGCTGGTCTAGGAATGGGGATCTATACGCACCGAATATTTTTCCCTTGTCCCATTAAGGGATGAGCGTTTCACCGATGAATGTCAGGAAATTTTTTACACGTTTTTTACACGTACATCCGTCGAATGAAAACTCAACTTCGAATCTTCGATAAGTTTGACTATATAGGCGAGAAAAAAAAAGATTTGAAATACGTGAGTAATTTAGCACAGTCTCTTACGACAAGTCATGAATTTAGTCGCATTTTATATCTCTTACATATTAATTGCATTAATATGTAAGCTAATGCGTTTATTGACGATCAATGTCCATCGCAATATGCAATTCTTCATTAGAAACTTTGTCGAGTGTCCAGATGTTAATTTTTTTTTTTCTCGTAAACGACGCAGTGAATCTTGCGAAAACTTGGAAGTCGATCCTGAATTTAAGGTATTCCTTTCACGAACCCGAATGTTTAACAATGAACCGATTTTCATCGAGAATAAAAAAAAAATATATTACAGTATACTGGTAAAATTTCAACCCAAGTTATCGAATTTTCAACAAAAAATTACGAGTTTAAAAATCGTCTAATTTATGCAGCACTTTATGGAGATGACATGCTGTCCACATTTCCATCTGATAATTCATACGCTAAATAACTCTAGATTTCTGATATAAACTGCTCTAAGCATGTAAAAAAATTCCAAAGATTCCGCAACAATAATAAAAACAGGGGATCACCGAATGTTTAAAGAAAATAATGATAAAACTTAGAAAAATGTGACTGCAGAAGAACTTTCGGAACCGCGGCTTCTCAGATAGCACATAAATATGTCTGAATCTTCAAAGTTTATGCGAAATTTTTCATTCCAGTTCATCGTTGAGTATAATAATTGGTTGTAATTTATTTTTATTAAGCGGCACTGTAATCTACTAATGATTCCATACGGCCCTGGCTTATGCATCGACAAAATATGACTCTCGGTGAAAGGAATACCTTAAACGTATCTGCGTAAAAAAAAAGAAACCATCCTTTAATACACTTCGATGGAGCGCTCGATCCTCATCAGTAATTCACACTGTAGACTTGTAAGTCACACACGATGTGAATAGTTCGCAGAGCTCGCGACAAAAAAAAATATTAACAGTCTCGGAAAAACCATCGGGAAATAATGATTCGAACACAAGCACTGTCCTCATTCACGAAGTAACCAAGCAAATACGATTCTCAGATGCCCCAACGACAATGCCGAAATACAAATTCCCGGAAGTTCGTTTGCCCGCCGAGGCAACAACGGATTCCGTTGAGAATTCGAATGCCGGCCCGGCTGGATCTCGGGATCAGGATCTCAACAAGTTGTGCGTTAATCTGTTCTCAAGATGGGGCGAGGAATCAGCCGACAAGACTGAGGAAAACACGCCCGACAAGGGTGAACGTTCGCGCGAAGTAGTTGTTAATTATTCGACTCGCGAAATGAGTCCGGAGTATCCGATGATGGACTCGTCAACGGCCCACATAGAATATTGAATAAAACAGAAACAAACGGCGCATATAGAATATTGAATAAAACGGAAACAAAACGAATATGGTTATTTTTCGTAAAAATATTTTATGAAAGAAATCCTTTTTTTTAATGCTATAAGTAGACAAAAGGGGTTTCCGATTTTCTCGGATGAGATTGGCGCGTGTGAGAAGCAGAGAGGTAGTTAATATTTTTCGCTCTCGCGTCGCCGGATTCACGTGGTTTCCCCCACCAGCCGAGCCCGCGTAAAAATGCCCACCCTACGCCTCGCGAAGCGACGCGAGGCATGAACGTGCGTACCGGCAAATATTAAATTCAGTTCGCGAGCGCGAGGGACGCGGTCAAGAATGAGCGTCTCGTAAATTCTATTCCCCAAAAGTATATACATTACATTGTTAAAATCGTTCATTCGTCCTCGTAACGGGAACGAGGAAACAAGCTTAAAAATTAATTACGAGAATCTACTGAACACGCACATATATTGTTCGGATAAATTAACGATTATATTTCCAAATGAATCTCTAGATACATTTGTCAACGTATAAGTCATTCAGACCCACCGGTGGGTAATTACGCCCGTCGAGCGTTATCGAGTAACGAAACATTTTGTTTTTTTTTCGGCCCCCCTTCCCCCATCAATGTGACTCGTCGTTAATTTATATTAATTTATTCGCAATAAAATCAAGTGTGTTATACTTTTTTTTTCTTTACATCAAAACGTCATTTGCTTTATATTACCTTCTTACTATCGTTGTGATAGTAGTATATCGTTTTGGTGAGCTTGTTTAACACGTGAAATTACACGGATCAGCGTCTCCTCGCGTTTTTTTTTTTTTTTTGGAAAAAGACAAAGAAATTATTTGTTTGACCGCGTACGCGAAAGAATTGCGCGAGTATCGCGAGAGTGCGACGGAGCGAGCGTCGCAACATAGACATAAAAGCGCGAAAAAAAATCGATTTTTTTTTTAATTCCACGATGGCATCACTGTATCAACAGGTAACATACATTTATTACCGACATTTCTTTTTAACAACAAAGCGTTTTACGACATGGCAATAGTTTCGTGCTTTTTTTTTTTTCAAAGTCGCGAAAGTTTGTAAATTTTGTCAATCAGGCCGAGAGTTTTGAAGATTCTTTTGTGTAAGTCCGCGTTAAAATTGGCGTGCTAGTTGTGCGTCGTGGAAATGTAAGAAACATGATTGCAAGGTAGCTTCTCTCTCTATCTCTCTCGCAAAGAGTCGCGTGCCCTTCAGTACATGTGAAAAATAAACAAACTTTCGAGCTTAGCCTGTTGGCCGGGTGAACATAGTATACGAGGCACGTGGCTTCGAGCAGAGAGAGAGAGAGAGAGAGAGAGCTCTTTGTTCAATTTTTTACTTTTACTCCGAAAATCGCACGAAAGCTTTACGTTCAGATTTCCGCACATTCGAACGAGGAAGACAATTTTTTATGCGCGTTTCCTAGCATGGAGACGACTAACCAAGTACGCGGGTAATGATTTGAAAAAAATCTTCTGGGGAAAACCGTATGTATACGCAACTTTCGATACGAGAAACGTAGAAATTACAAATATATTAATTCCCTTCAACAAGGCAATTGGTCAAAGTTATAATTAATCATCTACAGAACTGCATAATCGACGCATCACAATTTTTTTATTTCTATTTCGTATTTTGCGAGTGTTGAGGCCAAAGTTTCTTATGCTTGCAAGTGCCATACGAGTTTGTCCGCGTTTTATCAATGATTATGATAACGAGAGTCGAACCAGACGAGATTTGATGGTAACTTGTTCGGATGTGCCGTTGAAATGAAAGCAGTGCTCGATTTTCCCAATTTCGTTTTAAATATTGAAAGTTCAAAAGGTGAAATAAATGAATATACGTTTCACGATTTATTCCTCGTATTGACGGTCGCTAATTATCGGGAGCTCGAAGCTAACTTGAAAATGATGATTTTTCCTCAAAATTCGGGGATCGAAGCGATTTGATTCTCGGAACCGATAGCCCTTCGTCAACTAATCGTAAAGTTTCTGTTCTATGAAAATGTTCCGCAATTTCTTATGTATCTGGATCCTGAGGAATTCATTTGTTTTTCCTCCTTGTTTCTTCTATTCCGTGTCTACTTTTCTCGCCTCTCTTCCTGCGTCACCCTATACGATTCTCAGAACTCGGACCACGTGTCCTTCCAGCCCTATATTTCTTTTGTGTCGATGTCTATGTAAGCGTGACGATACAAACTCGAGCGGTTGAAATTTGGCACAAAGCTTGTTGTCCATTTGGGCTACTACATACATATGTACATAATTTTATGGCGAAGGCGAGAATAGACAGGCAAAAAGAAAACGTTGTGTCGTGCCGCGCTGCTGTTGTTTCGTAAATCATACACGATCGAATTGTATGGAGAATAATGAAGGGATAATTGCGGTTACGGAAAATAATTCGTAAGCTTGTCAATCGATATTAGTTAAATTTCAAGTATGAATTCTTTACATCGAGTAAAGTTGCGAGGAGCTGTCGAAAATAGGATCGTTTGGCCTGATTGATAAAATCGATCTTTAAGGTATTCCTTTTACGAACGATTTTCGTTTACAATTGAGGGGACACATCCAAGAGACATGTTTTACGCTGGCCACAATAACTGCGCTCCCAGTCAATATATATTTATTAAAATTTTTGTCAATATACCTCAATATTTATACTTTCGAATAAAACAAACTTGGGTGAAATCACATATATAGTTTTTCAGATAATAATTCCCAAAATTCACTTAATTTTTCCGCCGTCTACTCGGGTGCGCCCCCTTAAGTAAAAATACGCCCCAGTATACTGGCAAATTTTAAAGCTAAGTTACCGAACTTTTAACTAAAAATTGCGACTTTAAAAATCGTTTAATTTATACGGCACTTTATGGAAATGACGCGCATGCCACATTTTTATCTGACAATTTATATACCAAATAACTCTAAATGTCTGATATAAACTGCTTTATGCATGTAAAAAATTCTAAAGATTCCGTAAATACAATAAAAACAGGGGATCTTCTAATGTTCAAAGTAAATATTGATGATAAAACTTTAAAAATGTGACTAGCAGAAGACTTTTCGTAACCTCGACTTTTCGGAGGAAATGTAAAAATGTCCAAATCTACTAAATTTATGCGAATTTTTTCGTTTCAATTTTTAGTTGGGTATAATTATCGATTATAATTTATTTTTATCAAGCGCCACTATCATTTAATAATCATTTAAAAGCGTCCTACTTATGCGCCCACAAAATACGGCCCTCTACAAAAGGAATACCTTAAAATTAATCATGTTTTTTGCTTTATTTTTATATTTCCTTCGTACGCCTTTCCTAGCTTTTACAATTCCATTATTTCCAAAGCCACGCTTGTCACTTCTGGCCATTGATAACAATGTACTCGATAAAAGAAAACGCGGAGCTAATTCGCCTTTATTCTCGTTAATTTAAGCTGGCAATGTCTTACGACGCTGAGAAAACGACGGCGGAGAGCCTCGAGCGTGCGGAACAACAGAGAGATCCTTTGAACCTTCAGCAACAGCTCGAGCGCGATACATCGTTGCAACTCCCGTCTCACATAGATTGTGACCCCCTGCAACTCCAGACGCAACAGGAGCGCGACAATATCCTCAAACTTCAACGCCAACAGCACGATCCTTTGCAACAAGGTGATCCAATGCAGAAGCAGCAGCGTCGTGTCGACCGCGAGAAAATGCAGTTGCATCAGCGCGAGAGAGAGCAACAGTTGTTGCAGCATCGGGAGAAGATCCAGATGCATCAGCGCGAGCACATACATCAGTTGCAGTCGATCAATAATTTGCTTCTCGATTTACCGCCGAGCAGCCCGAACAGTAAGGGCACCTTTCACTCGAGTCGATCTAACGAATCGCTCTATTCGTCACCTTCTCTCAAACCACCCAATCCCGAAGGTAATTAAAATTATCCATAATTTTATTATTGTTTTGAGACAATTTGAAAAGTCAAACGGATTTATTAATGAAATATTTCGTCTTGGAGGATAATCAATTAATCCTAGAACTAATGTATCATTTTTTTACCTTCTAACTCATGTTGGGGCAGATACCCACCCCACAAGCGTTTCTTGAGGGACAATCGCTTCATTAAACAGTAAAAAAGAAACATCCGTATATAAATCGCTTCGTTTTTCGATGAGGAAGAGAATGGTGTAAGGAAAAATCCGATTTTATTAAAATTTATTTAATATAATACCCGATGAATCCCCGACATAGGCCAGAAGTCATAGACAATCGCATTTAAAAAAAAAATCGTTTTTTCTTCTAATTAACAGATCCTCAAATGTCGCACGGAATTTGAAAGAAAAAACATTGAGCCTATAAAAAACAGTTGTTTTTATTAGTAGTAGAAGTAGTAGAACGATATTTTGTTCAAAAAGTATATTTCTTTTCCGATATGAAAATGGGGAAAATATGGAATTTGTAAATATGGAAAAAGTCAATGAAAATGCAATTAAAAAAAATGTTTGCAGGAGTTTTTCGTATATTTTTCACTTTGTTTGGTGAGGAAATAGTATATAATTAATACTACTGTCGGGAAAATGCAACAATACACCGTTCTGTGCTCCTCGCAGGCAGGCTTTTGGCATCGTTATTTAAAAAACCTGAACCTTGCGGTTCTTTGCTCTTGGACAGAATTCACATTTCGCTGCATTTTTTGGCCCAACCTTTGGTGCTGTTGGTTTCTCTTCTTGCATGAGGGATACTAATGGAAACTTGCAAGTTCCGCCGGAGATTTGGTATGAGTAGCCTTGCTCGCAGATGAGGCTTGATGACACACTTGACGAAACTGTTTATGAAGGTCCTCCGATTCATATTTTCAAGATCCACGTTGAACTTGTGAAGGATCAACGCGTTCATTTTTTTTTATCTTAAATAAAATATAAAATAAATGGCTTTAAATAATGTATGTGACCATTGCGCTTAAATTACGTAAAATATATCGATTCTGGTAAAAAAAAAAGTAAAATTCAATTACCGCCACAAAACGCCAACGGTAATTTTAGACTGGGGTAGATACCCACCCCGGACGCTTTTGAGAACCATTTTGCTTGACAACCAGCGAGCAACTGATATCACTGTCAGGCTGCCCTCACAGCCAGGTGGTGGAACTGAATTGTCATCATGGTTCCCAGTTGACAATGTCGATGTATAGCTTAGGAGCGCACTTTAAAAGTCGACTGGAGTGGGTTTCCACCCCGTACATGAGTTCTAGGGTTAAATGTCGTATGACGAGGGACGATGTTTCGTTGCGCCCTCTGTATTAAGCGATCGTGTATGTATTAGTCGCAGCAACAGCGGCGAATCTCATGTCAAACTGTTGGTAGGCAAAAAATTGTTTCTCGTTTGTCAGCGATCCCAAAGAAATATTCAGTCCTTTCCGAACCGGTGAAACGCATGTAGGTTACAAAAGTACATACGAACGCATTGTATTTGAAAGATTCTGTGTCCGTTTGATCGAGCAGCGGACATGTCCATCCTGGATCTCTTCGGTCTGAGCCTGCCCCGCGGTTCTCTGATGGGCAGCCAATCGTCGATCGGTTCATCGGGCCATCGTCAACAGTATCCTGCGCAAAATAACCCACCGAATCAAGGACGCGGCTCTTCACATCAGAATTATCAGGTCGGTAAAACGCATTATCATGTAAAATCGATAAATACACACCTAACGAATGTTCAATGCACGAATCATCTCGAAAAATCGATTTGAAAAAAAAATAGAGGAGATCAAACGAGTTTGGAAAATTGGCGAGCTCGTAAATTTTGCTTTACTTCGATCCTGGCGATCTAACTATAGTCGTGTGAAAAAGAAGAGAAATAAGCATTGAAATAGCTTAGATATCTTGTCGAATCTTTATTTGTAGATTAATGTTCGTGAAGACATTAAATTGTCTATCGCGAAGGGTCGGTTACGTTCTTTGTCTCTCTGAATCTTTTTCTCTTCCGCTCTGGCTCCGGTCAATTTCCTCGGCACAGTTTTTAGCTTCTAGATTAGGATTACCCGAATTGCTTCACTTCCGAGCGACGAGACCCAACGATGATTTATGTCTGGGGTAAATTTCATGGAATAGACGAAATACAAAAAAAAAATTTTTTTTGCCTGTCATTGACAGGAATCTATGACAACCATAAGAGGATCGCAACAATCCTTAGCGGCCGACCCACCGATCAAGCTCCACTCACCCTATTTTTAAATCGTCCTCTTTTGTATTTTATTTTTAATTTACGCACACCAGTTTCGTGAAGAATGTTTGGCCGCAAAATGATAACCATGCCATATATTAATGAAGCAACGGAGATTTATTTAATTCTGTCGGGCGCGCAAAAAATCGTTCGTTGTCAATGTCAGATCTCAAGTCGGTAAATCGTACCGTCAGGTTCCGAAAAAGGTGGTATTTTACCGACGAAACAGACATCTGGCTGGATGCAGTCCTACACAAACCCGAACAATCATCATCCCAATTGGATCGACTCCAACCCTCCCCCGTCGAGAAGTCCGAAACTCCAACTTTTTTTTCACTCCACTCTATCATTCACTTCGCCACGTGGATGATCAAGCTCCTCCAACGGTTGGGAGAACGAGAGAGAGAGAGAAAACGTTTTTTTCTCCTAAATTCTCTTGGCACTCGAAATTTTGACCGAAGTAATTTATTAACTTTCCAGCAGTGTTGTAAACCTACAGTTACTTTGAAACTGCCCAAAATAATAATCAAGGTAGTATTTCAAAGAAACGAAATGAGCTTCATTACGTTTATTCCTTATTCTTTGATAGTTTTTTTTTTCGTTCGCTAGGTTAGTTGTGTTGGAGTTTGCACGGCTGGAATAGAACGAAAGTACTTTTTTGTTCGAACCTTCATTTTTGTTGTGATAGGAATTTTTCTCTTGTCTTTCAAGATCGTGGATCCCTAATGAGGATAGAAAAAGCCGTTTGATGTTATTATCGTACCCTAAACAGGCGAAAAAAATGTGAGCGATTAAAGAACAATTAACTTCTGTTGCATTCCAGCGATGCATGGTTCAACATCACCCAGGTGACCGTGAACACGGTTTTATTGCGATCCTCTCAATCTCAAAAACACGTGCCATTTTTTTTCGGGAATTTCTTGAAAACGTGCTATTCTTTAGGCATTTCCAACCCAAACAAATTGAAGTTGGAAAAGAACATTTATATTTTAGAATTGTTGTCTTTAGGTCTGCTTCCGATTGAAAAACCACGAAAAGTAGGCCTTAAATTTTTGCCGTTGATTGTAAAATCTACACGAAAAATAATGATTTTCGTAGTCGTTGAAAAAAATCGCTCCCTGCCAAGTGGGAAAGCAAGTGCTGTTTTGCGGTAGTGGAAAAAAAATAACAGTGAATGCTCTTTTGAAAGGAAACGATAGATGCTCCTTTTTGCTGGTACGTTTTGCGGGCAAGTACAGTACACACGTATTGGGACTAGGTATGGAGGAAAAAAAAACGTGGGGGCCTTCATTGTGACGCGCACGAAAACTGCACGTGACGTTTCAATAAGGAGCATGTACTTTTCGTCCTATTCTCGCACCGATCGGAAAGTAGTATCTAGGAAGTCCTGTCGATACGCGGTATGTTGCATCCGAAAAGTAGGAGAGTAAGAAAGAGAGAGAGAGAGGGAGAGAGAGAGAGAGAGAGAGAGAGAGAGAGAGAGAGAGAGAGAGAGAGAGAGAGAGAGAGAAAATAATATCGAAGACGTTCGATTTAGCTGCGCTCTTATCATGGCTCACGGATCCCTGCGCCATAAACGACACGGACACACACACGCATGAAGTCGCGTCTTATACTCGCGTCCTGGTTCGGTCAAACGAATCGACCGTTTTTAATGGAAGGCCTTTCATACAACAAAATACAATGCGACAGGTACACAAATCCCGGGAGAGTTTGAAAAAGTTGATGGTGTTGAAGTTTCCATCGTTGGGATGCAACGAACATTCTTTTTTATACTTTATTTCTCCACTTTTATTATTTTACAAAATCTTTTCTTGCCGATTTGCATTGTAGATCGCCAAATGAGCAACTTAAGATATTTGTTTCGTGGAAAGTCGCGAAAAAAATGACATCTGCCGGCAGCCATGCTTTTGTTTTCCTTTTATATTTTTGCATGATTTTTTTAAGGTTGTCAGTACATATTTGTGTATTAAAAAATTCGTTTTATTTTTACCAGCAAAGTTTTTTTTTGCTCAGCAAAAAAAAAGGTGTAGCCCTTTAATTGTAGATGAAAATCAGTTAATTTTTAAATATTTGGCGGCGTGAAAGGAGTACCTTAAAAAAAAAATTAAGGGCTTACATACACCTGAGACGGCTAAAAGTAAGGTTATGTTTAAGAATTTTTTTGTTTATAAAACTGACTTTTATTGAACAACCACAATATACATTTTAAAGTATGACATTTTATCTATATTGTGCGAAAATTCGGTTAAAAAATTTCAAACGGTAAAAGAGTTACAGTCGTTTTCCTGGGACGTGTTTTTGTTAAGAGCGTTTGCTACCAGGCGTGCCATTTTTATCTAAAAAAAATATTTGTTTCTTAAAGTAGATAGATAAAACTAGTACTTATCGAGCCGGAATTTATCAATTTAATTTTTTCGGGTCATGGCAGTCACTGGAATAAAACAGGCGATCTTTTTGTTTCAAAATTGTTCAGTACTTATGGTGAAAAAAAAAACTATGCCAGGTATCGAAAAAACGGCTCGATAAGTACTAGATTATTGTGTAAAGCATAATTGTGCAAAACTTGATCTCGATCGGTCCAATAGTTGCGGAGATATTTCTGGTAGCGATTTGGAAAATGCTGTTTCCAGTAAAACGCGTTTAAACTTTTGAGTAGACTTTACACTGAAATAACTGGTCTATTTTAAGCTTACATGAAATTGTCGATTCCTGGGCCATATGACGGATCTTCCTTATATGTTGACGCTTCCATTAGATCTTTTCATTGCTGTGTCAACCTCATTCATAGTCAAACAGATGACAAAGGCCGCGTCTACCTGCGCCCCAACCGTAAGTCGTTGCTCACCCGGTCAGTTACAAAACGCTATAACTTCGTCATTACTGCGAATTTCCTTACGAAATTTTCAGGATAGACAGTCAAAGGATAGTACTTTCGAATGAGCACCGTTTTGAAAAATTGATCTTTGTTATCTACCCAGGTGTATGTAAGCCCTTAATGCATTTTCGTAATTAAAACCTGCTAAGAGAAATTTGAGCAATTGAAAGAAAATAATTTCCATTGCATTCAAACGCTGAAAATGTCAATCTTATTAACATTTCCACGTTTCGTATTTTGACATATTCTACTTTTTGCCGTGTAAATGAAAAAATAAAATAAAACCAAAAACTGTACATCCGGCTTAAAACAAAATAAAAAAGCAGTGTAAGCGATTGTTCGTTTCGTTGTGCGGGTTGCGCGCGCGGAAGGATCAATGACGAGCGTCTTAACGCGCCAAACGTCCTGACGGTCGAAAAAAAAAAACAAATCCATAGCAATAACTCATTATATATGGGCAATCGTCTGGGACAAGATGCTCCTTCAGCCTCTCGTAAAATACCAAATATTGTACGAGCGAGGATTTTTTCCACGCTTTATTGCCACCCGTTAAAGTCGCGTCAAACGACCATTACCGCGCTGCTCAATTCTTATAAACTGACAGAAAGTAGCTGCGCGCTTGAGATATCGTTTCGCGTCTTGGAATTAAAGGAAATTTGGGCAAATGTCTTTGTGTGTGCGCGCGCGCGCGTGTGTGTAATACAGGAACCACGAGAATGTTCACATTAGGCATTGAGCGGACAATGCGGCTGTATGAAATAAATTACGCAAACTGAGGGAGAGAAAGAAAGAAGGGAAAAAAAAGAAGCTTTAAAGCGACCCCGATATGATCGTAGCCAAGAGTTCGGAGGCTCGAGCCAAACAGCTCTATCACACAGCCACCAGACACGCGCGTTCATCCCTCTCAATCCTTCTCTTTTCTTCGTCTTCGTAACGTCGTTTTTTTTTTCTTCTTGTTCCTCGTCGCGAGGGACAAGGACCCTCCGGCATGTACGATCCTGTAAGGCTGACTCTCCTTACGAGGCTCGATAGACACGGCTTTTACAGGAGAGAATGTTCGGACGTTTCGCGAATATTATTTTGGATGTAATCCAAGAACTGAGCCGCGGCAACTTCGTTCGCGCGGTTTTAATGTCGGAGCGCGGCTAACGCGTTTTACTCATTTTGGCTATTTTCAACAGTTTATTTGCTTTTATGAGCGTTATTTCGATGGAATTTTGCGGGAAGCAGGAATAATGGCAAAAAGGATGTGTTGATATTTTCACGATGTATGAGAGACACAATCATAGGCAGGAGTAGTTGATATTAGAAATTTGCAAATATTATGTCCGAAATTTCAAGTAAAATCAGTCGTAAGTGACATTGGCCAAGACAAGCATTTGTTGATACTTAACGTTGTTAGGGCAAAATGAAAAAACAGCGACGAATTTTACATCGGACAGCACCCTTCGATATCACAAAATCCGCAAGATAAGGATTTCCCACGTTTCAAATGTTTCGCCAAAATTGCCATTTTTCGATCGATTATGGGAAAAGTTCAGAGAATTGGGAATTCCGGTTGGCCGACTTTGGGACAATTCGACGGATCGGGATCCTAGTCGGATCGGAGAAAGTGTATTTAGGGTGTTACACCACCTTGGCGCACAGAAAAATAGGTATAAAAACCATTGTTTTTTTTTACGCGCGTATTGAATATATAAAATAATTCTTTTGAAAATCCTTGTTAATGGCAGAATTTTTGTCTCTGCCAGGCATCGTCCGAATTTTTTTTTTTTATTCTTGCATAAAAAGGTAATAGCAGAAGCGTAGGATAGAAAAAAAAAGAATTTTTTTGTGGGAATGACAGCTATTTGAAAAAAACTCTGATTTTTACGAAAAGGTGGAGTTTTAAAAATTAATAAGTAAATGAACACGACATCCAATAAAAAAAATCTATGGTGAATCCTAGATGATATTATTATATAAAGAATACGTGGTATAAATTTCATCGAAATCGGTTTAGTAGATCTCGAGATATTTTGTTCACCAGTTTGAAAAAGGGTCTTGCTAGACGACTTATATCTCCGCCATTAAACTTTTTTTTTATTCGTTTTTTTATATGTTCATAAAACTATAATGTATTTGTGAAAAATAAAAATTAATTTATACATTTAATAGTCGGGTAAAAAAAATATTTATACGCAATTTTCCGAGCGCCAAGATAGCGTAACCCGTTAAAAGGTCGAACGAATCGGAATGAAATAAGCGCATAACAGATTCTCCAAGTCGAAAACCACGGTTCGCGAGAGACCGGAAAGCGAAAAGGTACATTATGCAAAGTTCGATCAAGGGATGTGAGTAGGTTGCCGAAAAGGATTTTAGTCAAAAAAAAACCCTCATCTTGCACTACAGTTATAATTTACCCACACATAACATCTAAAACATCATGTACCATTTTCTTCATGATACTTTTTCTTAATACATGTGAGAGTAAAACAATGCCCCATGAGAATGTGAACAAAACTACTCCAAATTAAAAGCTCAATAATTCTTCAACGGATTAGTGGATCGATCGCAAGCTTTGCATACAAGCTCGCGAAAAAACGGAGCAACAATGCATTCAATTGTTATTTACATGATGGTATCTCTGTAAAACTCTCAAACATTCTTAATTGTACTTCGAAATCTTTTGATAATTTGTCAAAAAACAATCGCACCTTACACTCGAAACGATTGTGATGTACGCAAAATGCGTGGGTGCTTAATTTTCAAATACACATGGTATTGAAGTTTGCATTGTTGGAATGCAACGAAAATTCTTCGTTATTTTTCATTTCTTTATTTTCATTACTATTTAAATTCTTTTTGGAGCATGTTTAGGTTATGGATCCCTAATAAGGATTTTCAAGAATATTTCAATAATTTTTGTAGCCTAAATGTGCCAAAGAAAATTCACCAATACGAAAAAAAAATCGTTTCGTTGCATTCCAACGATGCTAACTTCAATACCATGAATATACCAAAGTTTCAACATTTTTTTATTTCTGAATATATAAATTCTGCTTCACAAACGATCATTTTGTCGTTTCAGCAATATGACGAAACTCACGGATACTATCCAAACTCGTCGAACATGGATGTGCCGGGTACACCGAATTCCGTTACGACACCCGGAAGTCCAAGCACCCCGGGTAGTGTTCACTCGAATCCGTACACTTATTCCAACAGCGGTAACAGCAGCAGCAGCCCGACGCTATCGCCGCCTAATCGATCTCACTTCAATCTTGGCTCCCCCTCATCGCCGGGACATTCGCCGTACTATGGAAGACCTATCCGAGGCTCGCCTGCTTACAGGTGAGAGGACGCATTTTTTTTCTGATACCAATTTCAAAACCCGAATTTTCACACCGCGTATAATAAAATTTCGTATAATACTCGACGAAAAAAACGTTTTCTAACGAGTGTTGCAAACTCACACGCGTTAGAAAAAGTTTTTTTTTCGTCCTCGTGTCATAATGTACTATTTATTTCCTTATTTTTATCAGTATACAAAATGTTAAATATACAAAAGGGCCCTGTTTGTTCTCCCTCAACATACGGCTTTCCGTAAAAGGAATACCTTAAGGCGAAATATACATTTAGACGGGGAAAAATAGGCAATTTTGCGGGGTTTTTTAAACTAAAAAATAATTAATCTATAGGGGAGAGTGGTCCTGAGTCGGCCCACTAAGCTTTTTGTCCGAAAACAGAAGGTAAATCGGATTTTATAGCGCTGCTGAGTGTTTAGTTGCGTACAGCGGTCGCTTGCCTAAAATTCAATGTCATTTAGGAAGGTGTAGTGTGGCTTTTGCAGTCGCAATGCAGTGCGGAGTGAAAAAGTACATTTTGACAATTTCTCACAATAGTGTTCCTGAGTCGGCAACCCCCTGGTCTTGAGTCGGCACCCCATTTTTTTCGCTCGAATGCAGGAAAAAGCGCAGATTCTCTAAATTACGACAGGAAATGGACGAATTTGAACCATTTAGAAGAATAAAACATGCATTTTTTGTCCAATTTTATATGGAAAAATTTTTCGAGTACAATGTTGAAAATTTAAAAAAAATATGAATTTTGAATTGAATGAAAAAAAAGTAATTGAAAAAGGGATGATCACTCGCTATCGTCGTCAGATTCGCAGTACGTGGGGCGTACTAAACTCTGTAGCGAACGCGAACGCAAGTGCAATCCACTTGTGGAGGGCTGCGAAGACTGGCGTTCTTGTCGTCGTATTTTATCTTTTGTGTCTTGCGTTTGAAATTGCGTCCCATGACTATAGAGCAAAAACACCGAAAATGGAAAAAAAAATAACAGAAACAATACAAAAAAGCAACAAGATAAAAAAAATTGGTGCCGACTCAGGACCACCTGTTTGATACCGACTCAAGACCACTACGATTTTCTATCCGTTTCACGTGATTACGCACGCGAACAAATCCGAATGGAAAATCGACAAAACCAATCAATTAGAACATTGAATAAAGAAACCAATGCACTCACTCATTTCAAATGTTTGAAATATTTACATATCTGTAGCTGCTTCAGAATGAATGACGAAAATAAAATTATGTCACAAACAAAAAATATAAACGCGCTCACGCTGCGCAGAACAATCTTAACTGACAATTGTAAGCATAATTTACGTCAGTGTTTACCAACATGCCGTACGACAAAATAATTGAGCCGACACGCACTCCATCTCTGAGGAACACCATGGTGCCGGCTCAACCCGCAGTGCCGACTCAGGACCACTCTCCCCTATTTATCAATCTGTAGGGTATACTTTAAAAATTTAAGTATACCAAACAATTAAAAAAAAATCATTTATCATAAAAATGCCGGAGCTGTGGCAGAGTGTTACGGCAAGGTTGCCGCGGGAGTTGCGAATCGGCATACAGTCTAGTTCCCCGTAGACTTTAATCTGCAAAAAAGTTCAAAATCTTTTTCAATTAGAACATGTATAGTTTCTATTTGACAGTAATCAAAATGAAGAAAATGCAAATTTAAGAGAATGCAACGCATTAAAAAAGAAAAAAAATTTCGCGCAAAAATTTCATAAAATTTGGATTAAAAAAGTATTTTTTTTTCTAATTTTTCAAAAACAATTCTCGCCAACTAGAAGGTAATATGATCAATATTTCTAAAAAATTTCAACTCATTTGGCTTAATAGTTTTTGAGTAATCCCGCACGCCAATTTCGAAAATGCAGTTTCGAAATAAACGCGTTTAAAGTTATGACACGTAAAAAACCAATGATTAAAATTACTTACGGGTTAGTCAGCGATACCAGGCCCATATAATGAGCCTTCAGCTTTTTCATAAAGTTGATTTTCTTCCATCAATTCACAGCTTCTTGCTTTTCAATTTTTTGGTCGTTGTAAATGTATGTCCCGTCGTAATCATATTCGCACGAGGGCACAGGGAAACTGGAAAACCTGTGTCCACTTCGGTCCTCGATCTTAAATCGTTCCTGAATTATATGCTTTCGTTGTGACACGTAATATTTTTCTCAGCGACTGCGGTAGTCCAACTTTGGAATACCCGCACATTCTCGGTTTCGGTGGCTCGCGCTCAAATTCTCCGGCCGACTCCGAAACGAGCGGTTACAGCAGCGTGGACGGTTCGCTCTCTGACATTATGGTACGAGTACGTTGATGAGAATTTATTTTTCTTTTCATTCTTCAAGAACTCCTCATTTCCTTAATCAATCGGTGTGTACTATTAATTGTGTTTTATTTTTTCTCATCAGAATTGTCTGTCGCTAAATTCATCCGGACACTCTTGCTATCCGCCATCACTGAGCGCTCTGATGCCACGTGATTTGGAACTCTATCACGGTGGAAACAGAGCTGCCGCTTATCAGCGTATGGCAGTCAAGAAGTATCATCAACAGCAGCAGCAACACTCCAACATACGTCATCATCATTGTTGCTCGTCCGGAAATTACATGATGCCGATGAACAAAGCTCCAAGTCTTCTGGAACCCTATGTATCTCTCGATCGCGCTGCCAAATGTCATCGTAATGCAGCAGGTAAAGATCATTCAGATAAGAAGCGTATCTGGGACTCGCACTTTGCTTCTCGATTATTATATTCTGTTCGTAAGAGCTCGTCTGTGAAGGGATGCTCATATTTGGACTCTTTCGTGCCGGGAAAATTGGATCAATTAGAACAGAGGGGATGAAAAAATGCCAAATATTATTATAGTAGGATTAAATAATCAAGATAGATAATGTAAGAGGTCGGATCGAAGATACATTCTTTTGCTACATTCTACATTCTTTTAGCTTTTGTCCAGGGCTTCGCTCGCGTGAATAGCGGAAATTTGTGCAGTTTCGAAGTTTGCCTCGTTAGAACGCAACGAAAAGTCTTTATTTTTTTTAATTTTTATCATTATCTTCTTTTGCAAGTCTACGCTGT
Organism: Ophion ventricosus; assembly: GCA_963932345.1. Taxonomy (NCBI): domain Eukaryota; kingdom Metazoa; phylum Arthropoda; class Insecta; order Hymenoptera; family Ichneumonidae; genus Ophion; species Ophion ventricosus. The sequence continues at coordinate 30,203,289 of OZ010712.1, forward strand.
AGATTCCACACGAAGATTCTCAAAAACGTAAAAATTATTTTCCTAGACTAAATGTGGCAAAAAATACAGGAATTCGAAAAAATATATATCTTTTTTGCATTCAAACGATGCAAACTTCAGTACCATAAATTTGGTTCGTGTGTATGTCGTGAACGGATTTTAGGATCATATCTTATTAAGAGTTTAACACTAAGTTTATTATTCAATAAAACTCGGTTTCTATGTAGCTCAATCGCACGAGCGGAAAAAAGTACCAAGAATGCACAATGATTAAAGCTAATAAAAACGTTTTGCATTGAGTGCTGAAGAGCTTGCTTGTAAATGCTGAAGAGTGATCGCGCGCCACTGTCATTTTGCAAGTCGTATTTTCCCAGATACTGTCGGCTCCAGATAAAACAAAGTGCAGGGGAATTCTGAAAGCGTTTAAACGTTCGTCAAACAAATTTTCCAAAATGAATAGATATTGTCTGTAGATCGTATTCTAACTCTACCGGCTTGATCTGCTCTACCGACAGACGACACTACTTTTTTGTTATATTAGTGTAGATTCTTTGTATAAAAATGCTTAGGCCCACGGTCCAGACAAAATTTGCAAATACAAGCCTTGTTCTCGTTGGATAGAATAAAATTTCAAGTACTCACGAAAAAAAATTCATAAAATTACCGAAAAGGCACAGAATTTTGCCGCATCAAACCTGGCCAAATGTAGTTTGGTTCTTTCGAACTCGAACATTGATCAATGGCACGCGTTTCTTGAGTACTTGTACGACAGTGTGCACAGCACGTTAAGTAAGCACAATGTATCGCGAGGTGAGTGGAAAACCGCGTTTGAAAAAAAGGCAGTTTTTCATTCCCTTCGTTGCAATTTATGGTAGCACTTTGCGAAGCGACGTGCACGTGGTCCGGAGAATTGCCGAAGCGTACGGCCAAATCGTCGGGCTACTCGTCGAAGGTCTTTCTGGGTGGAGTACCATGGGACGCGACCGAATCTCTCCTCGTCTCGACTTTCAAGCAGTTCGGTCCTATACGCGTCGAGTGGCCGGGCAAGGAACAATCGGAGAATCAGCCCAAAGGATACGCCTATGTCATCTTCGAGTCGGAGAAACAAGTAAGATACTTGCTTTTTTCACTCCTCATTTTGCCAAAACAGTCTCGTTTCGTGTGATTCATCAACGATTCTATCATGGCATACAGGTAAAAGCATTGCTGTCCTGTTGCACTCACCGTCTCGGTGACGAGAGAAGCTGGTACTACAAGATCACTCCCAAACGATCAAAGCCCAAGGATGTAAGCAAATTTTCCTATCAATTCTATCTGCTCGAATAATATTTATCATCGATCGTTATTGGTTTACGTATGCTCTTGCTGTAAGGTTCAAGTGATACCTTGGCACATCAGCGACAGCAACTATTCGAAATCATCGTCGCAAAAACTAGACCCGGAGAAGACGGTTTTCGTCGGGGCTCTTCACGGGATGCTGACCGCTGAGGGCCTCGCCAAAGTCATGAACGACCTCTTCGAGGAGGTCATCTATGCAGGTACAACCTCGACACCACATATATCTCGTTTTCTAATACTCGTTGATTCGTTAAGGTATTCCTTTCACGAATACGAATATTGAACGAATAACTGATTTTTGTTTACAATTAAGTAAATTTACATCTCAGTATACTGGTAAAATTTGAAGTAAAATTACCGAATAAAAAAAAATACGACTTTAAAAATCGACTAATTTATGCAGCGCTTTATGAAGATGACATGCTAGCCACATTTCTATCTGATAATTTATATACTAAAGAACTCTAGATGACTGATATAAACTGCTTAAAGCATGTGAAATTTCTGAAGGTTCCGTAACAACAATAAAAACAGGGGGAGCGAATGTTTAAAGAAAATATTAATGACTAGATTCTACCCGCGACTTTGTCTGCGTGGATCTTGAAATTTGTGTTAAAATGCCCCTTAATTGATTATTTTTTTTAAAGGCTGTCATCCGTCATTCAGAATTTAGTAAAATATGTGATATTATATTAGATTCTATTCTAGTTTGATTATATTTTAGTCGTTCGTTTTCTATGAGAATTAAAATTTTATTATTATATTTTTTAAAATATTATAATTAGAAAAATATTAGACGTTAGATTTTATCAAATTTAAATTATATTTGGTTCGTTGTATTCTATAAGAATTTGAATTTGAAAATTACATTAGATTTGACACGAATGTTATAATTAGAAATATCTTAGATATATTTATATTAGATTTGATATTATATTATCATCTATTTTAATTAGACTTAATTTGTTTGTATCCTATAATAAGAATTATATAAGACTGATAATTTCATAATTGAATTAGATTCGAGTCGAATATTAGAATTAAAAAAATATTCGATGTATTTTTCATAGCATATGTGTTATTCGAAATAACTCTCTACATGTGTGCGAAATTTCATCAAAATCGGTTCAGCCGTTTAGGCGTGATAGTGGAACAAACATCAGGCATAGAGATTAGAAAAATATTAGATATTAGAATTAGAATGAAAAGTATCCTATGTGTCTTAAGCTATCGACATTTTAAATTTCATTGATTATATAATAATTTGAATTTCATAATTATATTAGATTTGAGTATATAATATTATAATTAGAATAATATTAGATATTAGAATAAAAAGTATCCTATGTCTTAACCCAGGCCATAAGCTATATACATGTTAGATTTCATTGAAATCGATCAAGCCGTTTTGGCGTGATTAAGTAAGAAACAGACAGACAGACAGAAAGTCAGATTTATAATATTAGTTAGGATAAAACTTAGAAAAATGTGACTAGCAGAAGAATTTTCGTAGCCGAGACTTCCCAGAAAACATGCAAAAATGTCTAAATTTACAAAATTTATGTGAAATTTTTCATTCTAGTTGATCGTTGGGTATAATAATTGATTGTAACTTATTTTTATTAAGCGCCACTGTAATCTACAAGTGATTCAAAAGGGCCCTGACTTATGCACCCACAAAATACGGCCCTCCGCGAATACCTTAAGGACGTCCTTAATACCTAAAGGACGTATAGGAGACTCACAAAAATGCCACCGTGGCAGCATAAATTAAATACATTATTGCTTCATTTCTTCTAAGCCTGAATGCAAAATTGGGAATACCCAAACCAGTTCAATAATTATAAGACTCTCAATACGCAGTAGTTTTGCATTCGCTCTCACGAGACTTTTTTCACTCTCGGTTATGAGGATAAAAAGCATTTAGATGGGCTACGGATCGTTTTAGATTTATCGTGTGCGTAATTTATGTAGGAATTTTATGATGTGCTCAAAGTGGGTACGCTCCCTCTTAGAGGAACATCTGCATTTTCTTTTTATCAGTACCAGTTCTTCTACTCCGTTCAGACTTGGCTACTCACCGTTGTATTATTACGATATTTGATGTGAAATTTAATTTGTAAAAAGTCTGAAATTTGATCATGACGACATTGTCAGGCATCGATACGGACAAGTGGAAATATCCGATCGGCTCGGCTCGCGTGACATTCGGCAGCAAACGCTCGTACAAGAAAGCATGCGCCACAGCATTTGTGGAGATCAAAACTTCCCTCTTCACTAAAAAGGTATTGAATCTAATGGTCCTGTTAATGAAAAACTGAATATTTAATTTTGTATTTAATCATTTTTTTTCTTTATTTGCTCAGGTGCAGATCGATCCGTATATCGAAGATTCTGTATGCTCGGTGTGCGCTGTGCAACACGGACCTTACTTCTGTCGTGAGCCGGTAAGAAAATACCGAAAAACAAAGAATATATGATAATTAAAATTAAGTCAAATATTGCTCGACGTTGGTTAAAAGTGTGAAATGGACATACGTATCCGTATATTTTCCATAATATATTCAAATGTTCCATAGATGTAGAGCGATATTCAAAGTAACTATTAATTTATTTAAGTACCCTCATCTGGCTTACAAGGAACATTGGCGTAGCCAGGGGGGCTGGGGCGGGTACGCCCCCCAGGAAGCCCGGCGACGCCTCCCCCCCAGAAAAATCGATCCATAATAATTGAACTCAAATAATCGATTAATTATATTTAAGTTTCACCCAAGCAAGCATAAAGGAATAATTGTATAAAACATGAACTATTTCCTTCGTCGTAGTTTCGTAATTTGTATTAAAAGTAGCTATTTCATTGCGTTAATTAGATATTCAAATTTCGCAATTCAATCAACGGTGGGCAAAAGCAATACATTGGATACGCCAGCCGATACACAACCAGAAGAATACTGGAAGATCAACAGTTACTACCAAATAGTAGATAATATCATTGTAAATCTAAATCGCTGATTTGAGAATTTACCGTTGGTTCATGCAGTTGATGCATTTTTTTAATTCGATATGAAAAACGGAGAGGATTTCATCAATAATTATATAAAAATCTTAATAATCGATACGTCAGTCTTAGAAGCTGAAGCGATGGCCATGAATTTAGAAATTATGAAATAAATCCTGAAAATTTAAGAATGCATATTAATAAGGAGTACTACCCAAACTTATATAAACTTTTCCAAGTAGTCGTACTTTTAGGAGACTCACAGACTTTTTATGTCTCTATCAACGTATTTTTACCCCCTGAATATGAATTTTTACCCCCTGAATACGAATTTACCATTCGTTTCCCCATAAATTTTCATTAAAATTGTTTGTGAATGTATGGAATGTGGTTCACCCCCTTTAGCTTGCTATCTGGCAAAAATACGTAAACTTTAACCCCTCTCCCCCCTTCAAAATTTATTCGTGTTCGGTTCATGTATATTTTTCTCTTTGCAGATCTGTTCCCGATATTTCTGCCGCAGCTGCTGGCACTGGCAGCACGCTTCGGAGCCGATGCGTCATCATCAGCCAATGTCCCGCGGTTGGAAAACGAACAACAAGGCCTCAGCACTCGAATATCATGCGGGCGTGAACTTTGGAAATCGCTCGTCATACGGCTCCATGATTTAAGCCCCGAGAAAAAGAGGAAGAAAAAGAAAACAATAAGTAGCCGACAAAAAATTGTGCGATTCAACAGTCCAAAATTCCGCAAACTCTCAACGTTTCGCGGGCGATTTCTTTTTTTTTGTTTTCTTTTGTTCCCTCTCTCCCTATAGTTGACCAAGTTATCGATAATTTCGTAGAGACGTTGGACCAACTGAATTTTTGTTATGGGACACGCTAAAAGCGAGCACGTTTTCGTGGCTACGCGGATTTTCGATCCGCAAACGTTTGAAGAAAAGAAGAAAAAAAAATAATATAAAAAGAGCCCCCACTGATGTCTGTGTAACAGAGGCTTGTAGGCAACCTTTGAAGAAGCAAAGGATGCCTAACCCGGTGTATTTTTCGATTGTGTTTCGTATACTTCGCTCCTTTACGATATGAATATTCGATATATCGTGTTGTCCGGGAATCATTTGCGGAGACGAAACGAAAGAGGGAAAGAAAAGTAACGAGAAAAGAAAAGCGCGTGCATTATTTCGTATTGAAACACAAACGAATCGTGTCCAATGCGTGAATTTCATACGACGGCAACTACAGAGTACTTTTTTTTTAAATTTATTTATGCTCATTTGGGGACTGGCTCTCTCGTTACCATACCGTATATGTTTTTTTTTGTTTCTTTTTTTTACCACGAATAATACAGATACGTGAAAGTTTATTAATTTAAATAGTAAGCGTTACGTTTAATACGGTTATTGAGAAATCGATGAAACACGCGGCGTCTGGTAACGCAGCGAACGGGCTATTGTTGATACGTTTGAAAGAGAAAGCGAGAAACAAAACAAACAGAAAAAAAGAAACGAAATCGTAACACGAAGCTCGCGACGAGTATGATGTTTTTACATTGACAAAGAATCTTGGTTTTTTTTATGAGTTTGAGCAATAGATTAGAGAGAAAGAGTTTGAAGGGAGGATTAATGCGAAAGGTGTGTATCGAACCGCCAGATCGTATACGTACGTGTTTTTCGTTGAGAATGAAAAATATTTCAATAGTCATAAAGAAATAATAACGTTTGAGTGTCCCACAATTATGTGATCCACGTTTTTTTTCTTACAGAGTCACGCGCGTAACACGCCCTACGTTAATTCATATGTTTTAATAGTAAATTACAAAAAAAAAAACGTTATCTATACGTGTATTATATCGGCAACGTAACCTGGTCGATCAAATTGCAATTCGTTATCGCTGATCAGTAAGGGTAAACACGCGTGAACTTCTGGATAATATAGCGTAAAGATTAATCGAGTCGTTGTCAATTGTTCGCGATAAATAGAACATAATTTGTGTAAAAAAAAAAAACAAAAAAAAAAGCAAACATGCCAGCCCGCGTTACCGTCGCTTTTCAACTCGGCAAGACATTCTTGCCAAACAATGAACGATTTCTGTCAGCCACCCGTTAGTTTTTACATTAGATTGTACAGTTTGAGGGCTGAATTGGAAGCGGGGCGATGTAGCCATTAATTTATAATGTATCTTTAAGTCCTCGGGCGTAGTCGATCAGGTACGCGGTTGCGGTATATGCGATGAATAAGGAGAAATATAAATGATAACGCTGACCGCGTCGCCGCAAAACTGTTCGCGCGCACATTCGACTGGTTTATCTGTTGACGAAATGGATTTGTACACGGTCTACGATTCTGGAGCGGGATTGTAGTGAATTGATTGTTTTTTATTTTTATTTTTTTTTCTCGTTTCGCGCGCAAAAAAAAACACCCACACACGCACATTTACGTTAATTGTGTCTTTTCTGTTCAATCGAAAAGGACGAGATTGATATCTCCCGTGTTCGCGAAACTAAGCTCATCCATCCAACGCTTCGCTATATCTCCCGGAAAACTTGAAAAGAAAAACAATGCACCATCATGTTTCTCGTGTTATTGCTATTATTTTGTTAAATGAATTAAATATCACCATTTTGCAGGTACATTACGCATTTTTGTTTCGCCAATTATGTTTCTGCACGAACCCCAAGCTCCCCGCGTGCTCTTCACTCACTCTGTGCCCTTTCTAAGATGTTGAAGTTTGCATGATTGGAACACAATGAAAATTCATTTCTCTTTTCTATACCTAATTTTTATTGAAGCTACGAAAATCATTCGTAAGATTCTCCAGAATGCTCATTAGAGATCTACAATGTAAATCTGCAAAAAAAAAAGAACTCTGCATAGCAATGGAAGTGGAGGTGGAAGACAAATAGAACGGAATTTCTTGGTTGGATTCCAACGATGCAAACTCAAACTTCATCCCTTTTCCCCGGATACCTGTGTGCTTCTCTACTTACATACATTAACCGGTATGCGTTAGACGGAATCTCAGAGGTGCTGAAAACTATTTCACGGAAACAAACGATTAGTGAAATTTCCGAATCCACCTTTCAAATATCCGGTAGTGGAGACGACGTAGTAAAAAAGATCGTACTCGTCAATAAATGCGGACGATCTCTAGAGTTATATATATATACATACAAATCATTGTACTCAAACGTTGCTCGCACTAAAAAAGCGAGTTTAATCGTTGATTTTTATTTTTCGCGAATGCGTTTCGGTAGTGCAAAGAAGAAAAAAATAACAGAAATTTTTAAACAGCATGTTTTTTAAACAGCAACCGAGAATGCCTGATTTAACGAACGCTTCTAAGTCTCGTGCCTTTTAACATAATATGATCTCTATGAATTTTATTCGAAGCGTTATAACCATGTAAATTATTTTAAATGTGCCGAGGATGCGCAAAAAAAAAATAAACAGGGTGATAAGTATTGATAAGGAAGTGTACGTGCTCTGTCGCTGAAAAGCTGTGAGACTAAGGAGCGTCGATTGGGATGTTTTAAATAGAGATCGGTAAAGGAGAATTAAAAAAAAAACAACACACTGGCAAATCTGGAGATTCGTTCTTATTGCTTATTGTTTAGCGTTCGTGAGCGAAAAAACGCACACGGAGAAGAAAGTATCACGGATTCTTTACACCTCATTAATATATAATCGTGTATTGAATACGATTTTTTCGCAAAAAAAAAAGTTCTGCCCGTATAACTATGTATTCCCATGTATGTACAACATGTGCGAATGTTGAACTTCTCTCCGACAGATCTACGAGATTTCAATACGGAAGCCTTATCCGGCGAAAAATTCAAAAAGTTCAACGATAGCGCTTCGAACAGGCAATAATAATGAATACGATAATCGTTTTCAAGGCTTTAGCTGTTCGTGTAACGTATAATATTGTTGATAATATTGTTTATGATGAAAAAATGGACCCGTTGACGACAATAAATAACTGTTTAACAACGATAATACGTTTCGTTAAATAATCATCAGGTGGAAGTGTGACTATAGGTAAAAGTATAATGACAATTGAAAGACGCTAAGTCTAAAATTACAAACTACCGGGAAGCGGTTTTCAGAAAAAGTTGATGAATCCCTATGATGGAAGACAGAGTACCAAGCAATCCCACTTGCCAGGTTTTTAACAATGGACTACCCCAGAGCTTAACGGTGGGAAGATAACTTATCGCGTAACTCAGGTCCAGCATCAAACGCAGACACGTTAATAATTGAACTCTCCGTTTGCGCATTAATTCTTCTTTTCGTTTATTTTCCTCGGTGGTAAGAGGCTTATCACAAGACGATCCAGCTTCAATGGCGGAATGTATCAGGAAAAGTCTTCTCTGAGATCTGCAACAGTTTGGAGGAAAACTGTGAGCACCCTCGTTACTACTGTAGTGCTCGATGTGCAATATCATTATCAACGAGAAATTAGAACTTCTTCGTCACCATTGATAGGTTTGAGTTGAGTTCTTTATTTCTAATCCGCAAGAAAATACCTCGTATAGCCAGGTATATCCTTTCGGGTTTTTACACAGTTTCCCCCCTCTGTACATTGATACCGTATTACACGTTACCGACTTTTTTTGTTAATCTTTCGTCCTTTTTCTCCTCTATGCTTTCCGTCTTACTATGCATTCGAAGACTTTCACATACTCGCACAATTCTTTGATCGGTTTCCCTTTTATTCCTTTATTAATTTCTCCTTTTAGTGCGTGGCCCTCGTATCCTCTTCGCCACTTTGTCAAACCATTCATTCAAGTATGTGTTCCATTCTTCTTCCTTTCTACAACATCGGCATAGAGTATCTGTGTATATCTTTTCACCTCCTTTTCCTATATTTCCGCATTTTAACTTGGCCCATGTTTCTTTAGTTCTTCCCTTTATGCCCTTTTCTTCCCAGTACTCTTTCATTTCTGTACGTTATTTTCGATTTTTATACTCTACAATACGGCGAATTCTCAATTTCGTTCCAGTCTTGTTATATTTCCTGGTTCGTTTTTTGTTTCGTATAGCGCTTTGGATTGTTTTTCTTATTCCCTCTATATCTTCGTCTCTTACCCTTTGCTACGTTGCTTCCACTACTACCTCCTTCATTTTCAGTCCCCATTTTGATAGCTTTGTATTTATTATCGCTCTGGCTTCTTCTTTCAAACACTTTTTCCGCCACCTATCATTCGGCATTTTCATTATTTCACGTAGGTATAGTTTGCTGCCCTTTTCCATGCTTCTATTCCTATGCCCCTCATTCCCGCCTCCATTCTTGATATGTTGCTCGGCGTATTGTCATTTATACCCATTGCCATTTTAACATGTTTACTCATAGTTTTTCTATTTGCTCCCTCCTCTTCCACCCCCCACGTCTTCACTCTGTACAACATCCCACTCTTCGCTAATGTTTGCATGAGGCATACTTTCCTTCTTAGACTACATATTTTTGCCCTTTTGCATATATCCCATACTGCGTTTATCCCTTTTCGTATTTTTCCAGCTATTATTTTCGTGTGTCTCTCAAAAGTGTTCCCTGTTGAGAACCTCACTCCCCGGTACTTGTATTCCTTCACTATTTCCAATCCTATCTCTTTGGATTTCCAAATATGCCGTCTCTTCTGTCCTCCTCTCCTTTTAAAAATCATTAGTTTTGTTTTATCAATATTCACAGTCAGCTGCTTTTTTTCCACGTATTTCTCCACTGATACTTTGATAGGTTTTATAATACTGCGTTATTCTGAAAAAACTTGTTCGATGAAATAAAAAATTGTCGAGTGTATCAATACAATCCTAAGCCGAAGTAGAAAAAATGTTGAGTTCTCAAACTACGGGTTCTAAATGTTTTCCAGTTAATGTGCATTCCTTAAGGTGTTTGCATAAACTTGAAATTAAAAAAAATACGATTTTTCCATTGCATCGTTTTATGGCTTAGGTTCTTAAATTTACTTGCAATAAAGATTTTGTAAAAATTCAAAAAATTGACCGAGTCATCATGATTTTTGTGAAGGGTCAGATCACCCGCTGCATTTTATTTATTTTTCTTTGGCGTTTTTTTCGAAATTATGTTTCATGAAACGGTGTCAGTTGTACCCAAAAATCTATTGGTCCGATTCACTTCGAATTCAGACTGAGCTCAGTTTATAACATTTTCTATCATATGACTGGATAATTTTTTAATATGTCGATCCATTTGTTGATAACAAATGATTAAAGTTTTTTTTTGTAGAAAATTAATTTTCTTCTCCCACAGCTTGCCATTTTCGTAATTTTCAACATTTCAAAAAAGTGTCCCGTCATACAAACGTTTTATTATTATACTAAAAGTACAAATTTTTTTTGTCATCTCAGATGTTCTCTTAGATTCTCAATGAGTACCATGACAATACAGAGACAACTGGCAAGAACATATTTTCCAGTAGCTTACGTCAATATTGATACACAGAGACAGACAACCCACAACCGAGTGCTTAGATTGTCCCAAAAACTTGAGTCCGCCTTGACAAGTTTTTGCTCAGCTGCCCAGCAAATGTGCTCCACGGGTGAGGCAAATGCGTCAAGTGCAATTTTCAATAAATCGAGCATGCGCGTACATCCGTCAGGTTCCTATCGAGAATACAAGACCGTAGAAATTTTCATCGATGCTCAGTACGAAAAATGTGACAAGACGCTCCGTACTTGTTTGCCGCATCGAAACCCAATTGCCTCGTGTAATATCGGAATATCGTCCATCAGTCTCAATATCACTCGACACTCGCTCATCTTACTTCCAAAACGAATGAACTTCGTGGATGTTGCCGGCGATTCGGCAAACAACGTTGCGAATTTAGCCACATAGGAGAGACACTTGAGAACTTTGTCACGGCCATCGTAAGTTTCCAAAATCTCTGTTATCGTCGCAATATTTCTTTTCAACATTTTGGAATAACGACGTATGCAAATATGCGAAATGAAAGAACGTTTACATCCGTATTTCAGATAAGACGTGAATTAATGACAAATGAGTGAAAGAAAAAAACGTAAACGCGCTCCAAAATAGAGAATTCGTTGACCGGATTATAAAAAAACGTATTCAAAGTTTGACCATTATTGCAAACGAAGATAGAGTCGATCTAACGTTCGGTAGAGATCGATTTGAAGAGGTTAGAATTCACGTTGGATTCGAATTGGTGAGGCCTTGAGAGTGTTTCCTTGATAAGAATTCACGTTATGAAGTTTCGATACCAAAATCGAAATGCTTGCAGACGGTTAAAATTTATATCGCCGAGATATTGATTTAGGATGCATTGATTGTCCAAATATCAATCGGTTTCACAACATAGATTCGGAGATTTTTAATGTTCAAATTGAACCTTTATCCATTTGGTAATACACATGACGCCTCGTAAACACCAGTTATATATAGGGCTGTACGGACAAAAACAATACTGAGATGTGGATTTAAAAACTGATCAAACCGTGAGTGTAGTATTAACAATATCGTGATAAATAATCGAGCGGTTTCTCTACTTCGTTCCTTAATAATACTCGAAAAAAAGATCCGAATTTTGAACTCGAACAGTTTGTTTTCGAACATTAACGAAATTTTGTAGGTTAACCGAGGCGGCACCGCGTTTACTCACTCTGTCGAGTGAGTCACTCACGCACAAGCATTAATTGGCGGGTATTTCAAAATAAAATGTATTCATTCGTCCGCTCGACATTTTTACCGTTTTCTCAACTTTGCCGAATAAAAAATCTTTATAAAATGTACGTTAACGTTTTTCACCATGTAAATAACCTGCAGCCGACGATGCTTTAGCCAATGGCAGAGAATGCCGCTTTGGCCAAGTCTATCGGTTATTTTTTCTTGAATAAAATTGCAACATATATATTTAATTGCAAAAGTGATAAGTATTAATATCATTTCCCGGCTTGGAAATATTTTTCTAGAATATTATGAGTTGGAAATTGCCCAATAATAATTAATTTTTACATTAAATTTTATTCGGAAGAAGTTGGTAGCCTGCTCACAACTCAGTACATATTTATATCATCGTGAGTCGTTTTTCGGTCGTTTGTGGTGTGATTGTTGGATCAATTGCAGTGATTAAAAAAACAACGGATATATTTCGTAAAACATGAAAAAAAAACCACCCAGGTTCTATGGAAAGGAAAAAAATGCAATACCACCTGGAAAACTCAACTTTCTCAAAATGTTATCCGTCTGGGCGAAAATTTCTCTTTTTTTGCTCTTTTTTTTCGAATGGACGTGTGATATATTGCCGCAAAGGTATGTTTGCGGTTATAACATTTTTCTTTCATGTACTGTTCATGTGATAACTATCATGTTCCGGCAAATTTAATTGTGCGATCAATCACCTACAAAAGCATTAAATTTTTTTTTTTTTTTATCTACAGATATTACACAAGGTGCAACTATTTCCATAGCATTGAAAATGTAGACTTTTCGGGTGATAAAAATAGGTACGTGCAAATAATATGAGCTCTCTCTCACTCTCTAACTCTCTAATTCTCTCACTTTCTCACTCTGTTCTCACATTCTAACTCTCGCGTTCTCACATTCTTACTCTCTCACTATCCATCTGTCCATCCATCAAACCCAAATAGTCTTAAGCCCAAACAAAACCAAACAGACTCAAGCCGAAACAAATCCAAACAGACTTAAGCCCAAACAAACCCAAACAAGAAGACTTAAGCACAAACAAACCCAAACAAACTCAAATAAACAGACTTAAGCCCAAACAAACAAATCCAAACAGACCTCAGCCCAAACAAACAAACCCAAACAGACTTAAGACCAAACAAACCCAAACAGAATTAAATCCCAAACAAACAAACCCTAACAGACTTAAGCCAAAGCAAACCCAAACAAACTCAAACAAACATACTTAAGCCCAAACAACCAACTTAAGCTAAAACAAACAAACCAATATAAACTTAAACCCAAACAAACAAATCCAAACTTAAACCTAAACAACACCAAACTTAAACCCAAATGAACAAACCCAAACCCAAAACCAAACCCCAAGCCAATCACACCGTTAGTTTCCTATGACATCTCGCTAAATAAGACCTCTATATACATCTTCAAAAGCATTTTCAATGCTAAAAGATAATTTAAAATTATATTTAAAAAATCATATAAAGGCTCCATGATAGAACTTCACTGGTCTCAAAAATGACAGGTGGTGCTGATACCGGGATGTTTTGTTAGTATACGGTGAAGAGACATACGAGATTAGACACATCGTTTACTTTTCCTCTTTATTCTCTTTCAATGGGCATTATTACTATCGGTATTATTACAATTATCGGTAATTATTATATCGTTTTTGTTTCTTTTACGTGCCTTGGCATTCGAGTTTTAACATCACAATAATACGGGCACTGACATCAACCGGGGGACTTGCACAGGCAGTATAATTATACGCTGAACTGCGGATATTCGAATTTTGAGCCGTTTAAGTTTCTCTTTTTTTTTCCTCTCGACGACACGCTACTCTGCTTTCATTTGGCATTTCAGGGACGCTTCACCTGTGCGCGTAAGGACAGTTTCCGCCGATTAGTGAAACTCGTTAAAGAGCATTCGGGGGAGGGGGGGGGGGGGTTCTTTATTTTAAGATTGTATTGCACATCCATTCCCGGCAAAAGATAATTTGATTTGTTTAGGTTCAGTACTTTGCGATTTCGAAAAAAAAATAGACGTACCGGAAATGCTACAAACACCGATTTGCATCGAACAGATGTTCAAAACACGTTTTTTTCTTTGTACGTATGACATTCATTTGTTGATTTTCCCGACCATTTCGGTTTTACAATTTTGTCAACTCTGCAATTTAGGAAATTCATTGAAAAACAGCATTGGCAACACCTTCGACTGTTTTTTTTTTCGGGATTTTGACATTCATTGTACGATCAGTTTCATAAATACAGTCTTTCGAAAAAAAAATCAGGCCTATCCAAAAGGTGGGAAAGTTTTGACAAAATGCATAAAAGTTCGCTAAAATCAAACGAATTAATTTCTTTAAAGAACAACAGTTATCTGTTTATTTGTTGAATAATACAAGGTGTGTAAATTAAGTAGAGGGGCGGCAGGTGAACATGTGTTACGCTTTCAGTACGAGTTTGAACTCGCTAGACTCATTTGTCCGTGGCAATTTTTTTTTCTTCATAAAACTTTTTTTTTTTCTAATGCGTTCTAAAAATGAGTGACATCAATTTCGAGCAACGGTGTGCTAAGAGATTTTGCTTCAGGCTTGGGCACAGTGCAACGGAAACTTTTGTGAAACTTCAGCAGTCCTACAGACCCAGTGTTTTGTCAAGAGCCTAGGGTTTTTCGGTGGTTCAAGGGATTTACAGAAGGAAGAGATTCGATTGAAGATGAACCACCCAGCGGAAGGCCTTCATCTTCACGAACCGATGAAAATGTCGCACAGAATCCGGGATCTTGTGCGTTCAGATCGTCGCTTGACAGTCAGAATGATCGGGGAAGAGTTGAATTTGACTCACACCACTGTTCATCAGATTTTGACCAATGAATCGGGGATACGTTGTATCATGACAATGCGCCTTGTCACACAGCAATTTCAATAAACGAGTTTTTGGCCAGTAAAAACATTCATGTGGTTCCTCAGCCTCCTTATTCGCCTGACTTGAGTCCTTGTGACTTTTTCCTCTTCCCGAGATTGATCACCTCAAGGGACGTCATTTTGGGACACTCGAAAACATTGAAACGGCTGCAAACAACCAGCTGAAGGCTATTCCAGTATTCGAGTTCCAGCACTGCTATGAGGATTGGAAGAAGCGTCTCCAGCGCTGTGTGGCTTCTCAAGGAAGTTATTGTGAGGGAGATAATATTGATTTGTAATTCTATTCGAATAAAAAAATTGAAAAAAAAAAAACAGTCTCATTACTTAATTTACACACCTCGTATTTTGTTTGAGCTATTTATTGAAAACCGTTGAGTATTATTACGACTGCAAATCAATGTTCGCAACACCTCCAATCTGACTAATATTTTTTTTTCAGGTATTTGTAAAATCGTTAAGTGCAGAGTTCTGAACGAATGAATTTTTTTTTCGGCAAGTATGAGTATGATGAATTCTTATTCTATAGCATCTCGAAAATGTTGTCATGTCATGTACTCAAATTAGCCTCGAATTGTTGGGCAAAGCATTCTTAATTAAACCGCGGACGTTACTTCGAGATCTTATTAGTCTTCTTCTTTTCTTTCTTTCTCCGGGCTGATGGTTTTGAGGAAATAAGATTTATTTATACGCGGGCGGATTATTTATACGCCTATTAATAGGCGGGGTTTCTGCGGTGAAAAAATATTGCGTTTTGACGTGAAACCCGTAAAAGGAGCGCTAATTATTTTTTTTTCTTCCTTTCTCTCTCTCTCTCTCTCTCTCTCTCTCTTTATTACAATTTCTTTACTCCATTTTGAAAATCGCCACTCAAAAATATGCGAATACTTTTCTACCAGCTTTCGTGGTTTATCTTTACGTCCATTTCGTCTTCTTTTTTTTTTTCTTTACATTTGTATTCGCGTATGGGATTTTTCCACGTTGCTACCACGGCACATGCTGCGTTCACATTATCGTTATATTTATTTATACCGCTCGGACAGCTCACGCCACAAAGAAATCAGACATATGTCATCACGCCTCGATCACATCGTTGGCTCGTCTTCAATTATAATAACAATAATAGCAATAATAATCACAAGAATATTTATGATAGTTGTAATGATAAACGTATACGACAAGATCCTCCTACGAGTATACGAACATTTATGTTTATTAATGTATCGTGTGTATATTATTATTATTTTTTTTTGTTCGTCACTTTTTCTTCGTCATTTTGTACACAAAGTTGTTTAATTCGAGTATGCCTTTAACTACGAATGGAAAACATTGATTTCCGGGTGTTCGCAACTTTTCAGCTGGCCATTGAGAAGTTACGATTCTTTTTCTCCTTCGATCATTTTTTATCGCGCGCACCCACACACACCACACATCCACACACACGTTCGAAATATTCAAATGAATAAACGCACGCACAGTCTTTTCAATTATCTATACATTTATCATTTTTACAATACTTTGCTTGAGTTATGAATTTTTTTTTTATCCATTCACTGGGAACACAGTAACTGTTGTTAATGTTTTCGAAAAAAAAACATCTTTTGCCGTATTTGTCATTGTTTATGGATTTCCCATTCTTTTCCTATCTAACGTGTAGTTTTCTTTTCTTTCTAGGATCTCTCATCTTTGTCTTATTCCGATATGTAAATAGTCCACGTCACGAAATTATCAAGTATATACATTTAAAAAAGAATACATACCCGATAAAACGTGATTCGTCAACTTCGTCAAATTCTACATAGCGAGAGATTGCACAATGTTTCCCGAAATTATTTGGAAATCATATTCGTTCTATATGTATACGAGCAATCGAATATTACGAATAAATGAACATTTGTTAAAGGGCAACATCTAATTAAAAGTTTTATTAATAATAATGATGATAATGATAATCACGGCAATGATATTCATGAAAATGATCATGATTATAATGATAACAATAATGATGATAATATTAATAATAATTATTATTATTACGATGATGATAATACTAATGACGGAGACTATAGTGATATTAATAGTAAGAATGATAATAATCGTTAAAGTAATGATGAGAATAATAACGATGATAATAGAAAAAAAAATTACCGCATAAAATCAACGATAAACTTTAATAAAAAATTCGAACAAAAAAAAACACTTATGGAAAATGATTTGACGTCTCAATGTCCAGCTGTAGTGCAAGCCACACCGAGCTTTTAGCTACTTATGGATGGATTACATGTATTGGGCCATCACGGGCATACAAATTTGAAACGACGAAAAAGTAAATAAAATCGATTCATTCTCACACGCTTCATCGTGTGCCTCGCGTTCCAAATAATCTATATAATTAAGTACTCTATTTTTTATCTTAATTACACGGATTTCTTTTTTTTTATTCTGGCAACTACGCGTTATGCATTTCACGATTTTCGACGCGCTTGTCTCGATCGTATTCTTTTTTATCTTTCTGTGTACGTTTTTCTTTTTGCTCGTTAAATTTCTACCCGGACGAAGTACACGTTGAGCGAAAGAGCTTCGTCATTAATTCGGATTTTGTGTTCTTCCATTGTTATTTTTTTTTAATTAATTAAACGGATTTGAAAGAATGTGGTATCGCGTGGGGCGCGTCAACGTTTTGTCTTAACACGCGGATGAAAGACTGAGAGAGCTGCATCGGAATCCAGTTGAGAGCTTGGCATCCGAGTTGGATGTGAAGAATCATTTTTTTTTTTTCATATTTTTATATCATATCATTTTGGCTTTATTGCGGAGATTTATTTTCGAGACTCGATTCAATCGTTTTCGACCTGAGCGTTAGCACAAAGTTCTCTTTGCGTTGTTACAAAGGACACAAATTGGGATTTCCGATCACAGTTTTGATACGGATGGGGAAAAGCTTTCGATTTATAGTTTTATCTTGCGACGATGGGAAGGTCAGAACTGGATATCCGTTATTCTCGAGTTTGACAAGTGCACAATATTCTTTCGATGTTGGTTGCTGACGTGTACGTTTGAGATAATTTTAAGGTATTCCTTTTGCAGAGGGTCGTATTTTGTAGACGCACAAACTCGGGCCCCTTTGAATCATTAGTAGATTACGGTGTTGCTTAATAAAAATAAGTTATAAAATAAAAGAAATAAGAGGAATATCGAACAGGGAGCCTTCGAAACGGAGGAAAAGACTTTATAAAAGTATCAAAGGAATTAGAAATAAAGGAAATAATAGAAATGATAAAAGGGGGAAAAGAAATAACAATAATAGAGAATCTGATAGACAAGGGATAAAAAAAAACTCAAAAACAAAGACGATAGAGAGAGAAAAAGAACAGATACAAAAATCGACATATAATAGCTAATACAAAGTGTTAATAGAAAACGACGGATAACCATGGAATTATTGGGCGGCAAATGACATTAAAGGAAAGGATAAGAAAACATGGGCAACGATAAGATGTGGAAATATAGGGAGGGGTGGAAAAAGGGGAAGTGTCATGGAACTTGTAGGATATGCGAACAAGTAAGAGAAACAATGGAACACCTGATCACGTGTGGAAAAGGAAGAGGAGTAATATCTAAGGAAGCGGGAACATATATAGAGCAGTGGGTAGAGAGGGAAAGGGATAAGAAGGGAATAGAAGATAAATCAATAGGGATACTGAGAGGGGAGATAGATGTAAATATGTGTAAATTTTTTCGAGAAATAGAAAGAGAGTGTATGAAAAGAGAAGTGGTGGTAAAGGAGAGCGAGAAATCAGAGTGTGACGAAAATTAGAGATAATCAAAGATTGTAAGAAAAAAAGGAAAGTCATAAGATTGATTGTAAGAGAGAGAGAGAGAGAGAGATGTATAACAGTGTAACAGCTTTCCAAAAAGCCGAAAAGGCGATGGAAATAAAACTTCTTACTACTATATCCAACGATGAACTGGAATTTGAAAAATTCGCATAAATTTGGTAGATTTAGACATTTTCACATGTTTTTTGAGAAGCCGTGGTTACGAAAATTCCCCTGCTAGTCACATTTTTCTAAGTTTTATCTTTAATATTTTCTTCAAACGTTCCGTGACCCCCGGTTTTTATTGTCATTATGAAAAATTTAATATATAAATTATGAGATAAAAATGTGACCAGCATGTTATCTCCGTAAAGTGCTGCATAAATTAGATGTTTTTTAAAGTCGTATTTTTTTGTTAAAAGTTCGGTAACTTGACTTGAAATTTTACCAGTATACTGGCATGTATTTTTACTTAATTGTAGACGAAAATCCGTTAATTGTCAAATACTCGGGTTCGTAAAAGGAATACCTTAACGTGAAATTTTCATGATTTCGATAAGGGATTTCGAGTTCTTCAAATTTGAGATACTTCAAGGCAGCCTTAATGAAAACATCGCTGCAATATAGCCCAACTAAGTCCCAATACTAGGATATCAGATTTGAGTGGCTTTATTTAAAAAAAGGCTTTGAGGAGACCAATAGGCTATCCAGGCGGTCATTATATCTTCCATTATCCATGATATCTTGATTATTCAATTACACGCTGAATATCAAAAAATGAATTGTGTTTCGTACAATGATATATATTACGTGGTTTTTTTTACCAGTGATGAATTTCAATTCAATATTAATCGTCGCAAATACAAAATGGTGGATGAAATTTGCAGGATCAAACCTTCGCTCGAGACGAAATCTCCAGTTTGGAATATTTATAACGTAACATTAAATTGAGATTGAATTACTTAAAAGATACTACATTTGGATTATAATTATGCCAGAGCACTGATTTTTTTTCGAGGTTCAACGATGTCCCGAAATTAAACGACACTTAAATAATTTAGTACAAGGGTTGAATTATGAAGCCAAATTCTAAAAGAAATGAGTAAGAGAACTGACTTATGGAATTAAATCGTTCAGTAAAAGATCCCCAGTAAAAAAGTTTAACCGCCCTTTGAGGGTCCGTACAAGGTTTCCAAAAAAGGGACCTAATAAAGTGCGTGACAATGATTGTGTGCTCGACCAAAGCTCTACCTCAATCTCTGCACTAGTACGTCCAATTGGAGAATTTATTTTCGTTCTTTTCTTTCGTTAATTCTTTTTGGCTTTCCACGTTTCCCCTCATTTCTCGTTTCACACTTACGTTTATACGTCCTTTTGTCTTTTCTTTCTTTTCTCAATCGCACATTTTCCATCTATACTCGATCTTTTTGCCTTGCGGATGAACGTCACATTTTTCCCGCTCCTTCATTATACCACGAAGCCTCCCCACCGCACTGAAACATTTAATCGAGAATAGTTAACAATAGTAGCTTTTGTTTTGTTTCAAAGACGGGTATAAAAGTACGCTCGTGTCGTTTACACCATATATTAGTAATAATATTGCCTAAATTGACATAATCACAGGAAAAAACGTCCTGGTAGAAAAAGAAGAAATAAAAAAAAAAAAAGAAAACAAGGAAATATTGTGTACATTACCGTGACTTTCGGTCTATCGTCACTTTCCCATATCAATCTACAAACTAGGGCGATACGAAATTTTGTTAGTATCTGAAAATATCAATTTTCTTCATTTCTTCATTTTTCTTCGGGTTTGTTTCTTTTTTCCTTTGTCATTAACGATCATTTAAACGGTATATATTAATGTAGCATCGTAAATGGTTACACTCATTGGGTTTTGGTCGCTAAACGCTCTCGAGAGGACACCGTCGACCTTTACGTTCGAGCAAATTTGAGAATCAAGTCAATTCGAGCTTCCGACCCGTTCGAAAAAATCGGCGCATTTTCGTCCTCGATTCCATGGACGATCGTACTAAGAGGGAAAAAAAAAGAATTATCGAACAGACTCGATTCTCGCTTTAGGCGATTTTTGTTTTCTTTACATTCACGTATAGAATGTCTCGTCCCCGAATAAATATGGGATATTTAATGTTTCGCGCATCGCGTATATCTGTATAGAACTTTATTAACTTTTCTACGAACTAAGCAACTTTCATCGTACGTTTCCGTCGATCATTTTTTTCCACTTTTGTCTGACAGGGTGGAGTTTCAGCCAAAACCCATTCAGTCAAAAGTTAACTTGAAAAAAAGCTAATAAAACCAGAAAGAACAGCTGCAGATTTATTGAAGATCATGAAATTTTTGTCGAAACGGGTTTTTGCTGAAATTGCACCCCACCTTTTCTGCATCTACACCAATCCTTGCTACGCCGAAACGAGACTTTGATTTCTTTTTTTTTTTTTCTTTCTTCTTTCTTTATAATGGAAGGGTATTATTTTTCTTTCTTGTCTCGACATTTTTGTCTTGCTGTACAGTGGTAGAAAGTATTTCGTAAAAATATCTATCGTCCATTGAACGTGTTATTTATACTTATAATTATCATTTTCCATCAAACATTGGCATTTACGATTTGCTATCTTCTCGCATCCCTTTTTTTTTGCGCGTGTCCTTAACCCGATTCGCTGTCGGATAATTCTAGAGAGGAGAATCCCCTTTCTCAACTGGGACGTAAAATAGAAAAGTTGTTTCTTTCGTTCACAGTCGATTGAGCTCTACCGGGGATAATTGCCGACGAGACACCGGGTTGATTTATCACAAAGAGACACTCATCTTTATCATGTACATCCTTTATCTATAAACATCCTATGATAAAACTATAGAGACATGTTTTCTCGAGACTTTTTCGCGTCGCAAACACGATCTTGCATACAAGTCTGGGAACGATGGGGGTGAGGGGTTTTTTTTTCTCGTAATTATTAAAATAAGCTGCGAACTAAAAATTCGCACACAGTAAAAAAAATTGACATTTATTATGGTAATAATTACGGTAATAAAAGTGTCGCACTTTTTTTTATTACGCTGTATCACTTGATACGAAAAAAGGGGAGCTACAAAAGTGTAAAAGTTGAGGTTTCAACTGTCAAAGCCCGAGAAGACCCTGATTTATTGAAAGAGTGACAAGAAACGATTCCAGGTGACATACGATAAAAAATATCTAACGATTTTTGGGAAAAATATTCCCAAGAGCATCAACAGACAGAGCGTTGAAACGAGTCCTAAACGCAAAATAATTGCAGCGGTTTTTTCTTTTCTTTTATTACAGTCTGTTTGACAAGAGCGTGTACGGTTATATTTTTTACTGGAAACGATTAGAGAGTAGATTTAAACGCGAGCAGATAGCGGGACGCTTTCACCAAGATGCTTTGTATGGAAAGCGTCAGTTGTCGTCCGACCGTGGTCACAAACGAACCTCTATTGTCGCAAAAACATGTCGAAAAAAAATTCACTTGGGCGAAAGAAAGTTTCGACCGCGATTAGGACAACGTAATTTTTTTGGACGAAGCTTCTTTTTGGGCACGTTCTTCCATCAATCATAGCTGCTTTATCTACACCAATAGACACCAAAGATCTGGAATGTCAAACAATTCTTTCGACTGATTCGACTCATATGGAGGTCTTTGTAACCAGATTATGTCATGAAATTAGTGGAAAAGTATGCCTCGGAGATGCCAGATGATTATTAACAGTCGAGGCGACTGGACCAATTATTAAGGCGGAATATACATTTACAACGATCAAAAAATCGAAAAGCAAGAAGAGATGAATTATTAGAAGAAAATCAACTTTATGAAAAAGTCGAAGGCTCGTTATATGAGCCTGATATCGCATACTAACCCCTAAGTAATTTCAATCATTGGTTTTTCACGTGTCAAAACTTTTAACGCGTTTTCCTCATAACTGGATTTTTCAAATTGGCGTGCATGATTACTCAAAAACTAATATGCCGATTTAGTCGAAACTTTGTAGAAATATTCATAATATTATTACCTTCTAGTTGATGAGGTTATGAATAAAAATGTTGACGTTTTTGAAAAATTAGAAATAAAACGACTTTTTTTATTCCAAATTTTACAGAAATTCTGCATGAAATTTCGATTTTTTTTTGTTAATGCGTGCCATTCTCTTAAATTTGCATTTTCTTCATTTTAATTACTGTCAAATAGAAACTATATATGTTCTAATTGAAAAAGATTTTGAATTTTTTTGCACATCAAAGTCTACGGGGCACTAGACTGCACGCCAATTTGCAACTCCCACGGCAACCTTGCTGTAACACTCTGCCACAGCTTCGCCATTTTTATGATAAATTAATTTTTTTAAATTGTTTGGTATACTTAAATATTTCAAGCATACCTACAGCTTGATAAATGTAGAATAATTATTTCTTAGTTTTGAACATCCCTCAAAATCGCCTAATTTTTTCCCGTCTAAATGTATTCCTGCCTTAATAATAAACTATCACGGTTTATATCATGCAGTGTTTGTGTATTTTTTTTTTCAATGCCTCCATTCAAATAGTTCTTGAGTTGCGCCGTACACGCTCCTGTCAGACTGTATTCTGCTCATACGATAATGTTCATATACACGGAGAGAATTAAATGTTAAAAATTACCGTGGAGTAACGGTAACCAGATGACAACCCTGAAAATTCGCTTATTATTACTGAGTAAAACACAGATTTTCACGAAAATAAAATAAAATTTCTTCTTCAGATAGAAAATTTTACCAGATTTTCTAGTAAATTTTGATGTGTAACAAAATACGCAAAACTTAAATTTAAAAAATATATAATATCAGCAAAATTTTACCGTGCATTTTATTTATTTTATGCCTTTCAAAAATGTCTATAAAAAAGTATCGTCTTTATAACAGTTATTTTAAGATTTATTATAAAATTTAATGAGTGTTATAGGAAAATGTATTGTGCTCTCGGTAAAAATTATCGCGCGCGCTACCCTTCTTGTATAGTAAAATTTTAGCTACGTATTTGAAATTTTCTGTAACGTGAGTTAAAAAAAACTTGTCGCATACGAATTATTATGCTTTTCTCACTTGTCACCACATTGAAATATATCACGGTAATTTTTACCGTGAAATTCACGACAAAAATTACTTTTTAATTCTCTCCGTGTACGAAAAGATAGCAATAAACTTCGTACAAAAATCAAAGTACAATTCGTCCATCCCTAGATTTATCCTTATCTCAAAGAATACACCAATCGACAGCAGCTTGTCAACGACAAAGTCAACTAAATTTGCCATGTCGAATAGAATTTGCCCCATCACTGGAATTTTCCCGATTTGTATGTACGACCGTGCGAAAAATGACTGAAGGATGAGTAAGAAAAAAGAACAATTGGATGTGCAGCGAACAACTGTAGCAAGTGTCTGCAAAACGTGAAAATTGTTTGAATCTGTGAAAGACGTCCGATGTTGAGCTACATTCGTACGAACCGATCGAAGGTCGTTCGATCGATCGATTCGAAGTGATTGATCGGGCTCAAAAAATGTGCGGAGCTAGTTGCAACTTCCAGAGGGAGACCGGCCTCGCGAAAACGGTTACTTGACCCTTCTCTTTGCCACCAACGAGGAAGACGTAGAGTGGTGCGGGTCCGGGTGTGCTGGTCTCGTTTGCGGCTAGTTTGGCGCGTTGTCTCTCCGCTCGTGATGCACTCGCGGCACGTCTCGAGGGTGAACCAAGTGCGAGACTCTTGGGTGGTGCGCGTGGCTTTATTTCTTGAAGCTCGAGCAGCTCGGCAAATGTTTGGGACGCTGATCTACCGGGGGCATCCTCGAGAACACTGTCCGGTGGACTGTTCAACATTTTTGCATATTTCGCGTCGTTGTTCGCCTCGAGACCAAGATAATTGGGATTGCAAAAGCCAAATTGTCCCTCCCTTATCGATACACGGTGCTTCATCGATGTCTTCCTTGGCCAATCCTCGTCTCCTAACGGATCACCCGGACTGCGCGCCTCTATACTCGCGTAATCCGAAGTCGATTCCTCGCCCTCCTCGAGGTCGGCGAATCTCACTGACGCCGATGTCGGTATCTTCGTCGTCGTCGGTGTTTTTGGCGTTTGCACCGCCTCGTACAGGTGCGAACTGTAACTCTCCCCGCGCATCGGTTGACAAGCTTGATGCAGAGCCTCGAAGTCCCTGCGAATTTTTCATCATTTGATGTTTTTAAATCGGTTCGAGTCAAATAGTTCTGTTGAAGATGTAGTAATGGAGCTTCCATTCTTGTTTCTTTTCTTTTCGAGTTTCGTAGTTAAGGTATTACTGGATGGATATTAAAAAATCGCTAAAATTCTTGAAAATTTAAGGAACGATAGCTCTTGATAGAATAATAATACATTGATTATTTTTGAATTTTTGACTGAATAATTTAGTAGGTATAAACATATGAATTAAACACGGTCGCTTATGGGAAAACAGCTTCTGCAGACGTTAATGGGTGCGAAACGAATGGAACTAAGTCGCTGTGAATTCTGAAAATATTGTGTCATTAAGATTTAGGATCAACCGATTGATTATGCTAAGTTTCAAATAAATCGATTGAGTAATTGTCGAGAAATTAATTAAAGTAATGAGGAGTATCGCCCTTTTTTGACGATGAATTAATAGCAATCATTCGAAAACTCAATATATATTGAGTTTTTGGGTAATTATTGATTATAATAAGATGATCTGAACGTATTAATTGAATTTAAAAATCGAGAATTTTTTTCGTTGGACAGTTGAAACAGATGTACAGTCACTGACAAAACCTCAGTCAAGCACACGCCAATATCGTCGAATTTGATTTCAATTATTATTAAAAGTAAGAAATTAACATTTCTAAGTGTTAATTTATTATTAAATTAGCTATTTGTAAGGCTAAACATGTACGACATGATCTAGACTTGTAAATCCACGATTCGCCCATTTTGGACTAACTTTTTGCCCGACGGTCCATCCAATAATACCTTAAGTCCTTAAGTATAAGCGAAAAGATACCATTTTTTTTCTATATTATTCTAGCCGGAAATTTTAAGCTTTTCAGAATTACAAATTTCAACTAAACGTTGATAAGTTACAGCCTTTGAAGCGTCGAAACTTTGTACTCTAGCTTAATGCAGTAGGCTCTATCGACGAAAACCTGACCTCAAAATTTGTAAGTTTGACGTTATCCAAGCAACATTGGTATTTTTTAAAATCGATTTCTTTCCTTGACTGACCCTTTTTCCTCGGCGACCTCGATCAACCGGGTGATCGGTGGTTCCCGCTTGTCCTCGTCGCTGTCCTCGTCAGGATCGACGAATACGAGTCGAGAAGCCTCGACGGGGGTTAAAACCGGGGTTGGTAGGGTTAGCGCTCGAAAATTCGGCACCGATATCGGGTCTCTCGCCATTCCTCCACGCGCGTTATCCACACTGTTGTTCTTCATCAGAACTTCCGGTGCTTTTTGCCTCCCACGGGCCAACGTGTTGGCGCTTCTCGATTTTACCATACCGGTCGTCGGTTCGACCACTTCGCCGTCCACCTGCTGGAACGGATAATACGAGTTGGCCTGTCGTATGCCAGGCTTCTCTTTCATTTCTATTTTCATCTATTCTACACATGTTCAAGGGGTTTCACTACCTTGGCGCACGGAAAAAGACAATAGGTACAAAAATAAATCTAAATTTTGACGCGACTATTGAATATGTAAAATAACTTTTATTTTTCACAAATACTTTCTCTTTTTTTGAACAAATTGAAAAAAAAATCAAACAATGGCGGGGATATAAGTCGTTTTACTAGACGATTTATATCCGCTCTTTTCAAAAGGACCCTCGTCTCAAACTGGTGGACAAAATATCTCGAGATCTACTCAACCGATTTTGATGAAATTTATACCACATATTCTTTATAATATTATTTAGGATGTAGCATAGGATTTTTTCGATTGGATGCCGTGATCATTTTTTATTAATTTTTTAAACTCAACATTTTGGTAAAAATCAGAGTATTTTTTTTCAAACAGCTGTCATTTCTATAAAAAATAATTAATTTTTCCCCACTTTAGCTATTATCTTTCTTTACGAGAATTTTTTCTAAACTTATTTAGATGATGTCTGACAGAAAAAAAAATTTCACCATCGGCAAGGATTTTCAAAAGAGGGTTCCACCAGACCACTAGACGATCTCCGCAATTTTTTATTCTTTTTTTTATTTCATAGAACTATAACTTGAAAAATAAAAATTGTTTTATATAATTAATAGTCGCGTAAAAATTTTTATTTATTTATTTTTATACCTTTTTTTATTTATTTATATCTATGTTTCCGAGTGCCAAGGTGGTGTAAGGCCTTAATGTCGCACTAAAGCAAAGATACTTATTTTCCATTCGATCTCCGCGTGAATTCGAGACCAACGATCTGCCACTTTTTTCCTTTGAGCGAAACGTTTCGAAAATGTCTTATTTTTGAGAATGTCGATCTGAGTCGCGGTTTCTTTTTTCTTTTATTGTTGTGGATTATTCGTCGATTTATTAATATGATTGTATCTTTGTTGGTCTTATTATACCAATTCAATCATATTCGTGTTCGGTCGAGCTTGAAAAAGCCTTTTGACTCTTCGAGCTACATTTTTCTCAATTTCTAAGCAGATGCCGAGCTGCGAGTATAAATATATCTTTAGTTTGGTTCCAAAAGTTAACAAACAAGCAGCTGCACGAGAGAAATTGCTTAACAAGGATCGAGCGTTTTATTGATAAGTGTTAAAGGCCACTATAGATTTTTCCCGAATGTTTTTTAGATTCTATACATATATAAAATAGTTCCCTGACTGACTGACAATGAGTGAATGGCTGACTGAGGTATAGACAACGCACAGCCTAAACCTCTGAAGATAGAAACATGAAATTTGGAAGATATGTTCCTTAGAAGGTGTCGAGGTGCATTAAGAAAGGATTTTTCGAAATTCAACTCCTAACTGGATGAAATGGGGTATAAAAGTTTGTATGGAGACTTGTATTCCTTGCGTGTATCAACTTGAAACTCAGTATGAATAATCTTCAAAACAAATAATAAAACACATATTTTAGGACTTTTAAAAATAACTCCTAATGAGTGGTGGTAATGAAGTTTCTGTGGGCCAAACTTTTACGCGGGTGAAAGCTAGTGTCTAATAAAGGTTTAATCCTGATGTTCCTATAAGTTGCACTGCATCGTTTTGCTCTGCTAGGAGGATAACAACCGTTCTCACCTGTTGGTTTATCGGCTCGTTCATTGGACTCTCCTCATTGTCGTCGTGACCACTAAGGACGGAATAACTGCATTTGTTCGGATGACTCAATCGAGATAGATTGATCTGCGACAATTTTGAGATTTCCTTGAGAAAGCTCGGCCTCGCTGGCGCTTCCTGAGGCGATATTCTGTTTGTTGGAAAACGTGGCTTTTGATTTCGTTGTCTTGGCCGCGAATTTTCGGTGCTTGGACCGCGTATCAATAATTCGGAGACCGCGAGTGCCACGCTCTCGGCTCTTGGCTGAGGTTTTGGCCCCGGTACCGCCAATCTTTCCCAAACCTCTGTGCCTGTGAATAAACATTTTTTTTTTCATCCAACACATCAACGACAACGTTCTTTCAAACATTCTTGTCTCCTCATACCGAAAAAAGCTTTGTTTTCATGAAATTTTTATTTCCTGATTTTAATGAAGATACGTTCGCGGTTTTTTTTTAATGTTGGAAAAAAACGCGTAGAAAGAGCGCCTATTCGGATTTCTTGTTTATAATAATGATAATAATGATAAATGGTATACACATATCTTATAAGAATAACCTATAATCCGTTATAATATAATAACTTATAATATAATATATTAAATGAATAACTTATAATAAAAATAACAAAAAATAATAGATGGACTGTACATTTTTTTTTCTTCGTATGCAATGACTTCGTTGATTATTGTAAATCTTTATACATTTTTTTGGCCTTCTTATTTTTTGAAACTTCTGGAAAACGGATAAACATTCGTGAATTCGCCATATTTTTTTGTAGAACGGTTTGACGTTTTCCTTAATAAGTGTTCAAGACATTGGCCAAACGCAGTGTTGCGTATACAACCTTATTAAAAAATCGAAAATGGTATTTTCGATTTTTTAATAACGTTCGAAAAGAACGAATAAATTCTTGACAAGTTCACAAGTATTAGAAAAAAAAATCAACCGCTTCCTTTCATGGGAAGATCATTTTCTTACCGTCCATTTGTTTGTTAGACTTTTTAGACTTTTGTTAGACTTTTGTCGCGAAGTACTCAAATTTGAATCAAATGAAACTTTAGGCGCGAACGGTATTCGTTATACACCTTAAGGAATTACACGCTCAGAAAAATAGGTAAAAAATGAAAAAAATGTTAACGTAACTATTAAATTTATAAAATAATTTTTATTTTTCACAAAGAAAATATTAGTTTTATGAACAAATTTAAAAAAAACGAATGAAATTTTTGTTCAAATGGCGGTATGATAAGTCCTCTAGTAGGACCCCCTTTTCAAACTGGTGGACAAAATATCTCGAGATCTACTCAACCGATTTTGATGAAATGTATAATTTAAAATGTATAATTTAAATGTAAAAAATACCACGTATTCCTTATAATAAGTCAATAAATAAAAATCAATATTTTATTATAAATAAACTTTATAATAAATAAATAAATAAAAAATACCACATATTCGTTACAATATAATCTAGAATGTAGCATAAGATTTTTTTGATTGGATGCCGCGTTCGTTTTTTCTTAATTTAAAAAACTCAAAATTTTGTAAAGGCCAGAGTTTTTTTTTCAAATAACTCATGTCTATAACAAAAAAGAATAATTTTTTCCCTATGCTAGACTTTCATGAAACTATAATGTATTTGTGAAAAATACAAATTATTGTATAAATTTAATAATCGGGTGAAAAAATGTATATCTTTTTTTCCGAGCGTCAAGGTGGAGTAACGCCTTAAATTGAATGCGCTTGAACAATGAATAACGTTGCTTCGTTCCATTCATTCTAATAATGAAATTTCCGAATTATTAACTCGAAAAATGTCCGATCATCATCGGTGTTTGCGCGCTCTTACCGAAATGAAAGCGCCACAATTCGTTGGTGGCGAGGCCCCCGCTCTCGCCTCCAAAAATGAGCATGCAGCTCGGCAATCGGCAGGCCGCGTGACCGTGAAGCGGTCCCGGTCCCGGTTTGCTCTTCAGCAAATACCACGAAGCCGTATTAACGTCCCATCTCCAGCAGTCGCTTCGCTCTTGGAGATCCGTCATACCGCCGTAAACGTACATCGCGTCGCAGTGCAATACGGCCGAATGTTTGTGCCGCGCCGCTGGACCGCATTCGCTCGACGACAAAAGATGCCACGATTCCGTTTCTGTTGTTTGTCAAGCAAAAATATGAACTTTTTATCGTCAAGTTTCTCGCTGTGACGGCGACATTCGTCGCATTCTTCCAAAAACATATTTTTTTTCCACGATTGTATTTCTTGATGATGCAAGTTACCCTAGTTGTTTTTACGGACTAATTATCCGTCATGCCAAGAAAAGATTGAAACATAACCATGATCCCTTTTTAGTTAATTAGTGCAGTACGATATAATGAGGTAAGATTGATTTTGAAACATTGTGACGGCTTCAAAAAATCTATTTTTTTTTTGCATTTTCTTGTAGTATGTACTTTCAAAAATATATGTACCAAAAATTATGTTATAATTTTCAAAAATGACAGAGTTACAGCACTTTTAGGAGGAACGTGTAAACCGGCAAGCCCTCGCTGGCCGCATTTTGTAGAGCGTTTTGCTCGAAACCACTTTTTTCGAACTGATACGGATGTTAACTCGAGCATTAATAGTCGGATATGTAAAATTTTTGCACGACATTTTTTGTAATTGTAATAGCTATCGTTGAGCATAGCCGTTTTTTTTTTAATCGCTATTTCTCAAAGCATCTCGAATGAAAATATTTTCGCTGAAAATTATACTTTTTATGTCGAAACGTGGCCATATTTAGGAAAATAAACAAAATCAAGAATGACTAAGCTTAACAATAGCGACATTAATGCAGATTAAGGGCAAATTTTATTTTTTTGTTTCAGACGAATCAAACCAGAGATTTCAATCCCACCAGGAAGAGGGAAATTTCCGATAGGCGTTCACTCTGCCATTTATTGTACTTCAACTATTATTTTTTTTTCAATGAAAATTTACTTGAATCTACTTTAACCCTTTAACAGCTGAGTTTTTTTTGGAGGGTTTGGCAAAGTTGGTACATGGTGAATCTGAATTCATGAGTACCCAATGTGAGAAAAAAAGTAATTCGAGAATTTTTATACCCTCAGAAACTATCCCCAAATGAAAAAACCACCCCAATCGCTTGAAAACACCTTAATTTCATTTCTCATCGTTCATTTCTGCCAGAAATTGAGGAAAAGTCACTCCAGAACACGTAGTGGGATTCTGAAAAACTTACGGATCCATCAACCCTTATGAACTACCCCTCAATTGACAGAAATTCACCGACCAATGAATAAAATGTTATCATCTCATTTTCTGTTATTTTATTCTGATCTGAATCGAAATAGGAGTGTTCCAGAACACATAAGCATATTCTGAAGGACTTACGGATAATTCGATGTTTGTTACTGTTGGGGGTAGTTTTCGAGTCAGATTTTCTTGCTACAAATTTTTCATGGATTTTCAAAAATTTATATGAACTGAACATCAATAAAAGTGCATTTTCAGGCGCATCACCACTGCTAGGGGCGGTTTTTGATGCTTTGTTACTGTTAGGGTTCGTTTTTGAATCGGATGTTCTTGATACACATTTTCCATGCGTTTTCGAAAATATATATAAACTGAACATCAATGGAAGTGCATTTTTAGGCGTATCACCATTTCTAGGGGTGATTTTCGATGTTTCGTTACTGTTAGGGGTAGTTTTCCATTCGGATATTGTTGCTACAAATTTTTCATGTGTTTTCAAAAATATTTATGAACTGAACATCAATGAAAGTGCTTTATTGGGCGTATCACTATTGCTAGGGGTCGTTATCGATATTTTATTACTGTTATGGGTGGTTTTTGGTCCGCATCTATTTGCTACAAATTTTCAATGTTATTTCAAAGCACACACTTGAGATCGCGGCTCTAAAAAAAATG
Source organism: Ophion ventricosus (assembly GCA_963932345.1). Lineage (NCBI taxonomy): Eukaryota > Metazoa > Arthropoda > Insecta > Hymenoptera > Ichneumonidae > Ophion > Ophion ventricosus. Next base: position 30,235,281 of record OZ010712.1, read on the forward strand.
TTGCCTCAAAGTTATGCTCATTTTTCATTTTTTTTTCGCACTTTTTGACAGGGTGTGAAACTGAAGGGGTGCAATCCTTGCGTTTGCCGAATTTTTCATGATTAGATGCATTCGTCATCTTCAAAATGCGACCTTAACGATGTCGATATGTCCATTTTTCTGGAAGTTACGATTTTTCAAAGTCGGAGGGACGTATGTGTCCCACCAGCCGTTAAAGGATTAATGTATGTGGAATAATATAACATTAATTGAGCCCAAAAAAACATTAAGTGAATTTAAAAAATTCATGAAAAAAGCTTATTTTTCAACCGTCACGATATCAATAATAGCAATTGCCATAGACAGTTTGTTTATTAATTGTTTTATTGTTCACTTTAAGAAATAAATTACCAAAGTGAAAAGCCCATAGCTCGGGTGAACTGCCACGGAGGTCTTGATAGCCACCGTAAACCGAGCATCTGACCTCGATGAACGAGGGACGTGTGTCCTCTTCGGCCTCTAGGAACTGCGCAACCTCGCTGTGCTCTGAT
>OZ010712.1:30836010-31066010 GCA_963932345.1 Ophion ventricosus
CATTTTCAATTGTACTCATTATAATCGGGGAATGAAACTTAACACAGCGATCAACAACTTTTTATCGATATTTCCTTCCATTCGCTTAATTTTTTGTTCTGTTCTTACTGACTATTTTCTTTTCTGCAATATACACCTTTTACTAAATACGAGAATCAATGGAATGGCGATATCCTGCTGGAACGGTTGCGAGAACAAAGAAACCAAATTTAAAACATGATTCCGAAGGAAAATATGGCATTGATTTATTTTGTAAAATCGATGAAATTCTGGCAGAAATTATGAGGTAAATATGTGCTGGCTTTCGCGAGTTATACGATCACGATGTGAAAACGGAGAAGATCAGTCTCGTTTGGCAGAACAAGCTGCAGAATTCGCGATCCGTAGCGAATTAAATTAAATTAATACGGAATTTTCGAGATATCAGATAACAGATTCCAGAGAAATTCATTTTGTGATAGTAAAGGAAGAAATTATTTGTCCAATTCAAGTAAATGTGGTACCTTTTACGTTGTGTCATTTGGAGTATCAATATTTTCGATTTACATTTACAAAAAAATTAATTTCTACCGAAAAAACTTTGCGTTACGTATTGACTTCAAAGAAATAATTTATTCACGTAAAATAAGTATTTGCGTCTTATAAGTTTATGCATAATATGATCCGTACAGCTTCAAATATTAAACTTTGCAATGTATAAAAAAATCCGATTATTAATTTGAATTTTAAGTCGTTTTTCCGTTTCCGCTATTTTACGGTGACAAGATTTTTTTTGGGAAACAACACAAGCAAAAATATTGTTGGTGGAATGCATAACGTTATCAGGCTTGAATAAAATACTAGGGGACTGAAAACTACATTTTTTTATTCGACGAAATTTGTTTGTTTGACGAAAAGAAATGTTTATCCAACTTATATATATGTATATATATATACACATATGTTACAGTTGAAGCCCGATTACAGTTTAAAAACGACTTACCTAGTAAAAACTAGTTTTAACTGAACGCTTTTGTTACAACTAGTTTTTCCTAGTGAAAACTAGAGTTTACTGATAAATAAATTTGAATTTCAGTTGAAATTAGTTTTAACTAGGAAACACTTGTCCCAATGAAATTAATCAATTAAAACTGTTTGGCTTTTCGACGAGTTTTAAGTAACATTCAAATTTATTTATTAGTGAATTCAAGTTTTTACTAGGGAAAACGCGTTTAAATGTAACGCGTAATTATATATATAGATATATCTAATTTCATTGCTACGGATAGAAAAATTCTTTTTGAATTAAATCAAATTTAATTGGTGTAAAATCAACGGTTTTTCACCGTCAGTTTTAATTAATAAAAATATTTAGTAAAAAGTCAGTATATAATTTAATATAAAAAAGTGAACGAATATAAAAAAGTATGGTAGGCCGAGATTCAAAAGTATTTATATCTCATTCAAACTTCAGATTTCTATTCCTTTTATATTAGTTTATTTATTTAAGTCTTTTATTTTATTTTTTATTTTATTTCATTCAAACTTATTCAAATTTATCTTAGGGCGGTGGAGCATGGAAATTGACGCAGTTGCTATACACACAGATTTATATGCATTTAATCGTATACGTGAACTTCAGTATGCAATTACAGGAATAAAGAAGAAGAAAAAAAAGCATGATGGAAATATTGTTGGAAATGCGCTAACGCATGTGAAACTCGTTCAACAGTTGCACCATGAATAGCGCGAGGAAATGTACAGAGACCGCAAATAACGTTACAACGAGTCTACAAAGGAGGTTCCTTGTTATACATATTTCCGAAGCTTGAGGAACACGCACGCTCGCTGAGAAGTTCGTTCGTTGCATATAAATCGAAGTACGTTCGCCAATATACGCGACACAACGCACGAGAGAATACCGAGCAGTACCGTCGCTAGGCTACGACCGTGTGTCTGACACGAAACTGACCCTTTCCACTGGCTGAAACGCCGACTTCCTACAGAAAAATGTGCTTCGTTCTCTCACTTTTTTCGAGCGATTTTCTCGAGAGAGAGAGAGGGGGAGAAAAAGAGAGAGAGAGAGAGAGAGAGAGAGAGAGAGAGAGAGAGAGAGAGAGAGAGAGAGAGAGAGAGAGAGAGGAAGGGAGAGAGAGAGAGAGATAGAGAGAAAGAGATCAAGCGATACTAATAATTGCATCAACTTTGAGTCATCAGAAAAATTGGCTGAGCAAACAGATACGTAGAATCACTTTCTTGCGAATTTTCTGTCGGTTCACAGTATAATTATTCAACAAGTGCATCATGTACCTCGAGAAGTTTCGAGTTACGAGGCATTAAGGTCTACCTTTTACGAACCCAAATATTTAACAATTAACTAATTCTTATCTACATTAAAATAAAAATACATCATCTTAAAATGATGTTAAAATCATTACAAATTAATAAAAAAAATAAACATGAATAAAAGTAAACATTTAAAAAATTAACAAAATAAATGAAAATTAATAATAAAATTAATAGAATTGTGATTAGCAGAAGAATTTTCGTAACCCCGACTTCTCAGAGAACATGTAAAAATTTCTAAATCTACAAAGTTTATGCAAAATTTTTCATTCCAATTGAGCGTTGGGTATAATAATTGATTGTAACTTATTTTTATTAAGCGTTAGGGGAGAGGGGGGCAAGATAGGGTTGCGGGCAAGATACTTGATCTGAATGAATCCATCACGCTCGTTTTGGCATCATACGATGCGCTGCCATGACACATATCAGTCGCCCGTGTATCGTCGTTCCAGAGTGTACGCGTATCTAGTGATGAAGAGAAAGATGATTTATCGTATACTTGTCGTTTTAAAATTTGGGTTTTCATAACCCAAACAAACCCAAACGCGACCGTTTGGCGATTAACTCCAAAACATCTCCATTCTGGGTGCAAAATAATCGAGATAGCGGCATTTCTTGCTGCTATTTTATTCAATGAAGGAAATTCAGCCCTACTCATGGATATAAATGAACTACAAATCGTAGTTGGCAGGCAGAGCTACGGATATACCGAGCAAATGGATCAGATACGCGTAGTTCGACAAAATAGAAAAAGTTTATTAGAGACAAAAGAAGCTCGTAAAGCTCGCAAAGGGGAAATGCAAGCTTCAAATGAGTTGCATGAGGAAGAGGAAGGACTGCTGTATAGTGCTAGAATCGCTGATCAATCGGTAAGACACTTTATCATTTGATTAAACACATTTGACTTTGAGTTTTTCGTTTGTGAAACTTTAAACGTGTTCTTCTCGAAACGACATTTTTTCAATTTGCGGGAATCATAACTCAAAAACTAATTGATGGATCATCTTCAAATTTGGAACACGTTTACATAATATAATTTATTAAAACATGAACCTAAAGTTGGAAAGATTAAATTGTTTAAAACATATTTATTATTGCAAAATGCCGGGAAAAAAATGCTAAAAACCGATCATTTTTTTCAAACACGTTCCAACATTTAATTCTCGTTTTTTTTTTCAAAATTTAGGTTCACGTTCGTAAAAAAGCATCTCAAGAATGTATAAAAATTTGTTAGACTATTTCAGATGCAAATTGCGAGCTGCACAATTCCCGCAAATTGACAACGACCACGAGGACACGCGAAGGGACACAGGGCACCTTAATTAATGCATGAAATAACTTGAAAAAATTACCAGAGATGTATGAAAATATAAATAAATTATTGTCAGAGTTGCGGAAATTTCCGTTTTTTTGCACAATACAAAAAAAAACAAAAAATCATCTAATTTTCGGTTTCCTAAAGTGGTTGCCCGCCTTGAGAAAATCTTTACTTTTAGACACGATGATTCGAAGTCGAGCGCTTTACGTACAAATGTCTAGGTTTTTTTTTAATGTAAGCATGTCTGATAAGAGTATACTTCAAAGTTTTCATGAGTTTTGGAAAAAAATGTATTTTCATATAAAAATATGAAATTATAAAAAAGATATTTTGAAAACCAGACAATTTACTTCTCTTATACACAATCGCCTTACAATTTTCTGCATTTATGCATCGACGATCGCAATTATTATGTTTACGAGAGACTGCGGCTGAATTCGCGATTTTTCTTACAACAAGTCAACTCTACATTTTTTTACATTTTTTTCTCAACTGTACCCGTTTTCCCAGATTTTAGATAATATTTTCTCGAAACGATATACCTGTGAATGGAAACTTCGCAGTTGAACGTTTATCGGGCATCTCTATCTAAAAAAAATCAGTATTCTCATTCACGGGTGAAACACTCGACCTTTCTTAATGCCAGGATTGAAGCAACTCGTGGATACGTGTAACCTGAAACTTCTTTTTTGTTACACTTTCACTTCTTCCTTGCTCTTTCTCCCTCTCTCTGTAAAGTTTATCGATTTTGCGTTCCCTCGGAACTCCCAAGACTCTTGGGATATCTCTCGAGACCCTTACGCGCCCCATTCTCTCTCTCTCTCTCTCTCTCTCTCTCTCTCTCTCTCTCTCTCTCTCTCTCTCTCTCTCTCTCTCTCTCTCTCTCTCTCTCTCTCTCTCTCTCTCTCCTTTCTCATATTTATGCAAATAATACAGAATCGCTATTTCCTATGCGGTACATATCGTGTCGAAGTTGTACATATGCTGTATACCATGCACCCGCAATCTTCACCAATAGAATTTCAAGGGATTTCCGCAGGGCTGCCGTCCGTCCGGGAAAGTGTTTATAATTCGAAGACGTAAAGAAAAGTTATCGACGTGATCGAGCTTGAAGCAGTATTGCAGCCTAGAAATTGAAAAACTCAATTTTTTTGCGTTTTTTCGAAGGATAAAACCACCAGCTCGAAAAAATTCTATTAAAAAAAAACTGATAACTATAATTGGATTAAGGGAGTATTCTAGTCTAGAAATTTGGATAAAACGATTTTTTTTTTCATTTTCTTTAAGGCCTTTGGCCACTCTAGAGGGAAAAAAGGGCATATTTTGTGATTTTTTTTTTCAGCGAAACCATAAAATAAATCGGAATTACAAAATAGGGGTTTTATGATACACGTAATTGACTATAAAAAATTATTTTTTCACAGCGATACATGTCAAAATGGCGACTGTGCAGCATTTTTCCGATGACGCCTTTATTTCTGGAAGATCAACGGCCGAACCAACAGCTCCCATAATTTTTGAATTATGATGAGCTACTAAAGTTTTTTCGATTATATGTAAGAATAGCTATAGACGTACGTAGGATTTTTTTGATATATTGTTTTTTTGTCAAAATGGCGCATTTCTAAAATAAAAAATATAAAATGCCATGAGAAAATCGTCAGAAAATTGTTTATAAAAAAGGAACTATGCAATACAATAAAAAAATCCTACGTAGTGCCTCAGAAAATGTAATTGTAAATATACAGTTAAAATTTCAAGTGATTCGGTTGAAATTCTTTGAGTCCGGCCGACTTGAAAAATGTAGTTTTGAGATAAACGCGTTTAAAGTTAGTAAAAAGTCAAGACATGAATCAAGAGGGGTTGCGCTAGAATTCGAAAGTCGAGTACTAAGAGATTTTTCACATCGAAAATCTTTTAGAATATAATTTTATAGGAACTAAGGCACATTTTTAACAAAAAAAAAATCGATTTTTGGAAAATCCTAGCGTGGCCTAAGGCCTTAAGTATAGATTCTAAAGAACATGTCCTTAAAATAAATTTAGAAATTCCCAAAATTTACAAGGTTAGAGCCATTTGAATATGGCCGATTAAGAGGTCGCGCCGGCTGCGAAAGCTTCTAAGGAAGCTAGAACTGCACGCAAGGAAGAACGAGCTTTAGAAAATCATCATTCCGAAGTTGTTGAAGGTACACTTTACGAGGCAGGAATAGCCGATCAATATAACGTAAGTATAACATGCCATTATACCACTTGAGTAGTTGCGGTTGTCTGAAATTGAACTGAAAACTTTGAACACGTTTTTTTCGATGCTACTTTTTTTTAACGTGGGTGAAAAAAAAATCCCGTGTTTTATCCAGCCTCCAACTTCAAGTTTGGTATGGACCTATTTACTATTTATCCCTCTATCGTCCCTGCCTCAGACATTGCAAAATTATCATTATTATTATTTGAAACAAATTGTTTACTTTTAAATAAATAGGACGAAGGATTAATCTTTTTTTCAGACGGTCGTTATTAAGAAAAAAAAATTCTCCTTGGTACTTTGCATAATGAAATTTTTATTGATCAAGAAGATTGAGCTTATTTCTGTTTCAGATGAATGGGAGCTAATGGGATCCTAAATGTCATTAATCTGTGAGAAATCTCTTTTCGAAAATTTCAGCTGTCTCTCTCGCACTCGTGTGTCCCGTGGTAAAGCTTCTACTTCGCATCTATGGAGGCTTTGCTCGAGTTGCGTCAAAATTTTTACGTTCCTTGCCAAATCAGGGTCAAGGTTTATTCGCGATTGATTTTAGCCGTTCACGCATTTACCACTCTCAATTTTTTCTACGCAAATTTTCACTCCGATTTCCCAATGGGTTATCAGATAATTAAAAAAAATAATTGTTTTGTGAAAGATTTTTATACGAATCGAATAGCAGATTTCAACTTGGATTCAACTTGGAATTTCAACTTTGATTCAAAATCAAGATCCTGAATAAATAGTAAACGTTTCAACGAGAATAATCGAGCCGAGTTTTTTCTTCTGTAGGAGTTAACTCAAGCTTACACTCGAGAGCTCGTGTATACGCTTTCGACGGCACAAAGCGGGCTTCGCATATTCCGCAGTAGCCAAAAAGCTCCCAAGGGTTCCACGGCTCACAACACGATCGCGCGTACGCACGCCTGGAATGTTCGCCTGTGGTGGAAGTTCCATTAAGATCGGTAAGCTCGAAATCTCGTCGGTGCGTAACCAAATGGAAATTGAAAATCATTCCCGGTACGTTGTTCAATTGAGGGCGGCGAGCTTTCGCGCTAATTGTTCGGCAGCAGTGAACGGAAACGACCAATACTGCTTCGAGCTTCTCATTTTATGCATAAGCGCATAGTTTCCGGATTTGCATTGATGACCAGACGAATTATCCGTTAGCCTCTTTGAGTCCTATGCGTTGTGTCATTATTAAGGCGGACAACCACTTTAGATGCTTCAAAAAATCGTTTTTTTTTTAATTTCATAAACCGTTAGCAAAATATCTTAAGAATACACCCTGAAAATTTCAAAACGATATTCGGATTCCTTCTAACGGTATGTATATAAATGATAACTCTCCGCTCGACTCCCAAGCGCGCTCAGGTATCCACGAGCGCTCAGTGAAGTAGTTTGTTTGGGTTTGTTTTTTGTCTGGGTTTGTTTATTTGTCTGGGTTTGTTTATTTGTCTGGGTTTGTTTATTTGTCTGGGTTTGTTTGGGTTTTCATAACCCAAACAAACCCGAACTTGACCGTTTGGCGATTAACTCCAAAACATCTCCATTCTGGGTACAAAATAATCGAGGTAGCGGCATTTCTTCCTGCTATTTTATTCAATGAAGGAAATTCAGCCCTACTCATGGTTATGAATGAACTACAAATCGTAGTTGGCAAGCAGAGCTACGGATATGCCGAGCAAGTGGATCAGATGCACGTGGCTTGTCAAAATAGAAAAAGTTTATTAGAGACAAAGAAGCTCGAAAAGCTTGTAAAGAGGAAATGCAATCTTCAAATGGGTTGCATAAGGAAGAGGAAAGACTGATGTATGGTGCTGGAATCGCTGATCAATCGGTAAGACACTTTATCATTCGATTAAACACATATGATTTTGAGTTTTTCGTTTGTGAAACTTTAAACGTGTTTTTCTCGAAACGACATTTTTTAAATTTGCGGGAATCATAACTCAAAAACTAATTGATGGATCATCTTCAAATGTGGAACACGTTTACTTAATATAATTTATTAAAACATGAACCTAAAGTTGAAAAGATTAGATTGTTTAAAACATATTTATTATTGCAAAATGCCGGGAAAAAATGCTAAAAATCGATCATTTTTTTTCAAACACGTTCCAACATTCAATTCTCGTTTTTTTTTCTTCAAAATTTAGGTTTATGTTCTTGAAAAACATCTGAAGAATGTATAAAAATTTATTGGACTATTTCAGATGCGAATTGCGAGCTGCACAATTCCCGCAAATCGACAACGACGATGAGGACACGCCAAGGGACATAGCGGATTACACCTTAATTAATGCATGAAATAACTTGAAAAAATTACCATAGATGTATGAAAATATGAATACATTATTGTCAGAGTTGCGAAAATTTCCGTTTTTTTTTCACAATAAAAAAAAATCCAAAACATCATATTATTTTCGATCTCCTAAAGTGGTTGCCGCCTGAAATGATCCTGCATACTTCAAATATTTCTTTCTTTCAATAATAAAATTACGAGTCGAATCGATAGCTCGAGAGACTAGCTCTTGCCTAGATTGACGATACGCAAAAATAAAAATCAAGGCAATATGAAACTTTTCCTTCCAGCTGTGTCAACGTGGAAGACGAAAATGTTAACAGCTGAGACCAAACGAACTTTGCCAATTGTCGGTTTTAAGGAGGCGGGACGGAGGGGGGGGGGTGATTCACGAACCGGGATGGAATTGCGTTAAAGTTGGAGGCGAAAGGGATGGAATTCGCGTGATGGTAAGACCACCCTGATAGCGAAGAAAGGCTGAATGTATAGACGTATCAAGTGCTGACGAACAAAATGGCTCAAGCCACACATTTCAGTACGCCAAATTGTGCAAGACTAACTTGCCTTTATGCCAGTCGTATATACGAATATATATATGTAATCAGACGTACATGAGAAGACAAGAAAGAAGGGGAGATTTGATCTACTAAGTGGCACTTTGTTCAGCAGGATCATCTAACGTAGTCTTTTTTTTTGAGCCTACTTTTCAACCACGACCTTTTTCTGCGATTTAATGGATAGTCATACATAAATGAAAAACATATGTATATACAGCGTGATAACTATAAGGTGGCCATATGTTTTTTCAGAGTCTCGCGTGGAGATTAACCGAGCCAGATGAAGATAATATTTAGTGGTTTTTCAAGTCTTCGAAAAAATAATATAGCGTATTTTTGTGATGAGTAGTACTTGCCAGAAAAACTGGTGCATTTTCTAGAAACATTTACATTTCTATTAGAGTTCAGCAGAATGAAGATTAATAAATTTCGAATACGAAATATTCCTAAATAACATTTTTTTTTTAAATTGAATTGAATTTATCCATTTTGGGATGCATCTTTGATAATTTTCTTCTCGATGACGAGATACACAAAAAAGTTTTTGAGGACTGTTTCGTATTCTGAATGTAATTATCTCCATTCTGCCGTACTCAAAACGGATTTTTGATTATTTTTCCAGAATGTTCAATTTTTTCTGGCAAATACTAGTTATCTAAAAAAATACGCTATATCGAAGACGACTTAAAAAACCATTGAAAATCATATTTTTCTCGGTCGCAAAATATTCAGGCGAGGGCCTTAAAAAACACATGGCCACCTTGTAGTTGTCACCCTGTATGACAGTGGAGCTGTTTTCTTTATCTCCTTTTGATATTTATTTCTCTCTCTCTCTCTCTCTCTCTCTCTCTCTCTCTCTCTCTCTCTCTCTCTCTCTCTCTCTCTCTCTCTCTCTCTCTCTCTCTCTCTCTCTCTCTCTCTCTCTCTCTCTCTGCTCTCTCTCGCTCGCTCATTTTATATCGATTTTTGAGAATGAGAAAAGTTGTGCAAAGACCTTGGAGATTGTGAACAACGAATTTCCAGTTGTATTGGAGAAACGGCCACGTTTAAGCAGCCTTGTGTAATGGAAACACGTACCCTAGGCAAAATGTGTTTCGCAATGCCACAAACTTTGTTGGCGTAACAAAAAAAGCTACATCCAGTTACTTTTGGATGTAACAGAAGTTACATCCACATGCCAAGAGCTTTGTCTGGCTGGCCTGTCTGAAGACTCATTCGCTATTTGGCTCTTTTGGGTTTGGGACACCTACTCGGAGATTATTAAAGGTGGACTTGGGTTAACAAAATTAATCTATTCCGTTCAAACTAACAACCTCTGGAATACTGTTTTCCATTTTGGCCATGGAATCGGTGTAGAGTTGGGTTACGATAAACAAATATGAATACAATGAAAAAACCTTTTTTACGCTCGAAGAATACTTCCCTCGGCAAATGAATGAAATGCAGAGTTGGGAATTCATACTTTTCTGGATTAAAATCGAGTATTGGGGGGATTAAAATCGTCCGTAAAAAAAATTGAATATTTAATTGGAAAGGTCCGAAATGTTGTGGTGAAAAGTGTACGCAGTTTTTTTTAGCGAGCTCACGAATTTTCGAAACACGTGAAAATCATAAAAGTGGGAGAATTATCGAACGAGGCTGAACGAGGTAATCATTCACTTCATTCTGGTTGCAGCAATCGAACGTTTCGTAAGGCAATGGGTTTTTTTCTGCAACACCGCGGAGCGGAAATGCCAGTTCCCACGAGTACCTTTAATTTCGATGAAAAAGTGTAACGGATAACTCAAAGTATTTTTTGTTAGTTAAATTGTTCTCTTGCACCAGCTGAGCAATTTGAAATAATTTACTTTCAATTCGAATCAGATCTAACAAATATTGTAAAAATTCACGATTTAATTATACTTTTCACGACGTGACCTTGTCGCACTTTTATTCCCCAGCCTCCGACCCTTTTATCAAATCACGAACGTTCGTCGGGGCGAATTTTTATACTGCGGGCAAAACGATTTCTATTCAAATTTTGCCCTGAGTCCTCGAGGCGAATAAAAGAGGAAGAAAGAAGCAAAAAAAGAAGCACGTCCGTCGCGCGACAAGAGCTCCCGGGTACACACACACGTGAATCCCAAAGAGTATGCTTCGTTCAGAAAAGCCAATTGGAATATTTCACCGAAAGCAAAAAAAAGTCACTTCGTAACCGCCAATGGCAATAAAGTTTCCACAAAAACCGAAATAAAAGTTAGAACACAAGAAAATATCATTGCGATATAAATTTTTTTAATTCCACTAAAACAATGTATAAAAAAAAGTCCTCAATGATCGTAGAAATAATTCAAAGGGTGAATGTCATGAAAAAAAAAATGTAAAATTGGCTTACCCGGCGCATAACGCGTAGAGAGAACGATGACGTCTTCATTTTAGTGGCAATCCTGGCAGTCCTTGAAGATATACCTCGTTCGGTCACCCGGCTTTATTCGTACGCGTACCAAAGATGCGATGACTGCCTATCAGGCGAAAAGATATGTCAAGCCTCCGCGACCGCGTGGATCAAACAAGTCGGAGAACGTTCGAACCGCGAAGTTAAGTAGTTTGCTCGGATTGCCTAGTGGGGGTGGTTTCGTCTGAGTAACTACAGGTGGTCGAGCAGGCGTTCCCACCCTCGAAACTATCTTTCAACCCCTCTGATCTTGATTTCCTTCGTTCGCCGACTCTCCTGACCTCTCTTCGACCTTTCCCTCTTTTGCAGTTCCTCTTTGCACGCGTCCCGTCAGAAACAACAGCCGTTTTCCAATCTCTCGTTCGATCTTGGTGCGAGCTCAAGTTGTTCGCGCCAATGACGTCAAGTTCGGTCTGATCTGGTCCTTCGACGGGACCTGCCAGAGAGGAAGTGTCGATCTAAAGAGGAAGTGACCGCGAGGATTCTGCGTAACGCTGGGGGTGCGGAGAGAGAGAGAGAGAGAGAGAGAGAGAGAGAGAGAGAGAGAGAGAATGTTGGAGAGGTAGCAGGAAACTTTTTATGCGTACGCGTCGAGGTGTAGAGTCTGTCACGTGATCGTCTAGTCGTGGTCAGGTCCAGGAAGGAACGTCAATCATTGGAGGTATGGATGGATAGCCTTCAAGAGGGATGTCTGTGTGAACAGCTTTCCGTTCTATGTTGTAGACGTTATTGCCAGTAGACCTTCCGTCTCGCAGTGCTGCGTCTCGCGGCAAACTGAGATAAAGAAATTGCGTGAGAGAAAGATGGATAAAGAGGGTGAGAGGGGAAGGGAGTAGCAAGTGGAAAAGAGGGGGATGAAAAGAGTGAGCGAGACGATGGGTTGAAGAGGGATACAACTACCCCGTAGCATACCGCGCAAGTCCATGGAAAAGCCGTGGCCAGGACACCGCGACGGCCTTTGAGGTCGAACGTCCGATACGGTGCACCGTCAATCTCCCACCGCCATCATAGCAACCGAGAAAAGCATGTACCTGTTCCGTTCTGGCGGAGGGCTTGCGACGAAACAATAGGTGTCAATCCCAACCTGTCGTATTCATCAGAGCTTCGTACCTAGCCACCAATGTTTACCTATACGTTGCGGATATGTTCGAGGAGCAGAAAGATCGTTCATTCGCTTCGCAAGCTTTCGCACCTGTGCACATTCCCGCGGTTAGACCTCACGCCTGGCGCGTTTAATTGTTCTATTCACAAGGATAATTAAGAGCCGGTTCATGTGATACCATTGTACACAGCGAGATCGACCCAACGAAGGGTGCGGACCTCCGTTGGTCGGATACCAAGTTTCCATCCGGTCGGGCTGTCATTGGACAATTTGTAATCAACGAACGTACGATGGAAGGATTTTTCCGTATCGAGGGAATGAAAAAAAAATAAATTGGTTCCAATGGGATTGAGAATTGAAATCGTTGTTGCTTTACGCACAAATTTCGTATAAAGCCCACACTGGCAAGAAAATTCTTTTGATATTAACTAGATGCGTCTATTTGATATTTTTTTAATTTCAATTAACTAGATTTTTCGTGAAGTCAAATTTTTTCTATTGCATTTCATTATAAAATGATTTATTTTAAATATATTCATTTAAAAATATTATTTCAAATGAAGATCAATTTAATATCGTCTAATAACTAAACATTTAATTAATTCCTAATAAATCTGTGATTTGGTTTTATCTGGTAGTATAAGATAAGAGAGACAGACGGAAAAATGGTACACGATTCAGTCTCTCAAAAATCTCATGACTTTGTTTTTATTAGAAGACTGTTGTAACATTCTGCAGTCGAGGAAAATGGTTAGTCTTTCTATATATAAATAATTGTGCCTGTTAATAAAAAGCACAATGATACGTTTCTTTTTTTTCAAATAAGAGCCTTGTTAGAGAAAAAAAAGAAAAATAATTCAACTTTTTTTCACCGCCCTTTTATGGCATGAAGCCATATTCTTTTCTCGTATTCGTGCGATATATCGTGTTTTATCTTTATTTATTTAAGCTGAATTTAATCTTTATTTATTTAATTTGAATATATTTAATATTGAAAAAGAATAGGTTGAACAAATAGAAACAAATATTTGAAACAAGTAGGGGTATTTGATTTAAATATATCCTTTTCAAATTAAATATTTTTGTTTGCAGTGCACACTGAGGGAAATGATGAGTATGACGTTTTCAACTATATTTTATATTTCCCTGAGGGGGCAATAATATTTTATAGCCATAGTTGCTGCCAAAAATATAGTACTGCTTAGTGATATTTTAGCAGTTCCATAAATGATGCACATGTGTTAACCGCACCTACCGATTTTACAAGCATACGGTCATTGTTCAATTCTGTATAATATAGTAGGTTTTCATAAAATGGGCATTCCCTTACACTATCCAAATTCAACTTCCCCAAGATCCTGATAACGAACAGGACTAAAATATATATGTATTGATAAAAAATGTTGCTTGTGATTTGCGACGATGTTTATAGTGATTCGTACCGCATTATATGATACGACCTGCTATGTGCATAGTGTCCTACGAGAACGGGAGGTGAACTACAAGAAGAAGTGTCGAACTGGTATCCTATTTTTGCAATGCAACAAACATACTGTGTAACAGTTTGTGAAAACGAGTAGTTACTTTACGAATTGTATGATAAATAGATGTTTGCTAACGTCTTTGCTCCAGTGGCATAACTAGGGTATATGATGCCCGGTGCGAAGATTCTTTTGATGCCCTCCAAAAAAAAAAAACAAAAAAAAACACCGAACAGAAGTTTTTTTTTTTCAAAAAATCGTTTATTTGTTGCGTAACGTTCAGGCTTGCTATTCAGGTGATCCTTAAAAGGGTCATTGGTTTGACCTTTGGTTACAATCAATAATCCACTCGTTTTTGGTTCCTCCGCAAATCTTTCTTATCTCGCTACACTATTATTTTGACCACAATTGACTGAGGTTTGAGATAAATAACGCCGTCTCGAACCAAAATCGATATGCTGTTACCTTTCTATTACATCAGATGCTTGAATGTGGCTTCTGTATGGCAACGTTTCAGCACATGACGCGAGGCGCAGCAAAAATTGAAGTGAACATGCAGCGCAAAATTTGAATCTGAGCAGTCGTCAGCGACTCCAGCCCGACACCGATTTGCGGGTTCTAGGACGGTAGATAGATGGTGGCTATTGCCAATCATTCGCGGAAGAAAACGAAGCATCTGCTAAAAGAATGCGAAAACAAAGCGACATTTTTTTCAGATTCGTTGGAAATTTGCCCTAGGGGCAGCATATTTTCATACCAGGGCATCAAATTTTTGTCCAATTTTGCTGCCCCTCACCAAAAATGTTGAGCTGATGCCTGGTGCGTCCCGCACCTGCTGCATCACCTTTGCTTCGCCACTGCTTTGCTCTAACACTGAGTTTTGGGGTTTTGGGACCTCGTTATTAATTCCGGTTAGGTCCAACGTTGCTACTCTTTTAAGGTATGCTGCGAAGTTATTCTTGGTTCTTTCACCAAAGTTCACCTCGTTCAGCATTTCATATAGTGCTTGCGTTGGGACGCTTCTTGGTCGATTACCGGCTATTTTTAGTACTTTTTTATAAGCAATTTCTAACTTTTTAAAATTATAGTCGCTATACAATGGGAGTAGGTAGCCTAATCCACAGTCTAGTATAGGTAGAATGCAAGCTCCAATGAGTTTGTATTTTATATTTTCATTTCTTTTACTGTTCCAGCCCAAAATTTCAGACAGCAAATATGTTGTTTTGCGTGCTTTTTTTTATTATGTATTCGGTATGGCGAGCCATGTTCAAAGTACGGCGCACGTTTATGACTAGGTATCGGATTGTGTCACGCAATGGGATGTATTCATTGCCGATTTTGATTATCCGTTCTCGTTGTTTGGATCCCATAATCATTGCCTGGGTTTTACTGGCATTGCACTGGAGTCCCCATCTGATTTGTCGTTCATTATTGTTACATTAGGCTTGTTAATTCCTAGCTTGGCTGTTTATCTGTTGGATGCTCCGGAATCTTTGCAATGAATCTCGACGGTGCCGTCATATCCGGCATTGCAAATCACTCAGCCTCAGTTGTGGCTGTTTCAGCGTTATCACTCACTGTGTGGCGCTAGTAGAGCTGCGCGACGCGCCGTGGCACGAATGTTGGGTGCATTTGTTTATACCATGGCTGCAACAGGTGGCCTGCTATATCTTTAAGGGGCTACCATGTTAGTCTGAAAAATAAGATGATATAGGGGCTTTGAGGACGATTTTTTTCAAATATTAATGAATTTTATGGAAAACTTACAACTGATTCGTTAATAAAATATATACTAAAAAGAGTAGACGAATATATTAGACAAATTGTTTGATACAATTAATCAAACGAATTTTATTTGCACAACTTTTTACAAAGGTTTTTTTACAAAATCGTAACTTTCCGCTTCATTATTCATCCACTTAATTACTACACCCCACATTCTTGTACTTCGTACTCTCTAACATTTCTCTCTTTTTCTTAACTAATTCCTCTACCCCATCTCTTTTTCCTCCCCGTTCTCTTTACTCTTTTTTTCGCACACTTCCTCTAATTCCCTAAAATATTCACATAACTCGTTTTGCCTGTGCCACTGTACCCTGCCTTAGACGAGCTGGGTATTAGGAACTAAGGAAACTTTGTGTATATACTGATGCTTGGTCCTGCGACCGTTTGCGAGAACGCTGGAACGATGGTGTAACTGCGTCCCGGCGAGATTTGGAACCTCACATTGCCATGGATGACACTGCCATCTGGAATCTTTCGAAGCAAATTGAGGCATTGAATTTTCACCACGAATGGGTATGGATATCCTGGATATCCAACTCCAGAATGTCCCCATACTCCCGCGGTATCTCTGATTATAAGATCAGTGAACGAAGAATCTCAAACTTCATTCGGTAAACCACGGTCTTACATACAGGTCTTGAAACTCCACCAAATCTCCGGTGGTGCGGGAAGGTCGACTAAATAATTTTTTTGGTTCTCGAAGCTGCCACTACGTGGCGCCGTTGTAGGTCGGTGTCGCTGGCGCGGGTAATAAACAGAACACTTTATTCCTGTGATTATCTCGTGCTTGAGCGATTAACTGCGTACTATTAGTTCTATTTTCATTACTATTTGTATTTGTGATCGTGCAGGTGTCGTCAAAAAGAAACTGTCTAAATTAACAAAGCAATCAAACAATCGGTGCGAACAATCTAACAAATATTTTCTCCTTGTTTTTTTTTCTCCTTGTAACTGTCTCTAATTTCCCAACTTGTAAATGAAAAATATCATGTCATGAGGGGTTATTATTAATATTTGCCTTGGCGTAATGGAACTCGAGTACCCGAAGTAGGAAAGTAGGTATAAATTATATAGTAATCGTTTTAAAAATACAACGTTATTGAACGTTATATGATATTGAAAAAGGAGTGACTATTAAGATTCATAAATAAAAGTTGTCGGTCAGAAAAAAAATAAAATACTTATTAAGTTTGAACCCAAAAAGTCAACGTTACAAGACAAGCAACATACTGATGCGGCCACATAGGCACTTTGGCAGTGAAGTTTAAAAACTGATACATGTTTATAGCATTCGGTTAAAGATTGAGAGTTATTACGCTTCTGGTGCATGGTATTGAAGGTTGTGTACGTTTGACGATGGATTAACAATATAACGTGTGTGCTTTGATATTGCTTTAAAGTGGTAAGTCGTATTAATTCGTTGAATACGCTTAGGTTATTAGAAAGAAATCGCCAATCTGTTTCCATCTCTCTTCGAGAGCACTTACCTACCCGTGGCGCCCTACTTGTGGCGGCTACGAGAAACAATATTTTTGATTTATCCGTACCAGCCAAATCGTCGGGGTTTCAAGACCTGTATGTAAGACCGTGCTGTGAACATACATCAAATCCTCGCAAAATATTGGCTATGTGCTTTAGGTACGAGCAGCCTACTGATACTGGATACTATTCCTATTGCGATAAATGTTTCGCGTTTTATCCGGATTCTTTAATTCCACTATTGGTCGCTTCGTAGCGCTAGTAATCGTCTGAACGGCTTGCTTCACACATGCGTGCTCAGAACTCGTAAACACGATTTATTTACGATATTTTGTGAGCGTATTTTTTTATTTGGATTATCTGTAAATAAAAAAATTACATGCTAGTGGTTCGAGAGTGATCTCTTTTTTCGACTTTCACTCATTACGTAAACCGAGAGAATTGTGAACCATGAACAGTGTTTAGGTTTAATATGCCGAAGTGCATCGTACAGGGCTGTACCTCAGGGTACACGTCAAACCCGGAAAAAGTGCACTTTTTTTACTATTCCGAAGAATGTAGAAAGTGAAAAAGTGTGGGAAAGTGCTGTGAGGCGTAAGCAGTTTGCGAACAACATTTTCGGAGCAACGAAATTCTTTGGCAACGCGAATATTTGGATCCTAACGGAAAAGTAATCGGTGTGGTAAACAAATCCAAACAAACTCACGATAAATTCCCACTCCATAATTACTGAGCATGTAAATAATTAACAATAATAATTAGCGAAATAAAAATCCTCATGTTTGTGCACTCAGCATATCGCGTATATTGCTCGCGCTGCCATATATTAGGGCCTATCATAATTCGGTGGACACTTTTATTTATTTTTTTATCTTTTATTTTTTATTCAATAATAAATGATATTCTTGTGTAATAATTAGTAGTCCCCTCCGCTATCAATGTCACGCTGCCAGACTGATGGGAGCCCATTGACCCCAGCAAATGTTCCTTTTTCATTAAGGCGAAGTAGAAGGTGTACCACGTGACATATGAGTTCAAGAGAGATAACTAAAATTTTCGAACCGAGATTTCTCAAAAATGAATAATTTTTTGGGCAAAAGAAAATCATCAAGCTCTGTGTCAGGATATTCTCCAGAGCCTGATGCTTTGTTTTTCATCAAAAACCTTAACCATTTATGAGAAAACTGGGTTGGAAAATTTGTGAGGTTATGTTGACCTTGTGCATGCCCTTAAGGCTAGTAATTGCGGTGTTAATGGCGGAATCCAATTCTTGTTTGTTGTTATATCGATGGCCAGATCAGTTCAGACGACTAGTAGCGTTGTATGTGATACAATCCGGCAATAAAAATGATAGTTAATCCGTGAACCGTGTCTAGGTGGCCGTGTCAGGGGACTGGGTACGAGTTCTCAGAAATTTGAGGTTAAAAACCTATTGTCGTTTATTTCGTTATTCAGACATGATTACGACAGGTGTTTCTCAAGCAGAAATGGATTTAGTAAAAATTCCAAACACAGTATAATGTCGAGAAATATCGGCACCGTTCCCGGTTTCATTAAATCGACGTCCATCTTTCAACGACCGGGTACAACTCTGTTTGCTAGGTTATGTGTTATGTCCTTGTTTTCATAGCGCTGGAGATGCTATTGCTATTTTTGCTTTGGTAGGATGCCAGCGCGCTATATTCGTTGTCGGCGGTGGTGTTTGGAACAATACAGGCGTAGGAATTTGCGCTGTTCACGTCGATAAAAGCGGGATATAATCAGACGTGTATTCGAATACGTATCTGTACAATAAGTCAATTAAAAGTGGACTGACGGAATTTTAAATTTCACTTACTTTCTCATGCAGTCTTTTGTAATATAGTTCAATGTAATTTCCTCAATCGAATTCTATAATTGCGTAGATTTGGAATTTTTACAAATTTACCCGATACTTCATTCTCCGTACCATATTTGATCTGCAGTATATATTTACCAATTACATGTATTCAGTGAACATTGAACAGTTACATTTTTTTTTAATTCAGAAATAATAAATCTTTCGTACGCACTCATAAACGCAATAACGGAGATATTTAGCCATTATAACAGCGTAAGAAAAGCAAGATCTGATTTTTCTAATCCAACGATTATCGCAATCGATCTACTAAATAACAAAATCGTCATAGCACTTTTAACATTTATACATCGATTGCATGCAATTTCTTAGCTCAAAGTGTTTTCCGGAGCATAGGCTTCTGGCCATTGATTACGCACATCTAGAAGTGCCACAAGACCGTACAAGTTCGAAAATATATATGTAGGTTACAAAAATAATTCCATATACTTTTGCATCAGTATTCGTATTTTTTCTATACATTTAAGGATTCTCCGTCACGAAGAGCCGTGGTGCGTGGGCGCATGAGCAGGGCTCCTTTTGTTTTAATAATACGCATTTTTCTCCTAATACCGTTAATTATCAACGTATTATTGGTAATTTTATACAAAACTTATTAATTGTGCATCGATAAACAAGTGTCGTAGAATTGGCACAATTTTACGTTACGGTCCATATCTTAATTCTCCACCTCACTATCTTCTCCGATATCTCTGTCGTACTCATGACACCGAGCTGACCGTGGATCGTCGCGTGATGTGAACTTGTTATTGTGCGGAAAATTTTTATTTTTTAAAAGAGTTTACGGATCATCTTGAAGGTAATCTGTAATACAAATTTATTTTTGATTATGGTTGAGAAATAAATGACTGGTTTCATTGGTCGACTAAATTTGTTATTTTATTACGATGAATCCAATTGTTCTACCTATATGTCAATCACAAACGAATTTAAGGTCAGGCATGGATGATGATTTAATTCTCGTGCATGCGTTTCTGCGTTATACAAAACATCAGATTTTTGCAACGTTGCCGAATATTCACACGGTCGCGACAACCTCCGGAACTTCAAGTACTCCAATATTTGAACATTAAATATCGTTTTACATAAGTCGTTAACGCAAAACTTTTTCATTGTATTTGGAATCCTCATGACCTAATCAACATTACTGTAGTTTTTTGTCAATATGTTTTGCGCGAGTGCAAAGGTATCACGTGATACAAGCCTATTGCGGGTAACTCGTCCATAAGCCATGTGTTCAAAATCCTAAGTTCAATAATTTGTTTCTCTCTTATTTGGTCGTTGATCTTATCTGAAACTTTGGATACGTGAATATGAGTACAGTGAGACCTCAATTTTCTACCACTTGGAGGGAGCACTGGTAGAAGATCGAGTTCCAGCGGAAAGGTGTGGCTTGAGCGTTGTTGAGGGGTAGCAAATAGTGGGAGCATGAGCATTCTGAAGCCTATAAGCAATTTGGTTAACAGAGCATCAAGTAACCTAAAAGACTGAGCTGCCTCAGTTTCATCAAAATATTTGGCTATTGCAGTAAATTTCCCATCGTCGATCTTTTTTGAAATATCGAACTTTTTTTCTACGAGTAGTAGTGCACTTTTTGTAGGATAATTGTTGTTCGCCTCGACGTTTTCTGTCATTTTTACGTTTGGGGTTATGTTTTCGGCTCGAAATGCTGGTACTGCGGTAGTCGATATGTACCGTTGCGGCGATGTGTCGGACGCTCATAGTAGGGACAACAGATGCCAACACCAAGGAGTCCCTTTGGTTAAATAGACAGAGTGGGGGGAGTGGGAGGATTAAGGGGAATGGAAAAAATCGAGGTCTCACTGTACTTTATCCATGATATACTTGAAAATTATGTTTTTTCTGAAGGTGTGACTTTCGTGACGGAGCCTCCTTAAGTATTTTTCCGAAATAGCG
Organism: Ophion ventricosus; assembly: GCA_963932345.1. Taxonomy (NCBI): domain Eukaryota; kingdom Metazoa; phylum Arthropoda; class Insecta; order Hymenoptera; family Ichneumonidae; genus Ophion; species Ophion ventricosus. The sequence goes on from OZ010712.1 coordinate 30,856,852, forward strand.
CAGCTTGTTTCTCAATTCTCGATTCTTCTCTACAAAAATCATGTGGTAACATATTATTGCCACATAAAGGCAATACTCTTCCTCGAACATTCCATCATCAGTTTTTACATCAACAAACCGAGTGGAGGCGAATAAATCAACAGTGAAATTAGACACTGTGTCGATTTATAAAATAACAAAATTGCTATCCATCGAGATTTATTCAGAATGTGTATTTGGACGAATGTCGACAGAACGTTCGTTGATCGCGACGTTGCCATTTAGACTTTTCGTGCGGATTTCAATATGACTGAGATCTCGTAAGATCGTTAAGTCGTTCTGGCTGCAGCCTCGAGATGCCTTCAAGACTGCCATGAGCTTCGGATTTTGAGTGTTTTCGTGAAAGGATCGGCAACGCCGATGCGAGCTGTGTCGGTTGCTCAAACTGTCACATGTCGTGCTCGTTGTGGCACGTCGCATTCGCGCGAGTTCGACTTGAGCGCTTGACAGCCGATGGCGTTTCCCGATCGAGTAAATTGTTCTTTGGTTTGAAATTGTTTGGTTTTTGGCTCTTCGGCTGGAACAGGCGTATGCACCAACTGCTAAACTCTGCAACGCACGATTATATTCAAACTATGCAAAACGAAGAAGCTCAATCGTGTTCGGGTCGTCGTGCACGAACATAACCTCACTCAAGGCCACGGATCACACGCACCGGTTACGCTACGTAATTTTGCGCCTGCATTCTAGTTCAAAATTCGTAGAGGTTGCAGCTTATTTGGCAACCGGTTTATTTAACGAAGGCTTATTTGGCAACTAGTTTATTTGACAAAGGCTAACCGGTTTATTTGACGAAAATTATTTTAAAAGTCATACATGCGGTGCAATGGCAAATTGGAATATATGACAAAAATTTCGCCAACAACAGCGATCAGAGGCGAATACAACGGCAGGAGCGGCACAGTCTTTCAAAGACAAAAGACGCTTTAAATGCAAGTAGGGATGAATTAATGGAAGAAAATCAACTTTATGAAAAAGCTGAAGGCTTATTATATGAGCCTGGTATCGCTGACCAGGGGGGGTGACACTCGTATATGTTCCCTTAAGGCCATGTGTCACAGGTCCAGTCGGTAAAAATCCTACTGCCAAGTTTTCTCCTAGACGGAACATATTTCGGGCAAAAGAAGAGAAAGCCGTTGTTCGTCGTTCAACAGAGCGGAACGTGCTTCTTTTCTTTTTTCCCAAAAATCAACCGTTTCAGAAATCATTGGGAATCTGCAAATCAGCTATCTCTCTCGCACTCATGGCCGCTCGGTCGGTGTGACACTTGGCCTTAACAATCGATGTCCCCGTTGATGACGCCACAGAAAGCAACCCACCATGCGGTGCTAGTAGTCACCAACGTTACCCCCCCTCCGCAAAATGCCTCACCGCGTAATTTCAAACCTCCGCAACCTTGACATTTTCTTTGGTTTTCACCGTTTTCTCGATTTTTTATTTAAAAGTGTCGAATTTTTAGGTTTTCTGCAGTTTGGTGCAAAAGAAGCGTTGTATGGTGATTCGTCATCAAAGTAATTAAATAAAAACATTTTCGGTGGTTTTCGTTTTTATATTTAACAATACTTAGGTGCGTGGTTCTTGGCTGCACGTCGGGTTATAAATCAAACAAGGAAAAGTTACATTTTTTTCAATGTACTCCGTGAATCATAAGACCGGGAATTAGGAAAAATTCATCGGACGCACAGGCATATGCAAAGGCGTCGAAGGCAGACACTGCGCGACTGGAGTGGGGGTAACGCGGATGACTACTAGCGCCCCTCGTGGGCGACGGTCAATAAGGGGGACACGGTAGTCGAGGTGTGTCACCCCCATCTCGCTGACTAATCCACAAGTATTTTTAATCATTTTTTTTACGTGTCAAACTTTAAACGCGTTTTTTACGTGTCAAAACTTTTAACGCGTTTTTCTCAAAACTGCATTTTCGAAATTGGTGTGCATGATTACGCAAAAGGTATTAAGCCGCCGGAGTTGAAACTCCGTAGAAATATTGATATTATTACCTTCTAGTTGACGAGAATTGTTTTTGAAAAAAATCAGAAAAAAACTACTCTTTTAATCCAAATTTTACAGAAATTTTACGTGAAATTGTTTATTTTTTTTAAATTAAGGTATTACTAGATGGACCGTCGTGCGAAAAGTTAGTCCAAAATGGGCAAATCCTGGATTTACAAGTCTAGATCATGTCGTGCATGTTTAGACTTACAAAAAGCTAATTTAATAATACATTAACGCTTAGAAATGTTAATTTTCCACTTTTGTCAGTGACTGAGGTTTTGTCAATAACTGTACATTTGCTTCAACTGCCCAACAAAAAAAAATCTCAATGTTTAAATCTGATTAATAACTTCAGATTATCTTATTATTATCAATAATTACCCAAAAACTCAATATATATTAAGTTTTCCAATGATTGCTATCAATTCATCGTTAAAAAAGGCGATACTCCTCATTACTTTAATTCATTTATCGGCAATTACTCAGTCGATTTATTTGAAATTTAGCACAATCAATCGCTTGATCCTAAATCTTGATGATGTAATATTTCCAGAATTCATAGCTATTTCGTTCCATTCGTTTTGCAACCATAAACGTCTGCAGAAGCTGTTTTCTCATAAGCGAGCGTGTTAAATTCATATGTTTATAATTACTAAATTATTTAGTGAAAAATTCGAAAAAAAAATCATGTATTATCTATCAAGAACTATCATTCCTCAAATTTTCAAGAATTTTTGCGATTTTTTAATATTCATCCAGTAATACCTTGATGCGTGCCATTCTCTTAAATTTGCATTTTATTTATTTTAATTACTGTCAAATAGAAACTATACATGTTCTGACTGAAATTTTTTGAATTTTTTTCCAGAACAAAAATTTACGGGAAGTTAGACTGCACGCCGATTCGCAACTCCCGCGGCAACCTTGCCGTAACATTCTGCCACAGTTCTGCCATTTTATTGATAAATGAATTTGAAAGAATGTTTTGTCTACTCAAATATACGACTAAAGTATACCTACAGTTTGATAAATGTAGAATAATTATTTCCCAATTAAAAAAATCCCTCAAAATTGCCAAATTTTTTCCCGTCTAAATGTATATCCTGGCTTAAACAGCTCAATACTCATGATTTACACGAACTGCATGTACGATAAATCCAGAACATTCCTGTTTATTTGGTGGATTTCAGAATAAATGGGAAGAGAATAATTAAGGAGAGATGTAGGATATTTTAAGTTATCTTTCGTTCATAATAAATAGTGTTGAAGCTCACATTGCTTTGGTGCTTGCGTTGCGCTGCGCCACAACGCCAGTGGCAGAGTATCTCAGAAATGCTGCTTCGGAACGTTCGCGTCATGAAACAATATACCAACGGGTTGAGCATACTGTTTACATGGCCGAAAAACAGGCAGTATGATAGAGTATCAGAGACCCAATCCTTTCCCGCTGCAAAACATTTTTCAAACATTATTCGACTTGAAGAAAATTTATGTCATATTCTATTCATCCTTCTTTGGCATTGTGTAATCATTTTTTTTTCATTATTATGCAAAGTACTTTCTGTTGAACGTTACTTTAATTCTGAAATGTTAAAATCTCGTCGAGCGACACGGCCACTATGGAGCTATTTTTTTCCTTAAACTATCATATCTCGAGAGTATCACCCTACAATTTTATGTAAAAAAAAAGAAAATTTCAAGAGTTATGATTTTTTTTTAGTAAAAAAGACATTTTACGCATTGACCCCTTGATGATTTTTTTCCGCCATTGTTAAATTCGATTAAAATATAATACCGAGAATGCCACATTCTAGAATGTTCAAACTAATATTTTGAATTTTTATAAGTCATTCGGAACGATAAGGTCAAGGCAGCGATCGTTTAAACATGGCTGGGGTCATTGCGACCCCCTTGTGACCAGCTCGTTATAGCTAAAATGTGTGACCGCGAAGGGTTAAATTAGACTCACCGAAAAAACCGAGATCTAGGAGAAGCCTCAAAACGTTGTACGGGAACCAGCACAGGGTGAAAAGTACCGCTATCATTAGCAGAATCCAAGCGACTCGTTTTCTTTCACGAACTAACCGGAAACGCTGAGGTGAAAAATCAAGGATTAAATTCTCATTGCTTTGCCAGAGCGAGCCTTTCAGCTGCCCGTTTAAGTTGCATTCCTGCGGATTCGTTATCGGCGTGCATACAAATAATAACATAATAGTGTACTTTCTAATAACCCGTAACAGTAGCGTAATTTCAAACAATTATTATTCTCTTGTGGATGTAAGGAGGAAGGTGGTCGAAGGTGTGCCTAAAAGAGAAGGTCAGAAGAATTGGCAACGGAAATCCGTCAAAGTGGTGAAAGGACCTCTGTAAGGAGGAATATGGTAGGCAATGAGAAACGAGGATGTGGGAGGAATAGAGCATAAAGTATCATATAAAGGGGAACAAAAATCAAAACGTAGCAAGAAATTCAGGACGACTGGTGCAGGATCGATAAATCGATATACTGCAAAGAGTACAAGAACAGAAAAGGCAGCGCAGAGATGGGGAAATACTGGGAGGTAAAGGAGATCAGGGGGGAAACGAAGGAACTATGAACAAGGATAAGGTGCGGGAATGTATGAAAAAAGGCAATAAGAAACCCGCGAGGGTATACATGGAATAAAGTCACTACTACTACTACTATTAACCCTTTGCGATCGACAGATTTCGCTTTTGGGAGTACCAGCAGGTCGGAGCAAATCTACGACAATTTAAAAATCGTCTCCGCTACGGGGACACCGCCGACTTCTACGACGATTTAAAAATGTCCCCGCTACGGGGACACCGACCGCAAAGGGTTAAAATAAGTCATTAAATAATCGCTTAATCATTGAAATAAAAACTGACAATTAAAACCATCAATCAATTAAAATAACTAATATCAATTATAATCAATAAATAATTAAAATTTAAATTAATAGTGAAAAATAATGATAACTAATGAATTATATAGGGCAACACAGCTGAAATTGAATATTTTTGAAAAATAATCGGAGTTGTTGAAGGAAAGCTCAAAAATGCAACGGAACAATAGTTTAACTTTTACGTACTCAATAAGCTACGAAATATTATTCTACATTTAGCAAACAGTTGAAACCGCTTATAACGACATTGCTTACAACGACGAATCGGCTATAACGCCGGTACTGCATGGTCCCTTTAAGACCTTAGGCCACTCTAGGGTTTTCCAAAAATCGATTTTTTTTTGTTAAAAATGTACCTCAGTACCTATAGAATTATATTCCAAAAGATTATAGGTGTGAAAAATCCCTAAGCACTCGATTTTCGAATTCTAGCGCAACCCCTCTTGATTCAAGTCGTGACTTTCTACTAACTTTAAACGCGTTTATCTCAAAACTACATTTTTCAAGTCGGCCGGACTCATAACTCAAACAAATTTCAACCGATTCACTTGAAATTTTAACTGTATATTTAGAATTAGATTTTCTGAGGCACTACGTAGAATTTTTAAAATTATATTGCATATTTCCTTTTTTATAAACAATTTTCTGACGATTTTCTCATGGCATTTTATACTTTTTGTTTTAGAAATGCGCCATTTTTACAAAAAACAATATATCAAAAAAATCCTACGTACTTCTATAGCTATTCTTATATATAATCGAAAAAACTTTAGTGTCTCATCATAACTCAAAAATTATAGGAGCTGTTGGTCCGGCCGTTGACCTTCCAGAAATAAAGGCTTCATCGGAAAAATGCAGCACAGTCGTCATTTTGACATGTATCGCTGTGAAAAAATAATTTTGTATAGTAAATTACTTTTGTAATAAAACCCCTATTTTGTAATTCCGATTCATTTTATGGTTTGGCCGAAAAAAAATCACAAAATATGCCCTTTTTGGCCTCTAGAGTGTCCTAAGGCCTTAATGTCGATATAACCAGTCCATATATCCCTTATAACGACTATCGGTCATAACGTCGGTACTAGAGGGTCACTTCAATGTCGTTATAACCGGTTTTGACTGTATATTTTATATATTTATATAGCCTTTCAAGAGCTATGTTGAACTGATTGTGAGATCAGAGAGCAACGTACCAAAGTTCAAGAAAGGTATTTACATTTTTTTTCAGTCTGTCGTCTTGATTGAATGAAGCTTGATGAAGTAATGCCGTTCTCGGCGATGTTTATTGCCATTAAAATAATACAAATGGGATCATTCTCATGTTACGTTGGCAAAAAAAAACATGGTACTGTTTATTTTTTTACGTAGTCGAGTCGGCAAAGCAGAGAATTTTATATAAAACTCGTCGTTGTTTTTAAACTGTTTCTAGTCTGGCTCATGTATTTGATGTTAAACAGAAAAGTCCTTTACTTTTGATGAAAAAGTAGTATTATTTACTTTTCGTTAGTTCGGAATATTCGTGGAAAATGTGCACAGAGAAAAATATGAAAAATTCACGAAAGCATGCATATGTCGTTTACCTGTTGTAAATTAGCACTCCCCTCGATTCTGTCGGCATCCAACGGAGGTTTCCTCGTATAGAGTGTACGTCCCATCATCATATACACAACCAGAACGACAGACACTGGAGAAAAAAAATAACCTGCAACTTTTCACACCACAGCCATCCAGACGATGAAAATAAATCTGGATATGCGTGAAAGCCAATTTTTTTGTTCATTTGTGTGTCTCTTTTCATAGTTCATATGTGTTACGTATATAAATATTTGTTTCCCTCCAAGTTTCCAATTTGTTCGTCAAAAGGAATATCTCACTCGAGTGAAAATGTGCCATACTGGATTTTTATTTTTACACCGGTTCGTCCAGTGAGAACTTACCAGGAATAGCGTAGACGAGCAAGAAACAGGTGATGCCGAAATAAGAAGGATCGATACCCAGTGACTTCAGGTCTTCGAAGCAAACGGAAATTGCCGGTGGCTTGAACTGGACGATTTTTAACTTGCCGCCTTCCATCGGCATACCCAGTGGAATGATGTGTTCATCCAAACTACGCATCTTTACCTGACATTATAGAGTACACTTGTCATAATCCGAACACACAACAAGCGCGGATAACGCTGCGTCAATGTTAAGCAGGGTTGGTCGATACTTGGATGGGTGACCACCCAACGGCTCGAGCCTGACTAATGGGAGGGAGAAAGTTCTACTCAGCTTGCGATAATGAAAAAAGGACAGAGACTAAATTATAAAAGCTCGCAAGAGCCTGCGAATGAACTTATATATATATATATATATATATATATATATACAGGGTGGTCAGAAAGTCGTGGATCAAACGAAGTAAGGAAGTAGCCAATATCATTTCCAACCAAAAAGATCATATACAGATTGGTCCGTTTCTCAACGATTCCAAAACTATACTTTTTTTTCAATATTCTTGAAAAATTCGTTCAAGCTGTACAAAAAAATTAATAAAAAGAAAAGTACTTAACATATGTGGATTATTTTTCTTTAAGATGTAGGCTTATGATATGGATTTCGCATGAAAATGTACTGTTCATAATTGTCGTCATGAGTTCTTACAATCAAATGAATGTGTAATAATTTTTTGGATCATAAATGTTATCCCTAGATTTTTATTATTGATCCAGAAAGAAAAATGTTTTACCAAAAGTGGCCCCTGTAGTAGGCAGTTTGGTCCACCTTATGAGGATTCTAATAAGATACAACTCGTAGCCTTGACCCTCAAAAGTTTTGTTACTATCGATTTTTATGCATTGCAAGGTAGTATTTTGCTATAAAGTCCAATTTGGTGCAAGTAAATTTAAACTGCTAATTTGCATTGGGAACGCATTATTTGAATGCAGAGCATTTATGGCGGGTATGTAGAAGGTTGGTGGTACTAGCAAAACCGTTTCTCAGGTAGATAATATGTGACTCTTCGGTTGGATCTACGTTCATTCTTTTTTTTCGCTTGCTATTCGCTTATTATTACGATTTTTATACCAAAATTTGTTGTGAATTAGTTGTGAAAAAACCTAGGAAAAGAAATTATGATCCACAAAGTTATTACGAATTCATTTTATTCTAAGAACTCATGATGACAATTACGAAGACTACATTTTCATGCGAAAGCCAGATCATCAGGCTACATCTTTATAAAAACGAACCCGCATATGTTAAGTAGTTTTTTTATTAATTTTTTTGTACAGCTAGGAACTGATTTTTCAAGAATATTGAAAAAAAAATCATAGCTTTGGAATTGTTGAGAAACGGACCAACCTGTACATGACCTTTTTGGTTGGAAGTGATCTTAGCTACCTGCCCACTTAATTTGATCCAGAACTTTTGGATCACCCTGTATAGATAATATTGAATCCACATAGGAATATAATGGTGCGAACGTAACTGCTTTGAGAAGTGGTCCAAATATGATGAAAGACACGAGCCATATCACAAAGATTACTGTGCTCATTTTTCTCTGGTTGAAGGACCGACGAAACGCGATTGGATTTTTTATCGCCATATAGCGATCGAAGCTCATCACCATAATCGTGAACACCGAAGCAGCGACTGCCACACCTGCGGGACAAACATTCGAATCACACTGTCACCCACGGCTGTCTTATTTGCAAGGGAACCATTGCTGAACTCCCTTTTCCATGATGCGCTCGGGCATTTGATCTTCGGCCAATTGAGTTCAACCGCCATTCGCGTAGCGAATCAACATACACATTGGAAAAATACGACGTGCAAGAGGGATAATATAAGAATAACGAGGATTACTCGTTATTTTCGTACATCGGGATCGTTAAATTTATAGGAAATAAGGACCCTAATCCCACATCAGGAGCTGGAAATATCGAGTCTGATCCCACATAAGCAGCTGGAAATCTGCCTATATCCAGCGTTCGTGGATAAACGTGTGATCGCAAAAAATGACGAGGAATTATTGAAGACATCAGGTGCATTTGTGGGCAAAATAACATCAGCCCCAAGGGACCATCATAAGCTTGAAATTAAAAAATACGATTTATTGCATAGTTTTATCGCCTGAGGTCTTAACTTTAATGTAGCAACAAAAGTTTTGTAAAAAAATTGACAAATTGACCGAGTTGTTACGATTTTTGCGAAGGGTTGGATCGCGCACTGCGCTATGGCGAACCACACGGCTGCGATTTACCTTTTATCCTTTGGCGTTTTTCTCGAAACTATGTTTTACGAAAAGTCGTATCTCAAAATCTATATGTCCGATTCACTTCGAGTGCGGACAGGTCATAGTTTATAACAATTCATATCGTGTGACCAGGTGATTTTTGAATATATTTATCCATTTGTTAAGGCCTTATTGAGGCATTTGTTAAGGCCACTCTAGGATTTTCCAAAAATCGATTGTTTTTTGGTAAAAATGTACCTTAGTACCTATAAAATTATATTCCAAAAGATTATGGGTGTGAAAAATCTCTAAGTACTCGATTTTCGAATTCTAGCGCAACCTCTCTTGATTCATGTCGTGACTTTCTACTAACTTTCAACGCGTTTATCTCAAAACTACACAAGTCGGCCGGACTCATAACTCAAACAAATTTCAACCGATTCACTTGAAATTTTAACTGTATATTTAAAATTACATTTTCTAAGGCACTACGTAGAATTTTTTAAATTATATTGCATAGCTCCTTTTTTATAAACTATTTTCTCACGATTTTCTCATGGCATTTTATACTTTTTGTTTTAGAAATGTGCCATTTTGACAAAAAACGGTATATAAAAAAGACGTACGTACTTCTATAGCTATTCTTATATATAATCGAAAAAACTTTAGTGTCTCATCATAACTCAAAAATTATAGGAGCTGTTGGTCCGGCCGTCGACCTTCCAGAAATAAAGGCGTCATCGGAAAAATGCTGCATAGTCGCCATTTTGGCATGTATCGCTGTGAAAAAATAATTTTACATAGTCAATTACGTGTATAATAAAACCCCCTATTTTTTAATTCCGATTTATTTTATAGTTTCGCTGAAAAAAAAATAAAAAAATATGCCCTTTTTGGCCTCTAAAGTGACCTAAGGTCTTAATAACAAGTGTTTAAAGTCATTTTTTTTGTCGAAAATCGAATTGTTCTTCTACAGCTTGTTATTTTCGTAATATTCAAAATTTCAAACAAGTGAATCCGAAGTCCAATCATACAAAAGCTTTATCATTATACTAAAAGGACATTTTTATATTTTTTATTTCAGATGACTCTAGTTGCAAGAACCACCTGCACCGATTGGCTATGCAGCAATGGCGGCAATTTGCTTAAATACCTATAACTTCCTTGTTCTTCAGTATGTTTCAATTTTTTTTAAACCCAAACTTGGCAGGGCTATGTATCAATTCCTCTCATCAGAAAAAAAATATTGAAAATCGACCTGTTTTTTGGGCCCAAGCTTATGCAAACCCAAACAAACCTATTAATAAACAGGGTCGCGAGACAGAATCAGTTAATTTTGTTTCGGGCTGTCAGCACACACCGGTTAGCCAATATCTTGTATATTTATGTAAGCGAACTGACCGGATATAGCTTTTCTCGTCATCTCGACTGACGAGGATTTCTTTTCCTTACGGTCCAGATATATGTGTGAACACATACACATGCGTGGCCTCATCACGCAAGTCTGCAAATCGTTATTGGACTCCCATCGATCGCGAACCCTTCTATAAACATACCTTGTAAATAGAAGTTGAGCTTGCATATTATTTCGTCGTAAAGTCCGACAATCGAGATCGCTTGAATTATAGCCATTGGCATACATAGGGTCGTAACGAGTAGATCCGCCACCGAAAGATTGACTACGAAATAATTAGTCGGACTGCGAACACACGAAAAAAAAGTACGCTGATTAAAAAATATATAATCACGAAGAAAACGGAACATCGATTGAACATGATCCAAATTGTATTGAAGTCGCGATCCATGCCATTGTCAAAACCCAAACAAATCATTGCAATGCTCAGATTCGCGGTGAATATTATGTGGTCGTATCAGATTGAATGAGAAAGATTTTCAAAATTGATAAAATTATCGCTGTTTTTTCATCTCGAAAATTATCCAACATAATTTACGAAAACTTCGAAGTTGAACTTCCACTGGATACATCTACGTCTGAAAAAAATGCAGTATTTTTTTTTACATTCATCAGTGAGATTCCCGGCCTGGAGATGTTAGAATTTTATTGAGGAGTTTGTTTGGGGTGGTACCTTGGCGCCCGAAAAAATCCGTATAACAATATAGAAACGATTCGACGCGACTATTAAGTATAAAAAATAATTTTTATTTTTCACGAATATATTATAGTTTTCTGATTAAATTTAAAAAATGAATAACGAATATTAAAAAATGACGGTGATCTAATTCGTCTAGTACGACCCTCTTCAAACTGGAGGACAAAATATCTCGAGATCCACTCAACCGATTTTGATATAATTTATGCTACATATTTTTTAAAATATTATCTAGAATGTAGCACAGAATTTTTTCGATTGGATGCCGCGTTCATTTTTTATTAATTTTTAAAACTTTTTTATTAATTTTAAAAACATTTTTGTACAAATCACGATATTTTTCGAACAGCTGTTACCTACTTCTACAAAAAAATTGTTTAAATTTTTTCCCTGTGCAAGACTTTAGCCAATATCTTTTGTTACAAGGAATTATTTTTAAAAATTTTCAGACGATGTCTGACAGAGAAAAAAATTAGACGACTTATATCTTCGCTGTTTATCAATATTTTTTTATTCATTTCTTTAAATTTGTTAATAAAACTATAATGTATTCGTAAAAAATAGCAATTATTTTATATATTTATGGTAATAGTCGCGACATATCTTTTATTATTATTTTTATACATATTTTTCCGAGCGATAAGGTGGTGTAACGCCTTAATTTACGCAATAATAGACGAATTCAAAGTGGACGATGTTTCAGGTCTAATTTCTCAGATCCAGCTAACCCAGCGTACAGCCGTAACGGACATTAATTCACATTTCAAGATACCACAGCGCGTGCAACAAGGGCGATGTGTTCTTTCAATCTTGTGATATTTCCCAAACATCGCTGACTGTTTCGGCTCAAGCGTACCGAGAGCCATCAATAAATAATCGTTTCTTCCTGCGCATTTTCCAAAATAAACGACCGTTTTGCCGGAAAACCACGCGAGAGGCTTGCCCCCAGTAACAAAGCCAAGCTCATATGTATAGCGAGAAATATGTATAGCGAACAGATCTTCTTGCAATCTGTTAGGATATGCAATCACGAGTGATTATTGTTGTAACGCGCTTCATTCAGATTAGTCATACATATCATGCCCTCTTCGCAGCAATGAGACACGAGCACCAGTAGAGTAGGCACTGGTTGACTTCTATTTCGAGATTATCTCGTAAGGACCAATACCACATTTAGAGAGAAACAGACAATTAGCTTATTTAGGGCATACGAAAAGTGGCTCGATTCCAACCTGGAATTCCGTGAATTCATCGTGGAAACATCAATTCAGTAGCAGACGTAGCTGATCAATAAAGGGGCCACAACTGTTGATGCGTTGAATGATAAAGGAAAGCCGAGATGGACGGAGAGAGAGAGAGTCACGTCGATTTCCTACGATTCTGATAATATGACCACAGAGAGCGATCGATGTATCAATTTCTGACTTTTGAAACTTCGAACGAGCTCCGAAGACCTTTACACCGAATCGCGCATATCTTTTGATGAGCAAGCAAAGAGGAGCCCGCAATGCTGCGGTTCGTAATCTCGTAATTCTCGTAATCGCTATTGAATTTGCACTTATGCAGTCCGAGTGACCATATGCAACTAGGGGGAAGTTTTAGTATGCGCTTAGCGAGAAAAGAGCCGAGCGGAAGATGTTCTTAAATCGAAACATGATACACCGATGCAGCGTAGTTTTTTTTATCTAAACATGATTTTTATGTATATTTGCACAGAAATCGAACGTACAATCTGAGATTCGTACACATTCTATTGTTTGGATATCTACCGCACACGCACATTCTATTCTTTGCAATTCTGTCTTCCTACTTCCCTTCCTCTTTTTCTTCCCTCTCTCTCTCTCTCTCTCTCTACACACATACAAACGTTTTTATTTATATTTCCCAGCCTTTCAATATTTTTTCTTAGCATTCGACGCATTCTTTATCCGTCTTATATCCTCCCACGCTATGTGGTGTGAGAAGCAGATTTATTTCGGCGACAAAAGGCGTTCACCATCTTCCGAATCTCCGAGATTGTTCTAAAAAATATACACTTTTAGAGTCGTCAAGCCAAAACTAAAATAGCCGGGAATTAGTCCCAAATATTTCGTCCAGGCTTAAAAATCTCCACAAGTCAAATATTGAGGTAAAATATGCTAACTAATGGTATGCAAGACTTGAACAAAAAATCCCTCCAGCGATGTGACAAAGAAAAAAGGTTGTCACACTTTCATGAAGCACTTTTTTAAAAGAATATTTCAAAGCGTATTTCTGTAAATATAATGAAAAACATTGAACACGATGAATTCTCTAAAAAAAAAGAATATATGGTATGGATTATAATTTAGAACATGTCACGTGGATTGATCCAACCATTCGTTTATCACAATTTAGAGGTAAAACTGTTTTTCGGCCGATATAAAAAAATACATGTCTAATAGTTTTTAATGCTTTATCACATATATACCATAAGTTTCAATAAAATCGAAGACGGACACTTAAGTGCTGTTCCTTGTAAGTGCAAATCAACCAGGGGCTGAAGCGGAAGGGGAAAGAGGTGGTCCATCAATGTCACACATTACTGGGGAACATTACAGTAGCTATCAATGAACAGTACCTTCGCATGTAGTCATTCTTGATGACGACGACAATGACGAGAATGTTGGCAACGATCGCGATCGGTATAACCGGCACGTAAAGTCCAACGAGCACGTAGTTATGTTCTTGGCCAAAATCATCATAGAACTTTCGCAGCATATCCATCATTTCATAGAATTCATCGCTGTAGTTTGCGAAATACTCGGTGGTGTCGTTCTCGCTTTCGTTTCCAAAATTGGGCATGTGAGCCATGGAAAATTCATCCTCCGTTGTTTCTCCCATTATTCTTGCGGATAATGTATTGAAGGTGATTATTGTATAATACGTGACAAATTTTCGAGAGATCGCAGAAAAATAAATCGTTAGATTGTTGGGCCCCGAGGTTAAGTCGTTAGAATCGACGATCCATCATTTCGCGGATTTGTTCTTCAGTTGACAATTAATCGTTTTATTTACCCGCATCTAGAGACGATCGAACTTTTGGCTGGCTCGCAAGATCCCGTCCTGAGATTTATTCTCGTGGGGAAGTTTACGAATATCGATTTGCGATGTCCTGCTCAAACAAGTAGGATATTATTTCTTTCATTCTGAGAATAAAATGATCCGGAGCTCGACTTCGTATCAATGTTCGAACCCCGTTCATGAGAACCGCGTCTGGAAAATAAAAGTTCATCCTTCGACAACCTTTTTTTTTTGCTTGAAGGTACACGCTTATAGAATAGAAAACAATTTTTCTTTATGCATATAAATGTATATTTATAACAATTTATTATAGTGTAAAGGCACGAAAAAAAGTATGTGGCTGGCGTTGATAATTTGCGCTCGCCAGGTAATCTGAAACAAAAAATTCAAAAAAATTCTCAATCTGTATGACTGTCGCTATCGCCCGAACTAGAAGTATTAAAAAAATATTAATTTTTACTTATACTTTCGTCCGAATTATGACGAAAGAAAAAAAAACGTTTTTCGAACACTTTTGCAAAAAACGACGCCATTTTTTTTATTTTTTAATATAAAATAATCATTCTAGTTCGGATAATAGCGACGTTCATACAGATTAAGAATCTTTTTGGATTTTTTGTTTCAGATTACTCGGAGAGCGCAAATCATCAACGCCAGTGACATACTTTTTTACATGCCTTTACATGATTATCAATTGTTAAAATAAATGTACATTTATATGCAACAAAAAGAAATTGTTTTTTATTCTGTAAGAGTGTACCTTCGAGCGAAAAAAAAATTTGTACCGATACATGGAACAGTTGTCAAAAAAAAAAATTATTAAAACAAACTTTATTTTCTGAACCATCACAATAGAATAGCCCCTTAACGTTCCCTCGGGACATGACGCAAGTCGTTGCCTCTAATTAATTGTTCTGCTAGTCGCGTACGAAATGTGGATCCATATGCCTTGTATCGCGTGCATATTTATTCGCACACGTAAATCTTTCGACTATGGTAATTCAGGTGCAAGGGATGTACGGATGACACCACGTAATGAACAACTCCGCATATTGCCTGTAATCCTCGTGTTTATCGTATGCTGTCGGCCCAGATGAAAACGTTTCAAAAAAAAAATATATATATATATATATCATTCACCGTGAAGTTTTTGCTCAGCAAAGTTCCGAGATATTTTTGTCACTTTTTGCCACAGCACATTATTCGCTCCGTTCGATGTCATACTACGTACGTGCCAATTAGCGAAAAAAAACCGTAGTAACGAAAGGAATTTCTGGTTTATTCGTTAATTGGCAGTATCGTTTGTGATTATTTTACCGGAGGACAAAAATTTGCGCTTCATTGAATAAAAAAGTTTCTCTAGATCGAATATTCATTGTATATATATTTATCGAGAATTCATCTCCATGAATCGCATTGTTTTATTGTTAGTGAAATTATACAAATTTGATGATACGTTATTCAAGCATTATCGGATAATCCGAAGAACATTGTTTGCTGATCGATGAATTAGACAAAAACAGAGCCTCGTTACGCAACCCTTTTGAAAGTGTAGCCGCGATTCACCCACAGTTTTTTGTTATCCCCGTTCGAACGAAACGTCAGGGTAAAATGTATCATTTACAACGACATTTGAATTATTCGGTTTATTTAGTAACAAATACATTGTTGGGAATTTTCTTTTGTTTTTTTTTTGGTGCGGACAGCTTTATTATACAGGTGATTATTATACTCACATTTTTCGACTGAGTTTGAGACCCAGGGCTGTATCAGATGGTGTGAAGTCAGCTGGAAAAATGTTCAATCACCGAACAAGACCAAGTTAAGGGTTAATATTTGTTTAAAGCGCGAAAAAAGGGAATTTTCTGGATTTTATTTTTTTGACGAAACTATAGAGCCAAGTAAAAAATCATTTTAGCCGCTTGTTCATTATATATTGATGTTAACAAAAATATTTTTGTTTTATTTTCTTTCTCAATAAATTGGGGATGTACAACAGGTCGGACCAAGACCATTTTTTTTTCAAGGTACCAATCGTCACCCAATAGAAGTAATGGACATCGGCATCCGGAAGGAAATAATTTTTTTTTTTTTCATTATCAACACGATTTTTTTCACAGAATTACACAGCGATATTAAAAAATATTGATTCTTGCAAATTCGATATTAGTTTGAAAAAAAATGAATTTTCACCAAAAAAATTGATCGTAATTTGTTTATAAAAACCGTAATTGTCAATTAACCACAAACACCGTGTTTACTTCAGTGGGCAATCTGTCTGAGAAGCTGCAGTTAAAATTTCAAGTCAATCTGATCTGATAAAAATTGTTTAAACTCTATTGCGTGCCGATCTCAAAAACAAGATTTCGAAAAAAAACGCGCTTCTTTTGGGCGTTACATAATTAGATTCACTTCCCTTTTTCTTCATATACACTTTATCACTCATTCTTTAAATTATAACGCCAACAAAAATAAACAGAAAACTGTTTACAAATAGCGAATGCACAAACAGTGGCACGTGCTCGCAAAGAGAAGCCGAATTTATCATGTCGGAGCTATCAGAGATGTTTCGAAATTCAGCTTTTACAAGTGTTGAAAAAAAAGATTTTTATCACGAAATGTCAATGAATGTTATTCTTGAGATGTTTATACGTCGTTTAAAACAAGAAAAAAAAATTGAAAAAAAAAGACAAAATTTCAAACAGATATTATCCCTTAATTCTGTCTAATTCGGTGGAAAGCATCTCCATCCAAGTGGATTGTTCGTAAGAAAAATGTTTCATGTTGCGCAATCGGTGAATTATTAATGTAAATTTCTTTTTTCATCTGCGGGCGAAAGTCATAGAATGCCAAAAACAAATATGCCTTCGAAACGATATTTCAAGCATTGCGTAAAACGTTCGACGATCAAACGGAACAATATCAATAATAATCGTAATAAATAACAAAACGAAACAAAAAATCATATTAAATATATTTTAAAAATTCATTGTCGCACAATTTATATTTGAAAGAAAGAAAAAAACAAGCTTCTTACAGAAGCAAGAAAAGGAAAAAGTGGCAGTATAGAGAACAAGAACTGGAAATAGTAAAAGAATATAAGTACTTATGGGTATGGAGTAATTAACCGACTGTCCATTGATCGTAATGTGCAGGAAGAAAACAAAAAGCCGCGAATAATTTGAAGCTTTAATTACGCGAGATTTGATTATCGACTGCGAGCGGAGATTTTCACATTGACAACATTTAGCGTGCACGCGCGAAAACTTTTCCGGAGCAAGTGCGCGACAAGCTAATATGAAGTGTGCGACTCCACCAAACTCAAGGGTTGCGGAGTATCTCGCGGGCATCGCCAAATATGACGGACGCACGCGCCTGACGTGCCGGGTTGGTCACATATATCTATAAAGAGTGTCCCAAGACGGAATGTCGTCCCTGAAATGGGGGGTTCGGGGTGAAATTCTGAGTCGATTGATACAAGCATATAGTAAAAATGTTATAATGCTCGGTAGCAAACTCTAAACATTTCGCAAGAATTTTTTCATATTTTTTTTCGAAATTATTTTTTTTTCACCTATTTCCGACAAAAAATCAGATGATTTAATTACCGTAACTCGACAACTATAGTTTATAGTAAAATTTCGAAAGAGGAAACATTTTTATTTTTCTACTTTCAACGTAAGAGAATTGATTCAGATTTTCTTTCGACATTTTTTTTTGTGTTACGGTAATTAAATCATCGGATTTTTTTACCGAAAATAGATGAAAAAAAATTTGAAAAAATTCTCGCGAACTCAACGAAAACCGATTCAACTTTTTACTATCTTAAGGTTTTCCTTGAATCCTTGTCGTTTTCGCGTTACACGTTATTTTTCAAATTGTCTCTTTTTTTTCAAATAAAATCAAAATATCTTTAGAAAAAAAAATCGTACGAAGCTCTAAAAAAAACAAAATTGAAACTCGAGCTCAACCCTTTATGATTACGGTCAAAGAAATGCAAAAAAAAAACATTTTGTCTGTAAACGCGGTTCACCAGAAAAGGAACAAAAAAAGGCGAAAATGGTCGTTTTCGAAAAATGATACTAGTCGTTAAAAGAATAGTAAACATTTTTCAAAAAAAAACGGAATGAAGGCGAATTCCTCCCCTTCAAAATGCCGTTTATTAAATTCATTTATGTCAACTATCGGCGAAATGGCATGAAAAATCGTTCCGGAACTTTTTTGAACTTTTCGCCGGTAGTGTACGTGCTAGTATTTTGTCAGAGAGATCAGCAGTCCTTCGAAATTCGCTTCTCACGAACCTTCCTTTGGGGCTTTTTCCTCTTACCCTGCCCTGATTCGTTTTCTTCTTTGCCGGCATTTTTTAACAATAAAAGAAAAAGATATATCGAGACTGCACTGCACTGGCAATTTCTTTTCACCAACAATATTCATTTTGCGATTCAAACGAAAAAGGGATATTTCCACGACGGCGCTTGTTTAACTTTTCCTCCAACCAAAACCATCTTTTTGAAATCTTTTTGAACTGCTAAGTCTTAAAAAGTTCGTCGTTCTTTGCACACTACATATCTGTGTACATTACGGAAAACGGATGTGGAATGAAGAGGGTGGAAAAGTTTATGCGATGGGCAACGTTTTTCGGTTGAGGTGAAACAAAAATGTCTTTGCTGGCTTTTGGTTGGGGCGAAAGAAAAATATATTTTTTACACATAATCCTCGGTGACAAAAGGAAAATTAGTTGTTGAGCGCGTGCAGGATCACGAGGTAGGTAGTCATCGCCCCGCCAATCTGCAATCAAAATAATTGAGAATCCATTCGTTAATTTTTTGTCTTTTTTTTCGTTCTTCTATAGCGAATAATTTCTTACTCACGGATAGCAAAAGTGGCAGATCAATGTGAATGAAACCCGCCCCCGCGGAGAAATATAATTTCCGAAGATGAAAGTACATCCCTACCTCGATATTGTCCTGCAGAATCGAATGAATCATTTAATCGAGCGCGTATAAAGGCGAAAAAATTGCTTTATGCTGTTAAAATGTATTACCTCGACGTAACATCGTTTTCTCATTAATACAGATCGAGGGCAGAACATCGTGCCTCCGATCTTGTTGCCCTAATGGACAAAAATATCGCAGCTTTGATAATATAACTATACACGCCGCATCTACGTGGAAAACCAAATTTATTTAAATTTTCCACTTCGTGTATAATGTCGTTGCGTTAAGAAAAAAACGTGTTTGCGGAAAACATTGCTAGTAATTTCTAGGTCTACACGGAGAGAATTAAATGTTAAAAATTACCGTGCAGTAACGGCAACCAGATGACAACCCTGAAACTTCGCTTATTATTACCGAGAAAAACACAGATTTTCACGAAAATAAAATAAAATTTCTTCTTCAGATAGAAAATTTTACCAGATTTTCTAGTAAATTTTCATGTGTAACAAAATACGCAAAATTTAAATTTAAAAAATATATAATATCAGCGAAATTTTACTGTGCATTTTATTATTTTATGCCTTTCAAAAATGTCTATAAAAAAGTATCGCCTTTATAACAGTTATTTTAAGATTTATTATAAAATTTAATGAGTGTTATAGGAAAGTGTATTGTGCTCTCGGTAAAAATTATCGTGCGCGCTACCCTTCTTGTATAGTAAAATTTTAGCTACGTATTTGAAATTTTCTGTAACGTGAGTTAAAAAAAACTTGTCGCATACGAATTATTATGCTTTTCTCACTTGTCACCACATTGAAATATATCACGGTAATTTTTACCGTGAAATTCACGACAAAAATTACTTTTTAATTCTCTCCGTGTAGAACATAAAGAACAACATAAAGAATGACTTCCAGATGATTTTGAACAATTCTCAATTTGTTCAATCCAACTTTCGCAATGTCGAAGTGATTGCTCGCTGTATTTACCATGCACGATTAATTTAATTCATACCTGAACCGCAGTGAAGTGGCACATGACTGTGATAATGAGTAAATTCGTCATGCACGCGATGACGGACATCGACTCGCGTATTTTCAAAAAGCTGAGATTTCCATCGCTACCGGTCAATGTGTACATTCGCGAGAGCGCGTTCAGAAACATAGTCGTGATCCAAAAGAGTAGCTGAACCGTATAAACGGAATTTATTTGCTCGGCTGAGTTGATCAAACGAGAGTGTAGCCACCATATATCTTGCTGCTGAATCCTTTGACCATGTTGTTTTAACGGCTGGACCCCCTCGTCTGTAAGAATGTTTATAAAAAGCAGAATCAAAAAATGAATTCTCAATTTCTATTAATACTTAGCCATGATTGTTAATTAATTGAATTTCAGAAATGAACGAGACTTGACGTCAGACTGTTCGGAGGATCTGGACTCCCAAAGGAACTTGGATAAACTTCGAATAAACTTGGAGTGAAGGTGAGGGAGGTAATTTGCTATATGATTTAATGACTTTGCATCCGGTACTTTCTCATAATTATGCCAATGGATCAGTGAAAAATATGACGCCGGAAATAATTATAAAAAAATAAATTGTCGCAGCTATGATCATCATACCCTCTGGCAACATGAGTCTCTCGAGATGATCAAATCTCTGATAGAGGAGCGTCAAAAAACCGATGAACTTCAAGATCTGCATCGACATCGCCGCATTCACGATCCCGTAACATATTCCGTTGAAGAGAGGCGAAGATTTTTCGCATCTGTCGAGATTAATGATAGAGCGAGCACACGTGAGAAATTATTCACTGTGTCACAATCGTTATGAGTCATTTGTAAATATGCAAAAGATCAACGATCTATTTCGACAACCAGTGTAGAAATTTGTTGGGAAGTCCCCAGATCCTACAGGGATGTGCTATAGGGGATAATACCTTAAAAAATAATCATCAAATTTTTCATCATTTTTTTCATCCGGTTACCAGTCTTTAACCTTTACTTTCTATAAGTACTCAATTCAATACGTCTTAATTTTCTATTTTTTTCTCCAAATCGGCCAAACACTTTTTCAGCTGGAATTTTTTTTTAACAATGTCAATTTCTCAGTTCAGCAGTGGCATATAAGAGGATCGTTCCTAAAGCATTGTGCTTCTAAGCCACATCTTTATCCGCATCATGGCAGAAAAATTTCTCTCACAACCGGCGGAGCTCACTGGGAGTACTATTGCTGCTTGGAAAAGTTTATACAAGTTAAGACAGTACCCCTTTTTAACATTCTTTCTTAAATTTTCAGCATTTATTTCATCATTTTTAAATTGAAGTATGTTTTACATCACCGTGGCTTCAGCTTCTAAGCTTAAAGTATCAATCATTAAGATTTTTCTATAATTATTGACGAATTCCTCTCTGTTCTTCATATCCAATTTCCAAAAAGCATCAACTGCATGAGCTATCGGTAGATTCTCAAGTCAGCGTTTTAGATTTCCAATGATGTTATCTACTACTTGGTAGTAAATCATGTACAATGAAAGCTTTATTCTTGCTATTGAAAAAGTGGCAGACTTACCCGATCTCTACGTATGATCATGAATAAGACAGATATTTCGAAAATCCTGTTCGGGGAGCGGGGACGGGTTGAAATTCCGAACTTTGAATGCCCTGACGGTTTAAAATTTCTAATTTTAATGTTCCGAAACTACAAGTTTCGTAAAGATCATGTCAACGAAAGTCTACACAGTTGAAAAAGTTCAACGCTCTATTTGAACGACTAGTAATACGACATACAAAACTCCGAATATGTAATATTAAGTGTGCCACAAAATTCCGAATTTTTTATTATAGAAAACGAGCTATATCAAAAAGTTTAAATATAATAAAAGCTAATAAGAGATTCATCAGGTTCACGAAAGTTTTAGACTCCGGAAATCATAGCATCGATCATCCAGTTTGCGAAAACTGAAGTTTAGATAGCGTAAGATTCCGATAAAGAACGCTCAGGACGTTAAAAATTCCGAAAACTCACACATAAAACAAATAACAAATTAGCCTAACGCGTTCAGATGGCAGCACAACTACTGTAACGCATGTAAACGATGTTCAGATTTTCGGAGTTTTGGTCTTTCGGGTAAAATTCTTTCGGAGTTTTGATCTTTCGGAGTATTGATTTTTCGTGGTAGAATTTTTTCAGAGTTTTTATCATCATCCACGTTTTATTGTGAACATATAATGTAACGATGTTTAGCTATCAATGATTCTTATCGATATTCTTATTTTCAGAACATTTCCCTGTACAAACCTTCGGCATTCAGGAACTCGAATTTCTAGCACTACAATTTTTCGGAACTGTGAACTCTCTAATTATGGGAAGTTGATGATTTATCAATCGGTCCCATGATTATGGTCATTTAATTCCTTAATGTACTATTATTTTCGGTTATATGATTATTACGTTTACAATATTTTAGAATTATACATTTTCAGAAGTATTAAGTACTAGCTAATAAATTCGGAATTTTGAGCATTCTGATCATTCAAAGTTCGGAATTTCAACCCGGCCCCTGGGGCGCACACAGTCCTCTGAAGAGGAGGGGGCTGGGCCCTACCTAGTGACACCAATACCCTATCAGGAAGTAGAGACAAGTATGGGAATCCAATTCAATCCCTACTACAATTTTTGCACGGGAAGATTTCTCTAGCATATTCCCCAAAAACAATGTTCTTGCGTTGATCGATCGTTAATATTGTACGGTGCGGTTTATAATACAGCAATCGAACCAGACTCGTTACCGGGGGGCAGAGAAATCGCATCTCGATTGGATCCAAAGGAATGAAAAGTTAACGCGATAGCCTCCATGATTGTGATTCAATCAAGAGCCCATGCGCATTGATCGAAACGCCTTCAGCGCTTGTACAGAACAGAAAGCGATATTGTCAGTTACCTGAACGAGACGTAGCCAACTATGGACCAGAATATAACAACCGTAACAAGAGCAATCCGCCAACGGCAGAGGAGTGTCAAGTTGATCCGTTGGTTGAATTTCGTGCTGACATCAAAGTCGTGAAGATGAGCCATGGAATGTTGCAGCTTGTCGTTCCAGATCATCGTCAGTATGGCGTCGGTGAAGAAACAAATGTAGGAAAGTATCGTTCTACCGGCAGTTAACAGCAAAATCTTCTCTTCCATAATGTCGACGCTTATCAGATATATGCCCGCTATGCATCCGTAAAGAAATATCAATGCGAGAATCAGCGAATAGACGAGGCCCCACCTCGTCACCAACAGATCCTTGTCCGTTATACGATGAGGTGTGCAACCAAAAATCCTCGCTCCCAGGAACAATGGTTCGATGTCTTTCAATAAAACCATTATTATTCCTATTCACGTTTATACGTGCTTCCTCTATCTTCTGATTATCTTCTATATCTTCTGATCACTGCAAATCCATGGGTGTTATTTTTTACACGTAAACTGTGTCGTTTTAGGAATTAACACGTGTAAATGTCATACACAACAACACGCAATTAATATATATATGGGGCATTCCACGTTAAATCGACCACTTTCCGGCCTAAACCCTTTCGATGTGGCGGAAACTTTAATATGTTGTTATTTTCATCTTAAAACGCTTGTGTGATTTTGTTCAAATTTTTTTACATAATCACAAATACGTAGTGAATTAAAAAAAAAATCGCCGGTTTTTTCTCAAATGCTCATAACTTTCTGAAAAATGGACCGATTAAGAACTTTTTTTTAATTCTTCGTTTTGAAATGTTGCTTATGAAAAAAAATATTTGAAAAATATTCAAAGTCATCTTCGACATGATTTTTTAGTTTTTTGTCAAAAAAAAACGCGTTTTTTTCAAAGAACGCCACTTTTGATTTTTGTTTTTGTTTTTGTAAAAAAAATATGATAACTTTAGCACTTTTTGCCGCCAGACCCATCGTGCTAAGATTTTTTTTCTATTTTTTTCTAAATTAAAAAAATGTTATTCTCATTTTTTTCGTTATATAGCTGTTTCTTATGATGCAATAATGTCCATTAACAAATTCTATGGTTTTCCAAAAAAATCCAGTGTACTATTTCAAGAGATTCAAGAGATCACAAATGATGTAAATTATTCAAACGTCCCAGAAACGAATAAGTTCTTCATTAATTACTATTAAACAATTAATTGAATAACTATTTACTTCATTCTCCATTAAATAAACCTTTAAAAATAATTTCCCATAATTGGAAAACTTTTTAAGTGAGTGACTATTATATACAAAGTATTGAGTATGATAGGATTAATCATTTCAATTATTATCATAGAAAACAGCTATATTTGGAAAAAAATAGGAATAAAAATGTATCAATTTAAAAAAAATAAAAAATAAATCTTACCACGATGTGTCTGGCGGCAAAAAATTCTAAATTTGTCATATTTTTATGACAAAAAATATCATAAATCAAAAGTGGCGTTCTTTGAAAAAAATCGCGTTTTTTGACAAAAAACTAAAAAATCATGTCGAAGATGACTTTGACTATTTTTCAAATATTTTTTTTCATAAAGAACATTTTAAAATGAAGAATTAAAGAAAAAAGATCTTAATCGGTCGACTTTTCAGAAAGTTATGAGCATTTGAAACAAAAAAGGGCGATTTTTTCAAAAATTCACTACGTATTTGTGATCATATAAAAAAAAAATTGAAAAAAAATCACACAAGCGTTTTAAGGTGGAAACAATATTATATTAAAGTTTCAGCCAAATCGAAAGGGGTCGGGCCGGAAAGTGGTCGAATTGGCGTGGAAATATATATATATATAATGGTTGAAAAAATCTATATCATGATTTTTCATAAAACTCTCTAATTATCACAATGACATTGACTGATTGATATAGTTTATGCGATACAACAAATAATTATGGGAATTACTTTTGCCTGTTATGCAATATCTGCGATAAAACGTTAAAATGCTGCAAGCATTCAGCACTATGCTATACTACGCACGCTTCCTATACTTAGGCAGCGTGCGTAGTATAGGAAGATAGATTGTAAGTTCGATCGAGAGGTAGATTCGGACAAAAATTATTTCCATACGTTTGGAAATGACGAATTATATTAAAAAATCATTGATGTAGAATTCTGAGGTGAGTATTTCATTCTATTTTGGATTTATGAAATATTCGATGCATTTAGTACATAGGCTGTGATAAGTTGAACCGAAACGCATGCAGTGGGTAAAAAATAATCAAATAACACATCAAATATGCATAGAAATAATACACTTAAGTGTAATATTAACTAATTACACTTATAATATTAATTAATATAAATTTATTAATTAATATAATATTAATTAATTACTTAAGGGGCCAGTCGACTTTGAAAATTTCAAAAAATCGATTTTTTTTTTTACTGTTTTCGAAAGTACATACATTCAGAAATATTGTGTCAATATTGCCCATTGAGTTTAGGTAAGAGTTTTTCATAGTATAAACTTCGAACGCGTTTTTCTCGAAACAACGTTTTCGAAATCTAGCTCCATCGTATCTCTAAAACTAATAAACCGATTCGCTTGAAATTTGAACCACACATTGTAAACATGATTCGCAACAAGATGACCCTCGATGGTTTTAAAATTTTTATTTTTACTCTTTTTTTTTGCGAAAAACTGCGAAAACAACGCGTTTTTTTTTTTACTTTTTTCGTTTTTCATCTGCCATTTTTTAATTTTTTCATAAAACTTTATATCCAAGGGTCATTTTGTAGCTGGTGTCATGCTGAATGTAATGGACTTTGATTTTTTTGTTTCAGACAAGCCGTTGCCGAGTTGTGATGGAGCTACCTAGCCCACCTATTTTTGAGGCGTTACGTTAAACTATAGTTTTTGTACTTATAAATTAATAAAAATGAATTAAAATTATTTTTTTTTATGTATTTCAAGACTTTATTTGTCAAGCCCAACAACTTTTATATTCATATCTTTTATAAAATCCTCAAAAAAAAAATCGCGAAAATAGGCTTTTTTTCGTGGCTCCAAAGTGGACTGGCCCCTTAGTACAAAACGCATGAAGCGAATCCCGAAATTGCACACTCGAAAATGTGTAAAAAGTGTCCACAAGATAATAAAGCATGTAGCTGTGTTAAAACAAGACACTTGGATTTGCAACGATTACGTACATCGGAGCTCGTTCGCGTTGAGAATAATGCTATTAAGATAATTTTTAAGTCCGCTCTGTCCAACCACAATGACGGTATTAAAAATTGCGAACGTTCGCAGCTCCGAGAGGAGTTACCGTGTGACAACAATCACATTGTCACATTGATACAACTTGGTCCTGTACCGAAGAGCCAAGCGCTCATTTTTCTATCTCCCTTTTTTCGCGACTGTACTCGAATCCATGAGAGCGCGTGTAAAATGTGCGCGTCGGACTTGCGAGGAGTCGGTGGACGAACTACTGGCGCACAAAAATACGAGCCATCGACGTTTATTCGTATGATCCTTCTGAGTGACCCCGTTAATGATGGATATCTGTGAGTGTCTAACCCCGTTGTAAATAATGTAACATATGAAACTTGTCTATTTGAAGTTGTCACCAACTCCGATGAAGGTTCTATCTGCTTCTCTCTCTCTCTCTCTCTCTCTCTCTCTCTCTCTCTCTCTCTCTCTCTCTCCACCTGCTTCTCTATTTCGGTCAACACAAATTACGAGCAGCGTACGACCTCAAACGAGGGGTGCGCGTGTATTCCCGATAAACTCGCGACCGCAACTTTTAACAAGGTAGACTAATTGAGGGAATCTTGAGTAAGGTCGCGGGCTGCGCTGCCCTAGAACAGCCCGTCAAATTCAAGTATGACACTTTCAAGGGCCCAAAGTGACGAAGTGTGTAAATTTAAACAAGAAGCAAAAAAAAAAGGCCGTGGCGCGAATACTCGCGCAAAGTGTTTGATGTTATCGTTTAACGGAACGTTTGTATTTACCTCGACAGATTATTTATTATCGGTTGGATAACTTATGCTATTCTACTGTGCAGGGGCTATTCTACTGCGATGGCTCAAAAAATAAGCTGTTTTTTATAAATTCTTTTTGTTGAAAACTTTTGCATGTATCGGTACAAACTTTTCTTTCGCTTAAAGTTACACTTCTATAGAATAGCATTTTTTTTTTTCATTCCATATAAATGTGTGTTTATTTAACAATTTATCATCGTATAAGGGCATGAAATATGAAAAATATGTCGCTGGCGTTGATGATTTGGCCTTTCCAGGTAATCCGAAGCAAAAAAATTCAAAAAGATTCTTAATCTGTATGAGTGTTGCTATCACCCGAATTAGAATTATTAAAAAATATTAATTTTTACTTATACTTCCGCCCGAATTATGACGAAAAAAAGCATATTTTTTCGAACATTTTTGCAAAAAACGACGCCATTTTTGTTATTTTGAAATATAAAATAATAATTTTAGTTCGGGCGATAGCGACACTCGTACAGATTAAGGCCTTAGGCAACTCTAGGATTTTACAAAAATCGATTTTTTTTTTGTTAAAAATGTACCTCGGTACCTATAAAATTATATTCCAAAAGATTATGGGTGTGGAAAATCTCTAAATACTCGATTTTCGAATTCTAGCGCAACCTCTCTTGATTCGTGTCGTGACTTTCTATTAACTTTAAACGCGTTTATCTCAAAACTACATTTTTCAAGTCGGCCGGACTCATAACTCAAACAAATTTCAACCGATTCACGTGAAATTTTAACTGTATATTTTAGAATTATTATATTGCATAGTTCCTTTTTTATAAACAATTTTCTGACGATTTTCTCATGACATTTAATACTTTTTGTTTTAGAAATGCGCCATTTTGACAAAAAAACAATATATCAAAAAAATCCTACGTACTTCTATAGCTATTCTTATATATAATCGAAAAAACTTTCGTGTATCATCTTTTTTTCATGCCTTCACAGGATTATCAATTGTTAGATAAATATTCATTTATATGCAGCAAAAAAAATTGTTTTCTATTCTGTAAGAGTGTACCTTTAACTGAAAAAAAGTTTGTACCGATATATGCAACAGTTCAAAAAAAAATTAACAATAGCTTATTTTTTGAGCCATCACAGTAAAATAGCCCCTCAAGATAATCATTGAGATTTTTTTTTGGTGCTGCGCAAGAGCAACTGTTTAATTTTTTTTCAATAAACTATATATAATTCATTTATATAGATACATACATACATTAATAAGTTATTATTCAGTCATTAAATCACTTACCATAAAGTTATTTTTTTAAATTATCCATTATAAGAAATATCGATGTGTGTGTGTATATCTTTTAATGTAGTTTATAGTTATTATTAATTATATTAATAATTTTTTTTATAGTTACTTTTCAACGGATTATATTGTTATTATTTATCGTCCCACACGCGATAAAAATTATTAGCTACAAACTAGTGTTCCATCCTTCACCGCAAATTATGGCTGACAATTTTTTTTCTTGTCTGACATTTGAAATCGTGATTTTATATGCAAAGATCGACAATCGCTTCACAATGTATCCATGGTTTGGATGGGCATAAGATCGATTCGAGCGACGCTACGACTATAGCAAGTGAAAACAATAGGGTAGAGCAAAAGCTTTCCCATCGAAAATATGTCGTTAGGAAAGAATGATATGTAATATTCAGTTATGAGGAAAAAAAATGACATGGTGCACATTTTTTTAAAGTTTTGCCATTAGTTAGAAAAACGGTTCTTTTTACATTTACACGAATGTGACATTCTTATGACTTAACAAAAAAAAACGTACAAAAGCAATTTTGGTATTGAAGGGAAAATGATTATATTTTGTTCGATCAACATATTTCATATTTCGATATAACAAATGCTCGTTCAAGGTCCACGTGTAATTACGACTACTTCGTGCAAGTGTGCTCGAACAGTAATCCGAGCGGATGATTTCGATAATTACGGATGCGCTTCCACTTCAGTGACATCCCCTCGACTGACAATAGTCCGAGAAATAAATTCGATACTTTTTTTTACTCCTGTCAGAAATGCGAAGAATGTACGTGACACGTAAAGTGTATCAATTTGAAAATGTCTCCAGTGTACGAATGACAAAAGGTGTGATGAACGAGGCGCTCATAATGCGAGATAAAACGTCTTATTGATGGAGTCAATAAAATATAGGAGCGTGATCTTGAAGATAAAAGTAATTACTTTTTCTATCAAGGATTAGCGGAACGTTAACGTGCGATATCTTTTTTTCAGTCTTATTTGCAGATCCTTCAGTTCAGTCATAGTGTGAACCATTTCGAGTTCCCCAAAACAAAAACAAAAAAGAATATTAAAAAAAAGATCACTGACGTAAGACGACCAATAAGAAGCTTTGGTGATCGCAACCACAACCAATGACAGTGTTTGTGAATGAATCGCAGAAGTTCCTTTCTTTTCCGCAACGAACACTGACGTCGAATCACTTCGCGCGCTTTTTTACTCGCGTACAAAAATATATTCCGTTTTTTTTCGTCATATCTTAAAAATGTATAATCCGCCACATTCGCCGTTGATAAATACCATGAAAGAGATCATCCTGGTGATTTTAGGATAACGAGATACGTCGTCGTTGCTCCTGCGATCTGAAATTTGAAGTGACAATTTCGATTCCAGCAGCATCGTGAAATACATCATTAATTTGTCAAGGTAAATGTTATTTTAATTTGATATATATTGACAGCGTGAGCTTTTAATTGACTCACAGTCTGCAATAAGGGCAAGTCCACCGGTAGCAAGCCACAAGCAGCGGTAAAGTGCAAACGACGAAACATAAAGTATAATCCCATTTGTATGCTCTCCTGTTGAAGAACAAATATATTCATTAGCATCAATTTTGTATCAAAATAAATGGAAAAGACACGCGTACTCACTTCTAGATTGAAATTTGAATAATCGCGGCGTTTTCGAAAAATACTCGAGTTCGGCGAGAATGCTACGGTTCCGACTTTGTTCGCCTAAAAAAGTCAAATTTTCCGTTCAAAGAAAAATAACTTCGAATAAAAATCACAAATGATGTTGCTCGAAAGAAATATTTTCCTGTATGCATAATAAAATAAATACATAATTAACCCTAGAACTCGTGTACGGGGTAGAAATCCACCCCAGTCGACTTCGAAAGTGTACTCCTAAGCTGTAAATCGAGATTGTCAACTGGGGACCGTGATCACAATTCAATTTTACTACCTGGCTGTGAGGGCAGTCCGAGAGTGCCATCGGTTGCTCGATGGTTGTCAGGTAAAAAGGTTCTCAAGAGCGCCTGGGGTTGGTATCCACCCCAGTCTTAAGTTCCGTTGGCGTTTCGTGGCGCTAAGTGAATTCTACTTTTTTTTTTACCAGAATCAATACATTGTACGTGGTTTAAGGACAAATGGTCACATGCATTATCTAAAGCCATATATTTTGTATTTTATTGCAAAAAAAAAATAAAGCGATGATCCTCCACAGTTTCAACGTCGATCTTGAAAATATAAATCGGAGGACCTCTAAAAAATCACGTCAGGACTCTCATCGAGTCTCATCTGCGAGCATGGCTACTCATTTCGAATCTCCGGCGGGACTTGCAAGTTTCCATTAGTACCATTAGTGCCAAAGAAAGTGTCGAGGTGTGCACTCTGTCCAAGAGCAAAAGATAAAATGAGTTGAATTTACGATTTCTTTATATTCTCATTATTATCATCAGTATTAATTTTATACTATAATATTCTCTTAATAAGCGATGTAAAAAAATATATGAAAAATCCCTACAAACATATGTTTTTGTTGCGTTTCCATTAACTTTTTCCGTATTTTCTCCATTTTTTGTATTCGAAAATAAATATACTCGAACGGAATATAGTTTAACTAAATTGTTTCAATAAGATTAATGTTTCTTCTTTAAAGTGCCATGCTAAATTTGCGTATCAGTTGATTAGAAGAAAAAAAATGAAATTTTTTCTTAAAAAAAAACGATTTCCGCTGATTTTTGGCCTATGTCGCCGCTTAAACGGGTTTTTCCCTCAATAAATTTTAATAAAATCGAATTTGCCTTATACTATTCTCTTCCTTATCGAGAAACAAAGAGATTCGTGTACTAATGTTTCTCTTGCCTGGTCAACGGAGCGATTATACCTACAAGGAACGCCTGGGGTGGATATCTGCCCCAGTCATTAGAAGTCAAAAGGTTAGAAGGCAGAAAAAATTATACACGAGATCTAGGGTTAAAAAAGCATACAAATAAGATAATAAAAATAAGAATAGCCTCACCAAGTCCTTCGGATTACGAAGGAAAGAATAATCAACTGACAATGAAGTAAATTTCCACGTTATTAATCGTCATTACTTTTTTCTCATGACATATATATATATATTTTTTTATTTTGCTATGTTATGTATCAAACATAACATAGCAAAATAAAAAAAATATATATATATGTCCTGAGGCTCCTCTTGAGCAGGTACCATTAATGTACCTCAGCTGCAGTCACGTGGCATATTCCAGCCACAGTTGTAAGAAGGACAGTGAAAGCCGCTGCCAATCCGATCTCCCGACAAATTTTGGGAACAATCATCGTATGATGCGTGTCAATAATCACGTAAATCCTAGATGTTATGTTCAAGGTGAGGCCGCCAATCCACAGGAGCAAATGGATGGTGTACAGAGAGTTTAGTTCTTCGGCAGCGGCTATGAGACAACTGTGAAGATACCAGACATCGCGTAAATTCAGCTGCCTTCGACACCACCCTGCCATTTAAATTTCAACATTGTATAACTCCAATACCATTGGATGCATGCCATAAACGTACTTCGATTGAAATTCTGGGCTGAAAAAACTTTTAGCATCGGTTATATCCTACCTATGAAAATAAAAAAAAAATCATGAAAAAAACATGATCGATTAAAAATGTTAATAAAATTTGGACTAGTAGTCAGTTTTTGATTCGTCTAATTGCTTCCTGTTTTCTTTCTAAATTTTTTACCCACATTTACTGATCCTCCAAGAATATATACAAATATAGATTTAAAACATTTATCATATACTTTTGTACTATTTGTCACAACGGTGCGCGGAAAACGCCCCCTATTGGTGATCAGTGTTGTGGACGGTGTATGAATATGAAAAAAAACGAAACATATTCTTAATCTGGATAAGTTTTGTGATGTTTGGTATCAGCTTAAGCAAACAAAATTATGAAATGGCGGCATGCTAAATTTTGATTTTGAAATTTTTAGTTATATGAAGAAAAAAAAACCATTTGGCACAATTCTGCTGCCAATCGCTTGTCGATTTGAAAAGTACAGTTCCGAGGTTGCCGATACATCGTGATTGCTGATTTGAAAAGTACAATTTCGAGAAAAACGCGTTTAACGTTTGCTGCGTCTAGACCGCGCTCCCCTAGCGTACTCCTTATAAATTCTATAACTCGGCTAATTTGATGAGTATCAGTAAAGAGTTTTCACAGACGTATACAAAAAGATCTGTAGAATAATCAAATAAAATTGGAAAAGAAACGATTTTTTTTTAATTTCTAGACAACAATACTGCCTTAACCTTCCGTTGACACACTTGTCGCTGGCCACGATTCTGACACACCGGATCAACGTGAGCCGGATTGTACTTCATCCACCTGCCATTAACAACCCTTCGGACGGTTTTTATTTTAAAAAATAAAGAATACACTTTTAACGTTCATTAATATACTTGGATAATTGAAATTCGGAAAATATATGTAATTAAATTGCTGTGA
This sequence comes from Ophion ventricosus, assembly GCA_963932345.1. Taxonomy (NCBI): domain Eukaryota; kingdom Metazoa; phylum Arthropoda; class Insecta; order Hymenoptera; family Ichneumonidae; genus Ophion; species Ophion ventricosus. The sequence continues at coordinate 30,889,873 of OZ010712.1, forward strand.
AAAACTATTGAAAATTTTACATTTTCGATAAGTGAGCATTTTATTTAAAATTCGTTCGGCTGAATATGACCCAACGTGTCAACGAAAGGTTAACATCAGTATTGACATTCGTAATGAGCTATCTGATAAAACGATCTGTAAAAATATTCGGGGATAGTACGATATCCGAGGCGCCAAGTTTTGACCATTAATTCATGATATTTGAACAAAAATAATGAGAATTTCAAGAATAAAAAATTTGCCGCTTCGGCTTTCTTAAGGAATTATGAGCGCTTTAAGCGGTACTTGGAAAAACGCTTCCTTAAGGAATTATGAGCGCTTTTAGCGGTAATTGAAAATTTTTCGACTTTCAACCCCTATAAATGTCTACCAATTCGTCCCCTCGGAATTGATGGAAGCGCATTTTTTATTATTCGCCATAAGCATTATCCTCGAATTTGTTTCATTCGAATATCTTAAATGAAAATGTGCAAAACTGCAAAAGACACTTTAAGGGTGAGTTTCGTCCCGTAAAACTGTTTGGCCGCCGAAAAAAAAGTACGTATCTCTCCGATTTCAATGAAGAATAACATATCCAAAAATGATTGAAATCGGAGGAGAACACCGGAAACGGTATTATACAGGGGTAGTCACCCCCAAAAAGTTTTTTTTTTTTTCGAAAAACGCAAAAACCCGTATCTTCTACTTGTTCAAGCTCTTTCGAATGCAATTGGTTTCATCGAGATAAAAAAAAAGTTTCCGACTTACACAAATTTTTTTACTTTCAACCCCTGTAGATTTACCACTCTTCACCCCCTCGGAACTGGAAGAGGCGCATTTTTCATTATTCGCCAGAAGCATTCTTCTCGAATTGGTTTCATTCGAATGTCTTGATTGGAACTATGCGGAACTGCAAGAGTCACTCGGAGGGTGCCCAACTTTGAGACTGAGTTTCACCCCTTAAAACTGTTTTTCCGCCGATAAAAAAAAATACGTTTCTCTTAGATTTCGATGAAGAATAACATATCCAAAAATAAACGAATCCAGAGGGGGACACCGGAAACGGTTTCCTTGTGAAACCCCAGAAGTTATACTTTAATATAATACACCATTGTTTTCGAGCTTCTCTATTGGGAAGATGCTATGTACATAGAAGGTGTATCGCACGTGAGAGGTGGAGGTTTGCCACTAGAGTGCGGGGGGTCAGGGGGCTGCAATCTCCCGGCGGGGTCAAGGGACGGGGCCCCTTGCGGGCCGGGGAGGGGGGTCGGGGCCCCTTACAGGGCGGAGGCGGCGGGGACACTAAACGCAGCATTTATATGATTTTCAACATAAATTTCGAGATTATAATGCTTAATTTATTTATATTTTTTGTTTATTTATAACAATAAGAATTGTTCTATATAATTACTACACCAAATTACTAAACGATATATCTTACATAAACTTGGAGCCTTACAAGTCCGAAGAGGGATGAACCGTATACTTTTAATCCCTCTTCGGACTTCTAGCGATTAAAAGTGCTACTTTACTCTCTGTCTAGTCGCACCTATAAGCGAGGAAAACATGGAAGTGGTATTTAAAATACATTTTTGGCTTCTGAGACACGGTTGAAACTATATATTTCCAAGTCACCTTGTCTGATGTTCCTTGAAATGTTCAAATTCGAAAAAAACATCATTTTCGATAACTAACGAAAAATTCTAATTTTAACGCAAAATAAGCGAAATATTAACTTTTACCACTCTTCATATTTTGTTTATTTTGACTCGATAACCCTAAATTCAACGTCAAATCTTGGCGCCTCGGATATCGTACTCCTGCCAAATATACGCATGTATTTTTTTTCGAAAACGTGTTTCAAAAAAGCGAGTTGCGTAAATACTATTTTTACCTACGACTGTACATATATTTACAAATGTATGTGTGTATGCACAGAATATATTACCTATACCTATCAGAATTTATTACTTTTTTCAATTGAAGTATTCTTTTTCAAGTCTTCAACAACGTTTAGGTGAGTTTCTGTTTTTTTTATTTAATTTAACCATTAACCCTTCGTGGTCACCCTCGGTAGAATCGACCCGTCGATCAATTTTTGGCGTAAATATATAATAGTTCCCAGCTTCGAATGGGACTGTATTCACCATCTTACTTGGAGTTTGAAGTATCTTCATACCATAAAATTGACCCTCTTCACATGTCGGAATAAAAACCTTTTTTGGAACGCGCACTATGCTACTATTTTTTTTCCAAAATTAGCATAACTACGGAGTATCACGTTCAAATTTTAGATAAAAATGTTGAAAATTCACGGAACTATGATTTTTTGATCGAAAAAATGTCTTTTTTTGCGTTTTTGCCTCTTTATGAATTTTTTTAACATATCGCCATTTTATTTCTCATAAAAAAATTTTTCGTACATCATCTAGAAAGTGCGAAGCATGTTCTGTAATTTTTTTACCCACTTCGGACGGATGGTTTGGTCACAATACTTTTTTTGAAAACTGACTGGATAGAATCGACCCAAGTGTGGATCACCGCGATTGAATTTGGATGTATGACCACGAAGGGTTAATTGAACTGCCATTTGTCATTGGAAAAATCGATCGTAAAAGTTTTTGAGCAATGGAACGATGTAATCTAAAAAGTTACAATACAGGTTACAGAAAAAAAAAACGATGGCCCAATTCATTCGTATTCAATTGCTTCCAATTATTCGTAGGTTTCCAACAGTTGTGACGGTGATTTTTGATCATTTTATCTACCCCACGAATGTGCCCACGAATTTAATTGCGATATCTCGCTTACTCACGCCCGTGCAGCGGTTTATACTTTTTAAGGTAATATTTAAACTTTTTTCCAGATCTACTCATTTTATATATCTATATATTTTGTTTAGAAAACTCAAAATACATAATGCGATGGGATCCATCAAGAATCGTATCGGATTCCGTTTGATAATGGGGGAATCCTTTAAGATTCAAATTGGATTCGTACATTGGATACCAATGGAGAAACCCTATCAGAAACCAATGTACGTTTTAGTATAGCGATCCAATACGACGATCCATTGGATTTCAATCAGGAAGTGAGGAAAAGTATGGGAATTTAATTGGATTCCTACGACAATTTCTGCACGGGCGCCTATCAAACATACTTGGTTGATCGCCCCACACGCCAGACTTGATGATAGCATTGAGATGACGAAATCTGCGAAGTAGCGAGGCGGCGATTGCGAAAAACTTGAGAATACTCAAGGTAATGGACGTATAGAGACCAAAGTATATTATCGCGCTCTCGAAGGGCGACTCCTCTTCATAAACGTAGGTCAACCAACCGAAAAAAATAAAGTAAAGCAATGTCGCGACCAAAGCAAGCCAGGAACGCATCAAGATCGACCTCGGTGTGGCTTTCAGTTTGACGGCTTGATCGTAACGCTGCATGAAAATCAAGGTAGCCTGTAATTTTCGGTGCCACATCATGCAAACAAATATATCGACGAATACAGTGCAGGCAGCGAGGGCCGTTCGCAGTACCGTGAGAAGACGTAACTTTTGGTCGACGTCGGGACCCACGGCGTAGCCCTTAAAGCGCAAATAAACGAGGTAACCGTAAGCTATCGCGCCGAAGATAGAATACACCATACCGATTGGTGAAAGCTTCACGTCAACCAAACTCATGGAATAGGGCGAGAACCCGAAAATCATTGAAAATTTCACGAAAGGCCTGAGATCTTCGTAAAGTGACATTATTGCGCTTTTTTTTCGATCAATAAACAAAAAGTGGCAACAAAAACGAATTTTTCTATATCAATCCAACGAGCAAATGTGACTCGGAAATTCCACGAACTTCCGTTTAGTTCGTAACGAAGGACTCGTCAAAATTATCTTCATTGTTGACGTCTAGACGGAAATGTCTAGCAATAAACGCACCGCCCCCATAATTCCACTTCTTTTTCCATTAAAAAAAAAAATTCTTATAATTTTTATGATTTTTTATGTTTTATGGTTTATGAATTTTTATCTTTCATAAATTTTTATGTTTGATGAATTTTTGTTTTATGAAGAGTTTTAGTTATCAATAAAATAAGTTTTAATTTTGAGAAACTTTTATACAAATGAACTTTATGAATTTTTATAAATTTTCTAGGTTTATTTTAATTACGGGTTTTTTTTATCAATAGCTATTCCCATTTTTCTAATATGTTGCCAGCGCGTCTTTTGAGCTTATGCCCCTTATACATAGCCCCTGTATCCCTCAAGTTTACGCGTGAAGTTTCACCCTTCTGCGAAGTTAAGTACGAGAGAGGTCTCGATGCGTCATTGCCAATGGTGCAATACAAATCCAACTGCAGGACCAAGTACGAACGTACTTGTTCATTCAACTGCCCTTCTCGCCTTAAGTATATGCATTTAATATATATATATATATATATATATATATGCGAACCACTATCGTTATCAGCGTGCACACGTGCAGGACGCCAATCTCCTTAATTTATCAAAGTGTTCGATGCGTTTGTGACGAGCCCGCGTTGAGAGCGTTCCTCGCGAAGAGTCGACCGTGAAATAATATAAATAAAAATCGAACGAGCCCTCGGTGTAAAAGCCATTAAGAATATAGCGCTCGCATCGTTCGCGCAGATCAGGTATGGGTTCGGTGCTGCACGCTTTAAACGAAAACTATCTTTTTGTTGCTGTAAAAGCCGATATTTTTCGTTATTTTTATTTCATTGTAATGGACGAGGTTTGGGATGTGAAAATGTTTCGGGGGGCGGATAAAAACTTCTTCAAGTCTGCGAAATACTGAAATTATCATTTTCGCTATTTTTAATTTATGAGCTTTGAGGCGGAATTAATTGCAACGGTACAAATATGATGAACGAAATGTGATGCTAAAATGTATGATGCACGGAAAAAGATTCAAATGATCTTGAGCAACAGGATATCCATATATATAAAAGGCAAAATCCTGACTGACCAACTGACTGACTGACTGACTTATTATCGTCTAGCCTACACCGCTAAAGGTAGAAACGTGAAATTTGGGGAGGGTGTTGATTTTATTTTGGAAGGATCGTTTAAAAAGGTATTTCTCGAAATTCAACCCCTAAGGAGGTTAATGGGCAAAGTTTGTACGGGAAATAATATTCCTGGCGCGTATGAATTTGAAACTTGGAACATATGTTCCCTAGAAGGTGTAGAACTGCACTAACAAAGTACTTTTCGTAAATCAATTCTTAAGGGGATGAAATGGGGTGTAAAAGTTTGTATGGAAAATTATATTCCTTGCATGTAACAACTTGAAACTTGGAACATAAGTGCCTTAGAAGGTGTATAAGTGTAGTAAGAAAGGATTTATCGAAATTCAACTGTTAAGGGAATGAAATAGGGTGTAAAAGTTTGTTTGGAAAAATTTCCTTGCATGTATCAAATTCAAACTCGGTATAAACATTCTTCAAAACAAATAATAAAACGCATATTTCAGGATTTTTGAAAACCCCTAATACGGGGTTCTACTTCTAATGAAGTTTCTATGGGCCAGATTCTACACGGGCGAAGCCGCGGGCGGAAGCGAGTTATATATATATATATATATATATATATATATTTATTTATTTATTTATTCTGTACGATGCAAACGTTATATGCTTAATGGCCTCCGGAAAACGGAGTATTGATCTGTCGTCCACGGCAACCAACTTTGACGTTCGAACACTGATATTGCAAAAAATGTAACACCTTTCCAGGAATTTTTCATTATTGATCCTTGCTCGGGTTTGTAAAGTCGCATCACCTACTACCGTTCTCGAATTTAATCCATCCCCGCTGCTTGTCCAGCCGGCTATTATTGCAAATCATTTCTTTTTGTCCTGTTCGGAGCTCGACAGTTTTCGTCGTTGCGAATAATTGTGTAAAAATATATGAAAGTAGGTTCTAATTAATAAGAATTGGAATTCGCATTGCAATTTGCAATGTTCAACTTCGAGTTCCGGTTCCAATTGCATCGGAAATATCGCAAATAAATTTTTTTTCCCGTATTTCTAACGAGCGATTGTGGGTACGCTTTTTATCAGCTTAAAAAAAATACCAACGAGAAAGAGAGGTTCAGTCTTTTATTCGTAGTGTAAATAAATTCGTAAGGTGTAAAGCATTTAGAAATTTGTTCACGTTCGGTGACAGGTATGAGCAATCTTTGGTAAAAAAAAAAAGACGAAGAAACAAGTCTTAGGATAAAGCGTGAACTGAGTACGAAGTTCGTGACGATGATTGTTCAGAATTCTTTGAATTCCAGCTCGAATAGCTTCTGTATGACGTCGTGTATTTCAAATTCCTTCGACACGTCAACGACCATTTCGTCGACCAGTTTGTCAGCGATCCTGAATGTGAGCATTTTTTAAAAATACTTTTTATGTTGTTTCCTCGTGAAAATTGATTTTTTGAAGAGATCGATAAATATTAACGAGACGCGATACGTGTATGCTGCGAAATTTGAACGTTTTATAAAAAATGACGTACTCACCACGCCACAACGTCCCACGGTTTGTTCTGGCTCTTACTCGTATACATGGGATTTGATTCCGACCAGTCCCGATAGTCATCACGATACTTCAAGAGTGCCTCTAGCGACGTCACGCTCACTCTCGGCGCTCGATTTCTTTGTTCACGCGTCGTCGGCCCCGTCGTTTCCGGAGAATCAATTACTGCGTATTTTTCCGCGCGAATTTTCTCATCCTCCGAGGGTAGACAGATCAATGCCACATTTTTCGCATCGTTTCCTACGCCAGGCCTTCGTTTCGCAGGTGTTCGTGGATTATCGTCATTTTTTATCGCCGATGACGAGCCGGTAGGCTCATTCGCATCTGTGGGACTTCCCGTTCGCCTCAACGAACGATACGTTCTCAAAAATTCAGTCAGGACTTGCATTGAGTCCGTCGTGGCGGGACGGATTTCTACCTCGTTCTGCTGCTGAATGAGTTTAAAAAAAAGTTAGTAGAGATTTTCATAACCGAAGAGAAATAATTTCGTTGAAGAAATTTTTAAAGGAATTACTTTTGAAAGTCTACGCTATTGTAAGTATATAGCGTAATTTTTTTTCTTTTACATCTTTAATGAACGTAAAACAGTTTCGTTCGCTTTGATCAAAGCAAAAAGTTATTCCGACAAAAGTTACTTTTCTTTGACGTAGCGTCATTATGCAATAAAACATAGGGGATTTCCCTTGAAGAAAAGGAAGGTTACCCAATCTTCACCGAATGCAGCGCCATCTATCCCGAATTTTAAAAAAAAGTTCAGACAAAAGTTACGTGTTTTTTTATGTATAATCCGAATCTGTAATGAAAAGTAGGGGTTCCCATTTAAGATTTCAAAGTTCCCCCCCGCCCCAACCCCAGGCAGGGCGGCAGGCGGTTAATTTCTGTGGGATTGAATTGCCCCTTGGAAACTATTGAAGGTTTATTTGGTACATTTTTGTCGTATAAGGCTTATTTTCCGAGATATTTAGCAGTCTCAAGATAAAAAAATCACCCTGTATATTAAGTAGCTAGACACGAAGGCGCAAAAACATGAATAAGAAAATCTCTTGCTCAGCCATTTGACTTAATTTTGACGCCACTTTACCTGATTTCTGACGAGGCTCATGAGGTCCGCGATAACCGGTACCAGACTGGTCAATTCTTTTGCCGTCATCGGATTCGACGATGGCAAATTCGCGTTCGCCAATTCGATAGTATCCTCATTCGTGTGCTCGCTCGCTAGTGTCTTCGAAGTACGCGTAGTTTTGGAGGACGGTGTTTTCTGGGAATGTGTCCTTGTAGTAGAGCCTTTTCGGATCGATATCGAGGATTGACATTTCCCAGACAGGGTAATGCTGCTGCCCTACAACGTCACACATATTTGTGGAAAAACTCCTTTTTCCTTCACACTAGCCGTCTGTTTCAGATGAATGGGAGCTTTTTTCACGGCCATATTTAGAAGCCCATAAATTTTTCAATTTTTGTTTGCACAAGACTTTTTTTGTAGGTTCTTTAAAAATCAATAAAAAGAATATAGACAAATGGATAACAAAAATGTTTTTTTTTTATATTAAGTCCGAAAAAACGCCCAAAAATTAGGCTTCTAGACTAGAATACTGCCTTAACGAAAAATTCGAGCAATGGCGCAAATTCAGAGAAATCGTGAATTTTTTTTTCCAGACGGCATAAAAAAATACTGTACAAAATGCCAAAGTGATGAGTTCGAAAATTGAGTGCCCGAGTAGGTGTTATAAAAATGTTAATGCAATTTTGGATATTTAAGAAAATAATACAAGTGAACAAATTGTGCTGCGTACCGCATCCGAGTCTGTCGGTAGTATCGACATCATCGTAGGGATCTCGTCCTCTTTGAGGGGTAAGCGAATCTTGGGCCTGCTACGTTTGGGAACTTCTTCGGCAACCCTTTGGGTCCCAGGGCTGGGTTGTTCCGGTGTGGTCGGGTGATATCGTTCAGGCGTTGTGTGAACGTTATAGGGCGCTCTTCTTTCCCTCGTGCAACTTCTAACTGTGGGAGCAAAAAAAAGCAGTTATTTGGATGGAACGATCGACAGTAGTGGACCGCAGCGAGCTCGAGCAACGTTGGCTTCGACCGATACTCGATTGGGTGGCCGCTGACTACCGAGCGGGAAAAAACTTTACTGAACTCGCGATGAGATCGAAAAAAGTCCGAGTGTATAAATTGCCTCACCGTGCTTCCTCGTACGAAGATTTTTACCGGGCAATCTCGCATTGGCTCGATACATACTGAGCCGAGCTGGCAGACCTTTGTCGTTCTTGTCGTTGGACTTGTCGCGGAATCGTTCAACCGGTGTTGATTGAACGGTGCGACTGAAGATCTGCGACTCGTTGTCCGAGCTCAGTCGCAGCCTCGATAGTATGGCAGCGCATCGATTCTGCGTGTCATTGCCCTTTAATAGATAAAGTACATGTGGCGGCATAAAAAAATTGTTTTCTTTTACGTAAAATGTTAGTTAAACATCTCAAGAATACGACGTTAAAGTCGCCGATTACCCAGTACTGAAATCATTGAGTTTTCGTAGTTCGCAACTCTAAGAACATTCGGGATAAGTGACGAAATATTACCATTTTATTCAAATTTATACAGTACAGTATTTTTCATATACTGAATGCACCCTCCAAATTTTAAATCGATCGTCTACACCGTTTCCATAAAATGTACAAGAAAAAAAAACTCATTTTTACACTCATCGCTGATCGGCGGTTTTAAGCAGGAAATAGTGTAAAGAAATGGTAAGAATGTTACGAAAAACGGTCAAACGACTCGGTAAATTATGACAATCACGTCACCCAAAAATTAAATGATCCGTCTACACCGTTTATTAATTATTGACATTTTTGTAAATGAAAACGTTCAGTTTTTCCGCCACCGACGAAACGTTGAGGAGAAGTATGGCAACTAAAGTGCTAAATGGCGCGCGTGTTTGAATACCATTAATCGCCGTGGCGCGGCTCTACGTTCAGTAAAATGCGGTTTCAAAGAGAAGTGATATATTTTATTTTTGACACTTGACATTTATCGTTCAGAATTGATAAGGTTTAATAAAGAAATGTAAAAATATCCTTTCAATGGACTGCGTGAGTCGCTGCGCCTGCTGATGCTCCCCGTAACAGAATAAGTGTCGCCAACTGTTGCCAAATTTATCAAATTAAAAAAAAATAGAACAATCGGAAAATACCCATTAATATAACATTTTAAACACGTTATCAATACGCTCGTGTAAAAATAATAATGATCTTAAATGCAAAACGCAACATTTATTACAGTTATCGTGTCGTCTTCGAACGAAATATTGATATGTTGAAGTTAGCGCCCTGCTCAAGAACAATTGAATCCCCCCTCCTGATTCCCCCTATGGATGAGCTGTCCCGAAACTCCTTAAATACGTTTACCTCAAAACTTTTTTAAGTTTGTCGGAAACATGACTTTAAAACGAGTTGACCGATCCTGCTAACATTATACACACAACTCATACTATAAAAAAGTACTTTTAAAAAGTAATTTTTCATTGCAAAAAAGAGCGTAAATTTTGTGTAAAATTTCAATTTTTTTTCCCCGAAGTATCCCATTTTTTAAGTTTTCAACTCTTTCAATGTTTCTCAGGTATAGGTTCAGCATTTGGATGTTGAAATACTAAAAAAAATTTGGCTCATATTTTTCCGATCAATATTGAAGTCGGATTTCCCACAAACGGACAACAGCCGCCAAAACCTTCCTGGAAGACCACGCCATAATGTCGCCAATTTGTAATATTTTTCAATGCAAAAATTAATTTGAGCCGTTTAATTATGTAATAAAGTATATGTGAAGTTTCATAAATGTAAATCGTTTAGTTCCTTTCCAAAAAAAAAAAAAATGATGAAAATTGGCTGTTTTTTCGATATCTACATGAATTTCCCCCCTTTAACGAATTCGTGTAGAGTCAGGAGACGGTATGTGCCGAGTATGCAACTACCGTTTCCTATTACTATTTTCCTTGTTACTGGAGCAATCGTGAGATGAAAAATAATTACCAAGGGAGGAGGTTCGACATCACCGCGCTCATAGTAATCCGCGGTAAGATTTATCTTAGTGCAAATGTCCTTGAGATCCAGCAGAACTTGCAGTATCTCCTTGATTTTTCCCGGTTGGCCTTTGAGCACCGAGCTCGGTATGTGTTTGCAGTAAGCGGTCATTGCCTGTAAAAACAGCTGATGCGCCGATGACAATTTTTGCTCGATTGCCTGAACGTGCAACGTGAAACAGCGACGCGATTGTCTCAACGATGCGCTCGGCGATAACGCCCTCACGTGTCTCCGTATATCCTCGATCTGTCGGCCAAGATTGTACAGATAATTTCTCGAGAATCTAATCGCGAACTCCATTGCGCACTGTTGCCTCCGGCGAAGATCCCGATCACCGTCCGGTAGCGGTATGTTTCTCAGCCTGAAGTCTATCTCGTCCAGTAAATTCGACACTTTCTTCTGGATCGCGAGGATCTTGTGAGCGACCAGGGGATGCAGTCGCACCTCGTAAACCGCCACATCGTCGTTCTCGCGACTCTTTGCTGTCCTACGACTATTGTACGCGGTGCTGCGCTTCGCGGAACATCCAAATTCATCGTCCGAATCGTCATTGGCTCGCAGAGTACGCTCCGAGTGGGATTTACGAGTTCTCGTGCTGCTGTATTCCAATTTTGAGACGGGCGATCTTTCCAACGTCGAGGGACTGTCCGTTTCCTCGTCCGCGAGAGATGGCGTGACACTACTTCCGGCTTTACGCTCACCAATATTCGTCGACGCTTCAGCTTTCTGTGAAACAATAGTTGCTTACATTTTTTTGGGACTCTCTGGAATGTGTATTTTCGACAGAAGCCTGGACAATCTACATGAACGTGAATAATTCAATATTAAATAAATTATTTGGAAACTTCATGTAGACAAAGTACCCATAAATAATATACAGTCTGTTTGAAAAAAGCTTATACGGTTACATTCTTTGCTTGAAAATCGTTAAAGGGTAAATTCGAACGCGGACAGATAGCGGGATCCTCCCACCAAGATGCCTTATATAGAAAGCGTCGATTGTTATCCGACAACTGTGTATTTTTTTTGTCAATTCCTTCTCCCAAATAGTTTTTAATCGCCATACATGCTCTTGTAAAACAGACTGCATCAATATTTCTCCGATTTGTTTTTTATCTACTCTTCAAGAGCAGTCCCAACTATCCTGAGTTTCAGCTGGTAGGTACACGATCCGTTAGAAAAGCAGAAATGAGACCTGTACCTTCGTTTTGCTAGACCGCGTCTCACGAACGGTGCGACGCTTGGATGCTCTGGTAGTCCTTTCCGGCAGAGCATCCTCTTCCAATCTTCTCAGTTCGGGGTCGACCTCTTCCGCGTCTCCTTGCAACAGCAGCTCAACGTTTGGAATACCAGAGGGAACCGCATCGCCCAGGTGGTACCGCGACTCGTGCTGATGAACTAAAGAAGCCCATAAGCTCTCCTCCTTCTTCCTCGTTCTCTGTCGCTTGACATCCTTGATTATGTGCTTGAACTGGCTCGTCGATACATACTGGAACAAGAGTGGTATCAAAAAGGGATGTTGCTGTGAAGACTTTATCGCTCTCCAATGGGATACAAGTATCCATAGAGATATAACGGAAATAAAGCAATTAAGGTACATCGACTGGTGAACGGACGAGGACCAGTCAATGGACGAAAGCTGTTTTATATTTTAATTAAATGAAGAATATAAATTGTCGATAAAAACTCAAATTACTATACTTTAGGAAAAAATTCACACGCGTCGTTAAAATCAATTTCTTAAATATTAAACTTTGACGCTACACGGAATTTTTCTACTTCGTGGTACTCGAACACTGTGCAACTTAGTTACGATACTGCTGTGCACAGTAAATGTTCTAAAGGCGGAAAGAAAGGATTTTAAGAGTTTTAAAGGTAAGTATTACTTTTATTTGAGATCGAATCAATCTTCAATTTTTGGCAAAATTTTCAAATAAATTCGTAATAATAGGGTTTATTCACTGGTGCTGTATTCTAACCTCTTCCCAGTGAATGGACGCATGGACTTTTTTCTGATGATTCTCTAGCTCATCTGTTGAAAATTGCTAAATTAATTACTGTTAAGAATTTACAATGTACATTTCATCAAATGTTATAAAATCATTTCGTTTGTTTTTTTTTTAAATTTTGACAAAACTTAATATTCTGTTTCTCTGTTGAAACGAACTTTGGTAGTTTTTTGAGAATGTCACGTTAAGAAGAAAAAAAAAAGCTTTGTGTATTTTCTACGAAATCGCAATAACAAATATAATACTCATATGTATAAGAATATCATGATTTTTGTGCAACACAGTGATCTCCAAATGTAGGATTTAATGAAAATAAATAATGAATCGTTATCCTTCACAGCGTCTACACTACACGACTATTCACTGGCGGTCGGTATGTCCATTTACTGGTGATTTCGTCTATTCACTGGCGATTCGGTCGTTTCGCTATTTATTTATCAATTTCTTCAATATTATTTGTCGCAATTACTTCGAATATTTTTTTCTACTATCAGAATAATATCTTTTGTCAGCTATAGCAATTAAAAAGTTTGTTTTGACAATATCCGCATTTTACAGTCCATTTGAATCCTATATCTTCGTTAATCGTCTATTCACTGGTCGCTTTATTTATGAATCTTAAAAATGGCGTACATCCGAGAACAATTTGTACTTTACTTTGAAATTGAAAGTCTCGTCCGAATCGTCGTTCATGCGAAACACATTTTCCCTGTCCTTGTTACTCAAAAAATCCAATTGCATCGGCTCCACCAGATACGACATCGTTTCCTGTACTTTATTTTTTTGCGGTTATGACAGCTGGAGTAAACGAGAAAGCGTACGCGCGAGCTCGTGAAGATTTCGTCTGCTCTTATTTGCCCCCTCCACACGCTCGTAATGTCTCGTCGACGCGCGACATTTTTCGCGACAGAAATCAATTATAAATCGCCGCGAGCTTGGAGCAAGCATGCACGATAGACGAAAAAAAAAACCGCTTAAATATTGACGAGTGGGATGGAAACTCGTTCAATAGACACGAGACAAAACGCTCCCCCCACCCCGCGGCTGTCAAATAGGCAAGCGACACACCGATATTTAAAGTCGGCACGCAGAAGTGAGACTACATATGAGGAATATTACGTTGCTTAGTTACCGTGTACTGTGACGTCACCCTCAACCCCCCGCCCCACCCCACCGCCACGACGCTACCGTGAATAACTTCTGAGCAAGCGTTTAAAAATCGACTTGCAGCTGTTGACAGTTTTGACGAATTGGATTTCCATTAATAATTAAATCGATTAATAGACAATGGCGAAATAAATTGAAGCTCGTTTCGGAACGAATTGCTGAAAAATATACGTATATATTGTGTATGTTTATTGGAAGAAAATGTACAAATCCGATGTTATCATCCGTCGATAAGACAGTAATTAACGCACGTGTTTAAGAGGATCGCACTTATCGACTGTCGAGATACGATGCTTTTCCATTGCCTCGTCGATATAGTCCACAACTTCGAGAAAATTACTGTCAATGTCGCGCGCGCCAGTTTTTTCGCCGTCGAGCGCTTCGCACAGCTTTTTCAAACAATTCTTCGTCAGTATCATCGCGGACTCCATTTCGTTTGCGATGCTGATTAACATAGCGGATTTTCTTGATGTACTGTCGTGCAAAAATAGATGAGATCCCTCTCGCGTCGACTTGTTCCATACGATCTACGACAATTAGGGTGCTCGCAATACATGAATTGTCTCAATCACGATGAAGCAAACAATGTCAACTTATTTGAAATATACATGTATGTTTGTCAAAAATAAAAAATTTATACTTCGCTGTATTTTGGGTGAAAATATTTTGGGGATCTAAGAAAAAGCTACTTGAAGCTCGCAGCTTTAAGAACTTTTAACCGAGCTTAAGAAATATTAATTGTTTGTTGAGTTGATTCAAGTTTAAGGTAGTAGTCTCGCCACAGTCACGTTGAAAAGTTTATTCTTCGCTCAATCGATGGAAGCTTCGAAATATTGCGAAATACCCTTATAATATAGGTTGTACATTTTATCGGGATGAAAAAACTTACAAAGTAATCTTTTGCCCGAAATATGATGCGTCTAGGAGAAAACTTGGCAGTAAGATTTTTAACGACTGGACGTGTGACACATGGCCTTAATTTAAATCGCTATATCTCTGAAAGTAGACGGTCAAAATTCGTGATTTGTTTTTACCCACTTCGTCATATGTTCCTCTGTAAGTGAGATTTTTTGTTTAACCCGTAGAAAAGTTGCGAAGTTATTGCGTGAATGTGAAATTTTCCACTGCTTCCCATAAGAACACGTGTAAAACCATGAAATCTTTGATTGCCAATATCTCGAAAACGGAACGATGAATCCTTTTTAAATTTTGCAGGTAATCATTTAATAGTGTCCTGAATGAGTCCTCGAAATTAAAAAAAAAAAAATCTATATAAAAACGCCTTGGCGAGACTACTACCTTAAACGCAGAGTGAATTTCCTTGTAAATCAAATGTGGAGAAGAGAATATTGATCGCTGTCAGTCAGAATTAATTTAGAGAGCTCGTTTGGCATGATTTTTTTAAAAGCCCAACAATATTGTTCAAAGGCGATGATCTTTTTCACCACACCCCATATATATATATATCACCATAGTGGATATGGGGCATTCCATACCAATTCGACCTGGGTCTGACCCTCGACCCCTCAAATCTGGTTCCCGATTTTTCCTATCATTACTCTCACTCTATCAAGCAATTACAATTTTTTTCAGATTTTTCAAAATAAATTTGAGCGCGTCATGAATTTTTGAATTTTTTTTTGAACACCTCGATGGCCGTAATCGAAAAATCTGAAAAAATTCCCAAAAATACAGTGTCTGATATAAAAAATGTTGATGTAAAATTCATAATGTCTGGGCTTTTGCTTCAACCCGTTTTTTAGCTTTTTGAGCAAAAAAAAATGAAAAAAATAAGAAGCAGAGGTCAATTTACTGTAGACTGTTGCTCGAAATTTTGTTTGCATAGTACCAGATTTTTAAAAAAATTTCTCCGATTTTTCTAAAGTGTATTTTGTAATTTTCGAATTTTTTTCATTGATTTTTAAGCCCCTTTCATTGATTTTTAAAAAACAATTTTTTTCCGTTCTTAACATCAATTTGAAAAAAGTACAAAAAAATGACTTTTTCTGGGGTTTTAGTAAATCTGCCACTACTTTACAAATATTCATGGAAAGACTAACGTTGCCAGAAAGACTAACTAACGTTGACTAACTGACAATTTTTCCGGACCGATTGATCAAAGTTTTCATCTCAATATGACCATTTTTCACAGAGATACAGCGCTTCAAAAAACACTATAAAAAAAAGGGAAGTAATGTTCCGTTCCTTTAATTCTTTGGAGTAGTGTATATTTATACAGGGTGTTTGGCGCATGGACTGACACAATTTTTTGAGGGATTAGGGGGGTCATTTGCTAATTTTTTCACCCTCAGACTCTATGTCCTAAGTGTAACGATAATTGAGATATGACTTTTTTTTTAATTACCCGAAATTTCGCCTTTAAATCGTCAGAACTTTTTTATTTGTGGTTGTAATAGCACGAAATAACTTTTGTTGTATTCTGCGATGTATGTTTATTATAAATAAATCATTATTTGATACAATTGGTTTCGAGAAAATAACTCATGAGCTTTCAAAGTCTTAAAAATGGGTAAATGTATGAAAAATGTCAACTTCTAAATTCATTATAAAAAAAACTAAAAGCTATTTTGAACTTAGCTTTGTTGTACAAAATTCTCTAGTTTATACCCTTTTCAACGATATGCTACATGTCATAGAAATCATTCATTATATGATAAAAATAAGAGATACTAGTTTGCCAGGGTCAGGATTAAGAAAAAACTTCATGTTTCCGATGTTTTTTTATTAAACTTGAGTTATAAATTTCGCTCAAATGGACCTCCTTTACTCCGTGTGCACGCAACAAAAATTATTTCGTGCTATTACAACCACAAACGAAAAAGGTATGACGATCTGAAGCCGAAATTTCGAATTAAAAAAAAACGAAAACAAAATCATATCTCAATTACCGTGACACTTAGGACATAGGGTCTAAGAGTGAAAAAAAAACTAGCCATGGAGCCCCAATCCCTCAAAAAATTGTGTCGGTTCATGAGCCAAACACCCTGTATTGTATAATCGTTGAATTTTTTATTTAATTGCTTGGCGTCAAGACGCTGCCGCGTCTCTTGATATATGTGCGTATGGGAATAGGAATTTTTCAAACTTCATTTATTATAATATAAAACTTTAATAATAATCGAGGGCTAAGAAATCCCTATATATGCGTCTGTGTATGCGTGTGTGTTGGATCAACGTGACGTTGCAAACGTATATATATATATATAGATCATTAACACACGCGCACACAAAAATGGAAAAATTTACCCCGCATTTTTTGCTCAGTGCTCCGAGCTCTTTCCAGCTATAAGAGGACATTTGCGAATGACGCAGTTCTCCAATAGCAACCGCGTATCGTTCCTTCGTTTCAGACATTAAATTCGACACGGCAACTCTTTCGTACGGCAGTGCACTCGTCGAGGACCTCTGCGTTCGGAGATCCAGAAGTGAAGCGGCATCGGCGTAGAACTTGTTAGACGTGCGATCGTAAGAACCGTCACAGGCGAGTTCGATCCAATCGATGTAGTGTTGGACGTGCTCGTAGCAGGGCTTCGTCTCGACAACGAGACTAATGAATTTGTCATCTAGTTTGCGACGAAAGCAGCAGAGTTCAACGCACAAGTGACCGAAGTAACCGTTCTGCCGTAGAGCGTTGGACAACCGATCGATCGTCGGCTGGAGCTCGGCATTGTCGACGAACGTCTGCGGCATCGTGTAACCGACGGTGAAAAATCGAGACTTCCTTGCTGCGACAGATACAACGGGTAGTAACAGGGTAAAAACACTCGAGGATTATCAAATTTTCACAAAAAAAAAGAGAACAATGTTAATTTGGAAGGCAAAATGTATAGTGCTGGCATTGCAGATTAAAGGTAAATCGATAACTCCAATTGCTTAATGTTGGTTCAAGCTTTAAGGCCTTAAGTCACTCTAGGATTTTCCAAATATCGATTTTTTTTTGTTAAGAATGTACCTTGGTACCTATAAAATTATATTCCAAAAGATTATGAGTGTGGAAAATCTCTAAGTACTCGATTTTCGAATTCTAGCGCAACCCCTCTTGATTCATGTCGTGACTTTCTACTAACTTTAAACGCGTTTATCTCAAAACTACATTTTTCAAGTCGGCCGGACTCATAACTCAAAAAATTTTCAACCGATTCACTTGAAATTTTAACTGTCTATTTAGAATTACATTTTCTGAGGCACTACGTAGGATTTTTTAAAATTATATTGCATAGTTTCTTTTTTATAAACAATTTTCTGACGATTTTCTCATGGCATTTTATACTTTTTGTTTTAGAAATGCGCCATTTTCACAAAAAACAATATATTAAAAAAATCTTACGTACTTCTATAGCTATTCTTAAAATCGAAAAAACTTTAGTGTCTCATCATAACTCAAAAATTATAGGAGCTCTTGGTCCGGCCGTTGACCTTCCAGAAATAAAGGCATCATCGGAAAAAAAGCTGCACAGTCGCCATTTTGACATGTATCGCTGTGAAAAAAATAATTTTGTATAGTCAATTACGTGTATAGTAAAACCCATATTTTGTAATTCCGATTTATTTTACGGTTTCGCTGAAAAAAAAATCACAAAATATGCCCTTTTTGGCATCTAGAATGGCCTAAGTCCTTAAATGCATTTTTCTCGAAACCATGTTTTTTTTAATTGGCCGGAAACGTTACTCAGCCATATATTCACCGATTCACTTGAAATTTTGAACGTATGGGTCTGAAGTCTGCATCGTTGCAACGAAACAACATTTCTTTTCAATTTTTGAATTTATTATAGTTTCTTGCACATTTTAGTTCTGGTTTCTTGAAAAATATTGTGAAATAATTTTTGTCATATTTTGGACCACCGGGACCCACCCTCATCGAGGGCTGGATATTGACAAAAATCCTATTTCCCGCGGATTGGAGATGATCATTTTTTTTTATTCTCGTTGTATATACCGTGGCCCAAAAAGAGTCACAGGAGGCAAACGTTTGTTTAAAAAAATCGTTGGACTGGACGAAGTTTGGACTAGAAAATTCGGGACCACCAAACGATTTTGCATCTAATAAGAGCCTGCCCATTCCAATTCCGCGAGAAATGAAAAATGCCACAGTTTCGGGTGTTGCGTCCCACGGATTAGAACCAATTCCAACCTAGCGGTCCAATCGAGTTGTCGACACCCTTCCCGAGGCAAAATCATCCGCTGATTACGAATTTTCCAGGTAGATCTCGATCGGACCAAAACTTTTGATGCGGCAAACGTTTTTGGACAAAAATCAAAATCCTGGGCTAGGGAAGGCCTGGATAAGGATGGGACTAGGAAATTCGCCGTCACCAAATGATTTTGCATCGAATAAGAGCCTGCCCAATGCATTTCAGCGAGAAATAAAAAATAGTTAAAATTCAAGTCTTGTGTCCACATCAATTAGGATCAATTTTAATCTAGCGGTCTAATCGATTTCAAGATACCCTTATCGATGCAAAATCATCTTTTCTTCCACCGCCCCTAATCCGATAAGGGTGGATTGTTCGCCTTGGAATACCCGAATAAATGAGGTCGGCTGTTCCTGTCCACTGTGTCGATTCGCCAGCGTCATTTCCAGGTACGAAGAGCCCGACGCTGATGTATCTTGCTGATCGTTCACTCGGTACCGCCTGAAGTAGACAGCCGTACTTGGTCAAATGCGCGTAAAATTCGTTCCACGTGCGATAACATTTGGAGAAGCGCGTGACGGTCGACACTATTCGGGTCAAGTGATCGCGAAGACTGTTGAGAAAATTCGTGCGCGTCTTTGAGCTGATCGAGGTCCACTGGTCGCCGTGCGAATCGCGCTCTTTTCGCAATATCGGCATGAACGGCACGCTTATGTGATTTATAAGAAAGACACCGGTATGCAGAGTGGCCGAGCCGACGTTGAGCTTGAAAAGCCAAACGCAAACATCCGTATTCGAGCATATTTGTTCGGCGAGTTTGTCGCACAGAGTCCTGTAATCCCGGAGGTCGGTGACGCATGCCGGTTGTTCCAAACCGATTTTCTCGAGGGTCGAGCTCATGCGAGATTTGTCGAGGATTTCGCGTTGCATCTCGAGATCCGGGGCGAGTAATGGAACGTTGAAGTTGCCAGCGACACGCACGTCGCACTCGTCCATTATCCAGGGTACGCAAAATGCCGGCTTGTCATCCTCATCGAGGATCTTTTTTATCTCGACGAGAGTGTCCTCCGAGGCGTGAAGAGTTCTCGAAACGTTGAACGAGCGATCGGCAAAGGTCACGGCTTGCGACAGCTCGAGAAACGTAACTCGCTTCGCCAGCTCATCGGACTTCGGCGATACGGAGGCCATCGCTTCGCGATACATTTCCACGAGATCGTCGCTTCCTCTGATCGGAAGTAAATGGACGACCCGGGCTCGTGGATTCTTCACGAATGACCACTTGAGTCCCATCGTATTCTGGTAAATGGTGAAGTCACCACTGCCAAATGTTCGTCTCACGTCCTGAGGATAACCCGCCGATGGCAAATGTAAAACCAAGTGATCATACCCGCCAACGATCGAGCTGTACTCGTTGCTCAACTTCGCGCCCAGCCGACGCGTCAAGTCTAGGGACGTCAGCATGTTGCGCAGATAACGCTCGTGCATCTGACGCTTTTTCTTCACCACTAGCCATGCTACCCATATTATGCTCGCTGCTATGTACTTGCATTTCGCATCGAAGAGACACTTGCGGACCTGTTTGACATAAAGGAGACGAATTGATGTACGAAGTATGTCTGTCATGTTGATTAGTGGTATCGCTCGTTTGCTGCATCCCTTGATTCCTGCTTTGGCTCTGGTGGTTATGCAAATAGTTGGGTACACATACCAGTGAATGGACGAAAGCCGATCTATATCTTCTATACATCGACGGCAGTATGGAAGAACGTGCTATCTCAAATTGTGATAGAAGAACGTGCTATCCCAAATTGTGATAGAAGAACGTGCTATCTCAAATTGTAATAGAAGAACGTGCTAACTTAAATTGTGATAGAAGAACGTGCTATCTCAAATTATGAGAGAAGAACGTGCTATCTCAAATTGTGATAGAAGAACGTGCTATCTCAAATTGTGATAGAAGAACGTGCTATCTCATATTATGAGAGAAGAACGTGCTATCTCAAATTGTGATAGAAGAACGTGCTATCTCAAATTGTGATAGAAGAACGTGCTATCTCAAACTGTGATAGAAGAACGTGCTATTTCGATCAGTCAACATATTTTCATTGATACAGCACTGGTATTTGGGGCACCTCAGTATACAGAGCACTTTTTCTGTAGGGTTATTTAATTTTCTAATATTATTTAGCTCGATAATAGAAAAAAATTAAGATATGTTTGAATAAACAACTTTTTTTTAATCATCAATATATTTATTTATATGGAATTTTTAGAACCTACAGTTACTGTAGGTAACTGGTAAATTCCATATAAATAAATATATTGATGATTAAAAAAAAGTTGTTTATTCAAACATATCTTAATTTTTTTCTGTTATCGAGCTAAATCATATTAGAAAATTAAATAACTTAACAAAAAAAGTGCTCTGTATACTGAGGTTCCCCAAATACCAGTGCTGTATCAATGAAAATATGTTGACTGATCGAGATAGCACGTTCTTCTATCACAATTCGAGATAGCACGTTCTTCTATCACAATTTGAGATAGCACGTTCTTCTATCACAATTTCACATAGCACGTTCTTCTCTCATAATACGAGATAGCACGTTCTTCTATCACAATTTGAGATAGCACGTTCTTCTATCACAATTTGAGATAGCACGTTCTTCTCTCATAATTTGAGATAGCACGTTCTTCTATCACAGTTTGAGATAGCACGTTCTTCTATTACAATTTGAGATAGCACGTTCTTCTATCACAATTTGAGATAGCACGTTCTTCAATACTGCCGTCGACATATGCTCAGAAGACATTTCATGTTTATCTTATATAATATAAAACTTTATATAAGACAAATTTCATGTTTCTATCTTTAGCGGTTTAGGCTGTGCGTAGTCTATATGTCAGTCAGGCAGTCAGTCACGGAACTGTTCTATATAAAATAGTTCCGTGACTGAATGACTAACTGACATATAGACAACGCACAGCTAAAACCAGCTAAAGATAGAAACATGCAATTTTAAAGATATGTCCCTTAGAAGGTGTAGAGGTGCACTAAGAAAGGATTTTTCCAAAATCAACTCCTAAGGGGTGAAATGGAGTACAAAAATTTCTATGGAAAATTGTATTCCTTGCGTGTATCAATTTGAAACTGGGTATAAATATCCTTCATACCAAATGATAAAACGAATATTTTAGGAGTTTTTAAAACAACCCCTTATTAGGGGTGCAACGGGGTTGATGTTTGTATGGAAAAGTCGAATTCCCTGCTTTTATCTCAATATAATTCAGAAGATATGTTCCTTAAAGGACGTAGAAGACTGAGAAAGGATTTTTCGAAAAGCAACTCCTAAAACGATGAAATGGGATGTAAAAGTTTCTATGGAAAATTGTATTTCATTGCGTGTATCGACGTAAAAAAAAAGTATTATTTGGGGCCCTAATAGCTCGAAGCGAAATTCCACACAGGCAGGAGCTAGTTTGAAATAAGCAAATAATACGAATACTCGATATAAACCCAAATCGTTATAATTTAAGGAAAAAAGAATCACAGGTGTTTCTAAAACCATGTTTAGTTTAATATCGAATTTTGACGTCGCACGGAATTTTTCTTTAGTTACGACACGACTGTGCACAGTAAGTGTTCTTAAGGCGAAAAGAAAAGTTTTTATGAGTTTCACGCTGAGGATTACTTTTATTATTGAAAATAGAATCAATCTTTGATTTTTTACTAAAATTTTAACCTCTTGCCAGTGAATGGACACAGGGGCCCTGTTCTGATAATTCTCAAAGCAGAGTGAAAATTGTTGCTTGTCTCCTGGAAATGCAAAATTAATTACTGTTAAGAATTGACAATGTACATTTTATCAAATGTTGTCGTAAAATCATTTCATTCGTTTTTATTTATGTTTCACCGTCGAAACAAAGTTTGGAAGTTTGTTTTGCACGTTACGATGCAAAAAATCTTCGTGTATTTTCTACGAAATCGTAATAACAAATATAATATGCATATGTACATATAAGAATATTATAATTTTTGTGCAACACAGTGATCTCCAAATCTAGCATTTCGTTATTTATTTATCAATTGCCCCAAAATTATTTCTTGCAATTACTTCGAATAGTTTATTCTACTATCAAAATAATGACTTTCGTTAGTTATAGTAATTATGAAATTTATTTTGATAATATTGTCCTTTTACATTCTATTTGAATCCTATAGTGTCGTTATTCGTCCATTCACTGGTCGGTTTGCTATATTTAACGTCACTGGGACTGTACAGACCCAAAAGCCACGCCAGCAACTTTGCAGGATTGTCGCCGCGACGACTTTGCCATTGATACCGCGAAATTGGATTCGCAAGTCGAGAAGCGATCGAATTTCCGCAGCTCTCTCGGCCAGCGGCAAAAGATCATTGCGCGATAATTCGCAGTTCCAACCGTTCTCCGGAACGGTCATCAAAAAGTCGAAGACTCGAGTTGGTGAAAGATGAATCGTGCTTATCCTGTGTTTCTTCAGTAGCGCCTCGATACGAGGACAAACCACGAGATACCATCGGGATCTGAGCTGTTGCCCGTATAAGTCGAGTAGCTTCATCCACAGCTCCAAGCTGTTGAATTCACCGTCCACGAACTTCAAGTTATCCACTTTTGCTAGTTCGACGCTCAGCGGGGGTAAAACGTAGGAAATTCTCTTTCTCACGGTCTCGATGAATTCTGCCTTCGTCGCTGTGCCTACACTCGATTTTCGGTCGTCCGGGATACTCTCCTGGTCACTGGACGGATCGTGAAACTCGGATCATACATCACTGCCGTATGCCTCGTTCAATGCAAATTTAGTAATAGATCAAGAGACCCTTGATATATGTATACGCACACACACATACACACACACACACACACACATGAGAACCAAATTTTCCAAAATATCCGATATATACGATACTGGACAAAAAAAAGTGCGCACCGGTGTAACTTCAATATTTGTGCGAATACACGGAGAGAATTAAATGTTAAAAATTACCGTGCAGTAACGGTAACCAGATGACAACCCTGAAACTTCGCTTATTATTACTGAGTAAAACACAGATTTTCACGAAAATAAAATAAAATTTCTTCTTCAGATAGAAAATTTTACCAGATTTTCTAGTAAATTTTCATGTGTAACAAAATACGCGAAACTTAAATTTAAAAAATATATAATATCAGCGAAATTTGACTGTGCATTTTATTATTTTATGCCTTTCAAAAATGTCTAAAAAAAAGTATCGTCTTTATAACAGTTATTTTAAGATTTATTATAAAATTTAATGAGTGTTATAGGAAAATGTATTGTGCTCTCGGTAAAAATTATCATGCGCGCTACCCTTCTTGTATAGTAAAATTTTAGCTACGTATTTGAAATTTTCTGTAACGTGAGTTAAAACAAAACTTGTCGCATACGAATTATTATGCTTTTCTCACTTGTCACCACATTGAAATATATCACGGTAATTTGACCCACTGTATATACAGGGTGAACCACGCAACGTGTGCACCTCTTTTACGACCAAAATATGCGTTGCACAAAAAAATGTTTTATACAAAAGTTACATGGTTTATAAGGCTACACTATGTGGTGCATTTATTTTTTTTATAGGTGGATGCGCTTCGAAGATTTGAAGGTCAACTTTATTTTTTCAAATAGAATGCTATATTTGTTATAGCGTAATATGATAGAGTATCGAATTCTGAGTAAAAAAGTATAGACCTTTATTAGCCCTAGAGTTAATAGCTAACGAGTAATTTCACTTTATTACTTTAAAATTTTCTTCACGTAATATCAAGTTGGAGATTGAAATCTACTACAAATTTCTGAATGGCAGTGTTTACATCACAGTGTTTATCAATATAAACACATTTACCACATCACACACACTTATCATGATTCACAATCTTCTCAATGATTGTAATCCAGTATTAAAGTATCCTTCGGTGATTGTGCGTGATTATTATCAGAAAGATAAAAGTGAAAATGAATGAATGAATCTCCAACTTGATATTACGTGAAGAAAATTTTAAAGTAATAAAGTGAAATTACTCGTTAGCTATTAACTCTAGGGCTAATAAAGGTCTATACTTTTTTACTCAGAATTCGATACTCTATCATATTACGCTATAAAAAATATAGCATTCCATTTGAAAAAATAAAGTTGACCTTCAAATCTTCGAAGCGCCTCCACCTATAAAAAAAAATAAATGCACCACATAGTGTAGCCTTATAAACCATGTAACTTTTGTATAAAACATTTTTTTGTGCAACGCATATTTTGGTCGTAAAAGAGGTGCACGCGTTGCGTGGTCCACCCTGTATAATCGGTAATATCAAAATATTCATACCTTGCTCCATTGTTCCGCAAATTGCGAGGCACCGCGAACATTTTCGTTCGAAGCATCATGATTTCCTGTTTAAACTTCTCATCTCCTTCGTCGAATTCCGAGGGCATCGATCTCCTCAGGCCGTATATTATGTTTTCAGTACGATCAAGTGATACGCTTGAAACGTTCGTCCAATTGCGTGAACGCTGTTGCTGCGGCATCGACGATGTCCGATCGTTGTGGATATGATCGAGAATAATGGTACGATCGCGAATCAGATCATAATACGGCCTGCTGACAGCTGCGAAAGAAGTGTGAGCGGGTGGTTGAAGACGTTGCAGCATTTCCGAAGTTACGTCGGCCTTTATCTTTACGCGATACTCGTGGCAAATCGCCTCGACATCCACGAGCTCCGATCGAACGTGATCGTAGAAGCGTAGAGACGCTTCGAGAGCCTCGGCCTTCGCAGTATCATTCTTGCATCTTCTGTATCGACGAATAATACTCGTTAGTTCGCGGAAATTCAGTCGGTAATTTTGCTTGTAGCGCAACAAGTGCGCTTGCGAAACTTCTCGATCGGTAACAAAGAGCCTGCGCGTATCCGAAACATCAAAGGTTAATCGTGAGAGAAAATTGAGATTCAAATTCAGATATAATTGCAGGCTTTCTCGGGCATTTGAGACTGCGAAGTTTTTCGAGCAGGATCTGTTTTACCAACTGAGCGTTACCGACTCTCCCGTTTCCTCAAATGTATCTTTGTACCAATGTAAAATTTATACGTAAAATAAATTTAAAAAACTGACCCAATCGAATCCACGATTAACCTTTGCTGCTGCTTGACCTCATCACGCAAAGAATGACAGTTACGTTCCACCGTGACGAGACTTTGCCGCATCAAGTCGCTTGTTTGTTCGTAAGGGTCTTGAACCTCCAAGGAATCGGCAAATCGATCCATTCTCGCACGTAATGATGAATTGGTGCTTATTATTTCAAGAGCTACGAAAGAAATTGTCTTAGAAAAATAACTCTCTTCTTTTCGCTTTACTTTCAAAAGCTTCAAAATAAACTTGTCTTAGCAAAATTTTCAGTGGCACGGTTGCGGATGCTTATAATAGAATTCGACACGCATACCCAAGGTTAAGAATTGCGCGAGATATTCTTCTGTCTTGAAGAAAATAATCCGGTGACGCAATACACACATCGACATTATCGAATATTTTAATCTGACTGGAATTTTTTTCTATGCAGTTTTCGAGTAAACTTGTATACTTGTCAATGTTTTTTGGCTTCAATGTATATATTTTTTTTATTATGAATTTTTGATCGGTGGTATTTTCCGAGACGTACAGGTGGTCCGGGACTTTTCGAACACATGGTCTGTGTACGTGTAAATATGTGGCATTCCACGCCATTTATCTAGCCCGTGACCCCGACCATTTTTTATTTTCCTGATTTTTTTTTTTTGTAAAATTGTTCCCCATAAAAGGTCTGCCTTTTATGGGGAACAATTTTACAAAAAAAAAACGCTCCACGCTCATTTTTAGATTTTTATGTTTTTTCTTTTAGGAGTTATAAATTCCCAACAAATGTCGATTTCGGACGTTTTGCAAACGTTTAAACGATGATAACTCCTGAATTAATTGAGATATCGACAAATGTTAATATATACATATATTTTTTTTTTTCATTTTGAACCATACTTTCATGAAAAAAATATGAAAAAAATGATCAATCATACTGGACCATGTATTTTTTGCTTCGAAAGTGAAAACTAGTTTTTTAAAAAGATGATTGCCATTTTTTATTTTTTCTCAAAACATTCTTTTGAGAAAAAAGAATGACTCATTCTATGATTTTTAAGACTAGTCCCATCGTGGGCCCATTTTTCCTTCTATTTTTTTGAATGATTACTAGAGAAATTATTAATTTCTTTTTAAATAATTTTTTAAATTTCTTTTTTAATTTCGAATTATTAAAAGAGAAAATTATTTCGAGATTAAAATGACAAAAATCTTCTAAAAAAAATATCATTAATTCAAAAAAAAAAAAAAAAAAAAGGAAGAATAGGCCCACGATGGGCCACTCTATTGTAGAAGATTTTTTTAAAAAAATAAAAAATGGCAATCATCTTTGAAAAAAAATAGTTCCCACTTTCGAAGCAAAAAATACGTGGTCCAGTATAAATAATAATTTTTTTCATATTTTTTCATGAAAGTATGCTTCCGAATGAAAAAAAATATATACAGGGTGAGGCACATAAAGTGTTACAGAGCAATAGCACTCAAACTATTGATCATATCCAAAAATGTTTCAGACAAAAGTTTCAGTGTTCGAGAAGGCCTTCATACTGGACCACCCTATTTTTTTATCGGTGGAGGCGCTGAAGCTACGTCAAGGTCAACTACACTTTTTAAAATGGAACCATGTATTTTTTTTTTCGATGATATTATTACCGATTTTAAGACGAATTCAGCGACCTACAACACAAGGTCAATTCTAGTCACGCAAAGTATGAAAATAGTCGAAAAATCGAAAAATATCGGAATAATCACTTTCAAAGGATCCACTAACCCTGGTTTGCGTCTACCTACAGAAGATGCTCGAAGTGATGACCCTCGACTTGTAAGCACTTGTTAATTCGCTGATGAAAAGACCGTCTAACTTCAGCCAACATTTGTGGTGTAATTTCGGTACATGCTCGGCGTATTCTTTCTTTCGTGTCGTCAGGCGTGGTAGGTGCTACCGCCATTACGCGTTCTTTCACAAAACCCCATAAAAAGTTCATTTTTGCAATCCGATGTACTCACATTAGAAGGTAATGCGTGACCAACTGATATGTCAACAGAAAATGCGTA
Organism: Ophion ventricosus; assembly: GCA_963932345.1. Lineage (NCBI taxonomy): Eukaryota > Metazoa > Arthropoda > Insecta > Hymenoptera > Ichneumonidae > Ophion > Ophion ventricosus. The sequence continues at coordinate 30,918,017 of OZ010712.1, forward strand.
CTTGCTGCCGATAAGAAACATTGGTATAGTAAGAAATGAAAACAGCGATCAAACAAGTGTTTACAAGTCGAGGGTCATCACTTCGGGCATCTTCTGTAGGTAGACCCAAACCAAGGTTAGTGGATCCTTTGAAAGTGATTATTCCGATATTTTTCGATTTTTCGACTATTTTCATACTTTGCGTGACTCGAATGATCTTCTGTTGTAGGTCGCTGAATTCGTCGTAAAATCCGTAATCATGACATCGAAAAAAAAAATACATGTTTCCATTTAAAAAGGTGGAGTTGACCTTGACGTAGCTTCAGCGCCTCCACCGATAAAAAAAATAGGGTGGTCCAGTATGACGGCCTTCTCGAACACTGAAACTTTTGTCTGAAACATTTTTGGATATGATCAATAGTTTGAGTGCTATTGCTCTGTAACACTTTATGTGCCTCACTCTTGTTTATTAACATTTGTCGTTATCCCAATTAGTTCAGGATGAGTTATCAGCGTTTAAACGTTTCCAAAAACTCGCGAGAGGCTTCGAATCTAAGCCGCAAGATGGCAGCACGCGTTGATTCGAGAACGATTCCGTATAGAGCGATAACTTTCTTCCCATGCGACAGAAGGTTAAATAAATACAACACAATGATATACTCGCGTTGTATTATTTTGCTTCGTGTCAATGTCACACACACCCAACGACCTATGATGAGACCCGGTCGTTTATGATTTTTGACGGTCGCAAGCGTCACGCGACTCCCGAACGCCCACGCAGTTATCTCGAGCTCGCGACCCTGCGGCTCGACCTGTCGTCGCGCAGTCTTAGCAGACCGCGGAGCTAAGGCCGTTCAACGGAGGTCGCGCAAATTGTATAACAATATAGAACACGATTTTTCGTTTGTCTCTCGCGGGTCATCAGGTGGTTGAACTTGCCCTCCCTACTGTCTTGTAACTTTTCTTCCCTCTCCACTCGTCATAACGCCGCGAATATACTTCCTTGCTTCTTATCAATTAATCGCATTTTGAAATTCGCCCAAGATCTTTGTAAATATATTTTCGAAAAATAAAATAAAAGAACAAGCAAGTATGGCGAACCAAAAATCATCACCCACCGTGCCGAACGGCATTAAGTTTCTGATCGGCGGCACTTCGGGGTATGTATGCATATATGTACATATTCATGTACGTTATTATTGAACCGAAAAGTGAAAAAAAAAAAAATTACGATCGCGTTTTATTTTCGTAGAAATACTTTTAGCCGGTGAGAATTCGTCAGCAATTTATAAACGCTAGAATTCTACAGTTCTCGCCATTCTATAATCAGATTATATAATTTTTTTTGTAACTTCACTTTTTTTTTGTATATTGACGAAGTTTTGGTCACATATTCTCCTGAATTAGAGGTTGTTTTTTTTTTACGTCTATATGTAATGTCCCAAAGAGCAAGGTCTAACCACTCTAAATTATACAATTGTGGACTTTGCCCCTGAACCATGCTCATAGAAGAATCAACTTGTCTTTCTCCATTATATCTCTACTCGATCGATCGATATTATTGGAAAATAGAGAAATCTTATTACGCGGAATATAAAAATCTTATAGGGCAGTACGTAGTATAGGGCAGTAAATTGAGTGTGCTTGCAAACGCTCAATTTGCAATTTTGTATAGAGCTATGTTATTCCTGGATAGTCTTGAAGCTCGCGTCGCTGCAAAGCAACGAAATTTCTTTATATTTTTATTTCATCTTAATTGCTTTCAGATTTAAATTCTAGATCTCTACATACGCGACTTGAAAAATGATTGTAACAAGTATTTGTCAGAAGACATTCAAACTATTGAAAAATAATCATTTTCATTGCATTCCAACAATGCAAACTCCGATCTCATAGCCCCAGAGATTGTAATACAGATTTAATATCATCAAAATTCCTAACACAGGATGATTTAAAGAAATGTTAATTTTATTATTAATAGATCATGAGTCCATTGAAATGAATCTGGATGTCCAATTCTTTACATCTGAACAATCCTACCCCTGAAGCTAAATCGTTTCCCCCTATCCAAAAACTCATCCCGTTCATCCCAGAATTCATCGCAATGACTTATAATCCTTATGTCTGTATTGAAGATGAAATTTACAAATATGGAACACTCGGTTGAGCGGTAAAATAAATTAAGTAAATAAATAAATTAAAAGCGATAAATATACAAAAAAAAGTAAACTATCATAAAAATGACCGGATTATGCCTTTCCAATTAAATTCCATTCCATGAATTAAATTAAATTCATTCCATTTCCATTAAAGTATTCCAAAACTGGACTTCCGTAATATAATTTCAATTCATGCGTATGTTATTTAAAGCCGAGTACATTTAAGAGGCAGCCGTGACATTGGCGCCTGAATGCAGCAGGCTAAAAATAACAGCCCTGCTCGATGCGTTACAGTTTACATTTTGTTTGATAGAATGGCAGCCACGTGTTTCGTACAGCCGTTGGATCTAATAAAGAATCGTATGCAGTTGAGCGGCACCAAGACCTCGACAATGAAAGTCGTTTCGTCGATATTCAAGAACGAGGGTTTCTTGGCGCTCTATTCCGGCCTTTCCGCCGGTCTCATGAGACAGGCGACCTACACTACTACCAGACTCGGCATTTACACTTGGCTGTTCGAGCTAGCGTCGTGAGTACAGAGAAACGGAAAAGTTAGCGGAGTCACGACGCACGTGTTCCCGAGCTCAATGGAGAGTTTTAATTCCACAGAGCTGACGGGCAACCGAACTTTCTGACGAAGGCCGCACTGGGAATGACCGCCGGTTGCGTGGGTGCCTTTGTCGGTACCCCGGCCGAAGTGGCTCTCATAAGAATGACCGCGGACGGGAGGTTGCCACTCTGTAAGAAAAACGAAGCCTGAAGGCATTCCTAGGACCCGATAGTTACGAGTGGAAACGCTATCTCTGCAGAATCTTCTCAATCTTGTAGATCTTAATTTTTTTTGTTTTTCTGATTTTCAGCGGAGAGACGTATGTACAAAAATGTCTTCGACGCTCTGTTTCGCATAATAAAGGAGGAAGGCTTGTTCACTCTGTGGCGAGGGGCGATTCCGACTATGGGCCGAGCGATGGTGGTGAACGCGGCCCAATTAGCATCCTATTCACAAGCTAAGCAAGCCCTGTTGGACACCGGTAAGAAAATTCGATGCATTAAAATTTTCAGTTAAGAAACTCGACACGAACGAGCTTACCGTTCTTTTTTCTTGTATTCTTAAGGTATTTCTTTCACGAACCCGAATTTTTAACGATTAACTGATTTTCGTCTACAATTAAGTAAAAATATATTCCAGTATACTGGTAAAATTTCAAGCCGGGTTACCGAATTTTTAACAAAAAATACGATTTTAAAAATCGTTTAATTTATGCAATACTTTATGGAGATGACATGCTGGCCACGTTCCTATCTAATGATTTATGTACTAAGTAACTCTAGATGTTTTATATAAACTGTGCTAAGCATGTAAAAAATTATGATATTTCGATAATGAGTTTAACCTTTCGTGGTCACACTTCCAAATTCAATTGCGGTGGTCACACTTGGATCGATTCTACCCAGTCAGTTTTCAAAAAAGTATTGTGACCGAACTATCCGTCCGAAGTGGTTTAAAAAATTACGGAATATGCTTTGAACTTTCTAGATGATGTACAAAAAATTTATTTATAAGAAATAAAATGGCGACGTTTAAAAAAAAATCATAAAGAGGTGAAAACGCAAAAAAGACACTTTTTCGCTCAGAAAATCATAGTTCAGTGAATTTTAACATTTTTGCCTAAAATTTGGACGTGATACTCCTTAGATATGCTACGTTTGGGAAAAAATAGTAGCATAGTGTGCGTTCCAAAAAAGGTATTTATTCCGACATCTGAAGTGGGTAAATTTTATGGTATGAGGATACTTCAAACTCCAGGTAAGATGGCGAATACAGTCCCATTCGAAACAGGGAGCTATTATATGTTTACGCCAAAAGTTGATCGACGGGTTTATTCTACCCAGGGTGACCACGAAGGGTTAAAGAAAATATTAATGATAAAATTTAGAAAATGTGACCAGCAGAATAATTTTCGTAACCGCGACTTTTCCGAGAACATGAAAAAAATCTCTAAATGTACAAGATTTACGCGAAATTTTTCATTTCAATTCATCATTGGGTATAATGATTGATTGTGACTTATTTTTATTAAGCGCCACTGTAATATACTAATGATTCACAAGGGCCCTGACTTATACGATCACGAAATACGGTACTTCTAGAAAGGAATACCTTAATGCCCTTCGTACGCCCTCGCGAGCTTTTCTACGAGCGCTTTCGCTTTTACCCCACACTTGTCACTTCCCTACTTCCACTATCTAGAGATGACCCGCTCTGGAGTGTTGCCTAAACGCTATAACGTGCCTAGCGCTCGATAGTCACCCATCCAAGTATTAACCCAAACGACCTCTGCTTGGTTCGCGTCGAACCGCTACTATCTTCCATCTGTGAACGATCTTTTTTGCTTTTCAGGCTACTTCCAGGAGAACGTCATGCTTCACTTCGCCAGCTCGATGATTTCCGGCCTGATAACGACCGCCGCATCCATGCCTGTGGATATCGCGAAAACAAGGTACATTCGTTCGTCGAAACGACTTGATTTATCGTTAAATTTATTTTTGCGCTCCCGAAATATCGTTTTCATCGATATACTCCAATACGCGATTCATTTCTTTCATGTACGATCGACGAAATATTGATAAAAATATAAATTACAGCAATGCTCCTTGGCGTAGCCAGCATTTTTCTCGGGCGGCAGGCGGGGTTGGCCTGACAGGACACGGTTTCGGTTATAAGGATTTTTTTAAAATAAAATTTACAAAATAGTCGATAATCAAGGAGCACGCATGAAATATGAAACTTGCTTTAATTACTCGTTCGTGTTATAACATTAAGGCCATGTGTCACACGTCCAGTCGGTAAAAATCCTACTGCCAAGTTTTCTCCCAGACGGAACATATTTCGGGCAAAAGAAGAGAAAGCCGTTGTTCGTCGTTCAACAGAGCGGAACGTGTTTCTTTTCTTTTTTCCCAAAAATCAACCGTTTCAGAAATCATTGGGAATCTGCAAATCAGCTATCTCTCTCGCACTCATGGCCGCTCGGTCGGTGTGACACTTGACCTTAATATCAAACTCTTGCTTCTCGGGTTTCTCTTCGTTTGCCCGAAATGTGATTCGTCTAGGAGAAAACTTGGCCGTAGGATTTTTACCGTTCAGACTTGTGCGACAGGTCCTTAATATGCTTTCTTAAATTTTCAGCATTTATTTCATGGTTTTTAAATTGAAGAATGTTTTCTTCGCCCAGTTACGCCAATGGCAGCAATATGTTTTATTTCGCGACAAACCCAGACGATTTATGCGAACCGTTAATCTTTCAGGATACAAAACATGAAGATGATTGACGGTAAACCGGAATTCAAAGGAACCTTCGACGTTCTCTCGAAGGTGATACGAAACGAGGGTGTTTTCGCTCTCTGGAAAGGCTTCTTTCCGTATTACGCCCGATTGGGACCGCACACCGTGCTGACGTTCATCTTCCTCGAGCAAATGACCGCAACCTACAAGGAACGTTTCGCGTAACCGGCTCAACGAACTCGCCCGAGCAATCCTCGTGTCAGGATCGAAAAAAAAAAAACGGTCTCGTATATTCGACACATGAGTCCAATGCATTCAACACTTTTTCGGTGAACATTTTTTTTTCTCCAGATACTACGATATATTTTTTACAGCTGTTACCGTTTTTTAGCAACGTATACACATGAAAAACGACAATATTATCGATTACGATAAGCTTCTTCTTGTAAATACGATGATACTGTTTTTTTTTCTGCCCAATCAACGTTTTAGCAACGTATACACATGAAAAACGACAGCTTATCGATTACGATAAGCTTCTTCTTGTAAATACGATGATACTGTTTTTTTTCTGCCCAATCAACGCACACGACGATAAAGAAGGTCTATATCGTAACTTCGATACGCACAATCTCCATTACTCAATAGCCATTTGGATAAGACGCGTATTAAAGATACCTATTGTCGCTTCATCCGTATACACCCTCGAGACTTCCAACATTCGCATTGTCCTGTAAACAGTCGCGTAGTCTATATCCCGCGTAGATTTATAACGTACGAGTAAAAGTAACGCATACATTCTTTGAACATTCGCAAGAAATTTCGAGCTCGGCTGGTACGACTCTATATATATACACACGTGTATTTATGTTGTTATTGTTTACGCAGAGAAACTATATACAGAGCCACATTGTTATCATTGAATATAGCGTCGAATGAACGATCCCCCGACGAATAAAGGTTGTTATTTTGTTGAATATGTCCGTGTCTACCGGCTAAACTACCGGCCGAACATGCTTTTGTGTCGATTATTTCGCAACAACAAAACTTGTACAAGATTGTTTAACCTTCCGTTATCACATGTCTGGCCACAATTTTGGTTAATTTGACCCCGACGATACTTCATCCACCTGCCATTAACAACCCTTCCAGTTATTATTCGTTTTAATCGGAAATACACTTTTAACACTTCCTCGTATGTCTGCATAATTGAAATTCAGAAAATATATAATTCAATTTTTCAAAATTATTGAAAACCTTCAATTTTGGGAAAGTGAAAATTTTATATTGAACTCGTGCGGGTCAAAATGACCCCTAAAATCACCTGTACGAATTTAAAATAAAATTCACATTTTTCCCAAAAATTTTAATAATTGTTTACTACAATTTAATTTTCTCATTTTCTCGAATTTCAAACGATCCGGACAAATTTTAAATAAAATGCTGCCTTTTCCAAAATTGAATATGTTCAATAATTGTTTACAGCAATGTGTCACTCTTTTATTTTCCGAATTTCAAATGGTCCGCAAGAATTTTAAATAAAATTCTCACTTTGCCAATTTTGAATATTTTCAATTAATGTTTACACCGATTTAATTTTCCGGATTTCAAATAAAATGCTGACTTTTCCAAAACTGAACATTTTTAATATCTGCTTATAATTAAAAAAAAAATATTTTCCGAATTTCAGTTACGCAGACATTAAGAAGTGTTATAAGTTTATTCCTGATTTTCAAATATCAAATTATCGAGAGGGAAAGGCCTGAAACAAGGCAAAAAATTGAATAATTATTTCCCGGAAAGGTCTCCACGAAAATCCCATATCCGATGGTCCTTTGCAGCGAAACATTAATTACAGTAAAATGTTATGCTACCTCTTCGTAATATGTATATTGAGTCATTTGGTATAGAACGAAAATGTCGTGGGTGGTTTTTTTGGAAGAGCCTGTTTTCGAAACATTTGTATGAGAGATTTATTTGAATTTCCGGGTGGAAACGACGCGTTAATCGGGATTACGTGCAATTGGAATATTTTTACCGGCAGACAGAACGAGTAAGACTATCGAAAAAGTGTGTAGAAATTTGATTCCAAGGCATATAAATGTGAATAAAGGTGAAATAGTTACAGAATGCAAATGACAGAAACTCATCTGATGGTAGTAATATGTAAAATGGATGTAACGAAGCTAAAGTCTCGACAAGCCGCGTAAATTACGAAATGCGTATAAAAAGACATATTAAAGAAATGAACGTGTAAATACGGATCGAATATTGGAAAATATAAAAAGCTTCCACGTATTTTATAATCTATACATATAAAACAGTTCCATGACTGACATATCGACAACTCACAGCCTAAACTACTGAAGATAGAAACATGAAATTTGGAAGATACGTTTCTTAGAATGTGTAGAGGTTCCCTAAGAAAGGATTTTTCGAATATCAACTCCCAAGGGTGTGAAATGGGATGTAAAAGTTTCTATGAAAAATTGTATCCCTTGCGTGTATCAACTTGAAAATCGGTATAAATATTCTTCAAAACGAATGATAAAACGCATATTTTAGGATTTTTTAAAACATGGGGCAAATTCCACGCGGCCGGAAGCTTGTATACAGTGAATAAATATCTTGTTTTTAGAAAAATAAACTAAAGTACTGTAGAGCGGCTTTGGTGATATTCCATGTCAAGCAGCGTTGGCCTGTTCCCAATACCTGGATGGGTGACCGCTTTGCCGCGGACTACCGAGCGTTAGGCAGTTTCACCTACTTTCCGACCGTAAAACACCCTTAAAATATGAAAACGTGTCACACGTCTCAATACCATTGTGACATATGACCGTCACTTGACAGATCGGTACTGGTAATATGACCGCGCTGTTATCGAAACCACGATCGAAACTCGGCAAGCGTTTCGGTGCTCTCCCGCTCTTCTTTCCTCGCCGGCGCGTCGCTCGCCGTTCATTCTTAACCTCAAACTTCTAATTGTTTGCAAATCGATCGCGACGCCGTGCGTGTGTGTCGGTTTCGAAGAAATTTTACGAGATAATTCACGTACGAATGTAATAATGTCTGGCGGCTTCATACATTCCGTAAAAGTTCCGAGATTGTACAAGACAACAGCCAAGGTCGTTCGAAGCGTCGCGGAGGAAGGAGCCAGCCTCAAACAGTTGATTTACGAGAAGAAGCATCCCGTGAGTAACCGACGACGACCACGTGTGCGCTTTACCAAAAACTCCGCGTGAACACGCACGTGATTTCTCTCTTTTTCTCTCTTGTGTATCGCTCTATTCGAAAGGTTAATACTTTTAGTCAGACTATTTCGTTATTTCGTTAAGACTATTTGCTTCAAGCGCGTTTTTTCGAGCGCTCGTTTCGAGTCTTTCAATTCTTTTTTCCTCACGCGTCAAGCCAGAGCTATCAAAGATAGCAAAATAACGAAAAAAAAAAAAAAAAAACGATTTACTCCAGAACATTCCGGGTCATTACGCCTTGGCGGTAGCGACCCTGAAAAATGCTTCCCAACTGGACGAGCTTTTGCGCAAAAGCCAATTGTTGATCAAAGAGAAACCTCTGGACCCGTGGCTAGCCAGAGTTCTCATAGCCGAGCTCTTGTGGGGCAAAAAAACCCTCAAGTCCGACGCCAAGCCCATAAAGACGATTTTATCGTACGAGAGCGAGTTGCGCGAACTTGTCGCAAGTTTGGATCCGCCGAAGCTCCCCGCCAGTAAACAAGGTAACGAAAACTTTGCACGTCTTCCTTAAAGCGCTCTCTTCCATGTTCTTGCAGATATAGGCGGCTCGCCGATCGATCGCTCTAGATACGCGCGTGCACAGAGAAAGAGCATACTTTCCATCCGAGAGATTACGGACGAGATATCGAGCGGCCCTTTTTCCTATCGTATTACGCGACGTCGGGAAACATGAGTCTCGTCGCGGTACTTGGAATTTTGTTTCTCTACAGCGTCGCCATGTTCACTCTGCCGTTCGCAGCTTTTTTCGGCGTACGACACTTAATGAAGACGGAATTTCACACAGACAGATTTACCACAGATTGCTTGTCTGTGGCAGCCGCGATTCTTGTAGTGTACGCAATTATCGCGAGTTACGCTTACAGAGCGTTCGGTGAGCCGGACGAACCGACCGTCGTCATGGGGGACGGCGACGAGCAGCTGCGAACAAAATCGGACTAATCCTGAAACATACCAGTGTCCTTTGATCTTTTCTTACTTTTCCTTTACGATGAACGTTTCCGAGTACACGTACATATATATATAGTTATATCGATATATACAATGCTGATAATAAATATGTACATCCATTGAAACGTTGAGTTTTTATTTGGGACAACTCTGACATGTTCGGTTGGAATCTGATATGGGCAATTTGAAATTAATTTTTTTGAATTATTGCCTTTTATGGAAAATCTACATTGGTGATCCTCAAAGGGTAGACACGAAACAGTGCATTCTTTTAATGATTTCTTTTCATGCAAAATAACGCTACACTGGCAGATTGTACAAAATCGTCTTTTGGGTTGCAGCCCTCAGCGGTGGAACTTTTCACATTTTTAGAATTGTACCTGGAGCTAAATACCAAAGCGTGGCTTAATGCGCACATTAAAGTTTGGAAGAAGACCAAGGGTTTTTGAAACATTCATCTTTTACGAAATGATGCACTTGGATTTTTTCAGAAAATAATTTATTATAAAACATGTCAATTAAAAAACATTTTGCAATACTTCGCAAAAATCTTTAATGCTTCTCTATTGATTCGTGTCAATATTATTTTTGTGTATATTTTCAGGAACTAATTATAAATTTTCAATAAAGTTTACTGATTTAGAAAAAAATCAATTTCAAAGATCCCATATTTATTTTTCTACCTCACACGATGGTGTTATCCCTTAAGGTTTGACCTGACATCAACGAAACACACGCGATAATGTATGAAATCTGTATTGCAGACAAGAAGCCGCGATACGTGCGCGTCAATACGCTTGTATGGAGCGTCGAAGATGCGATACGTTCGTTCATCGACGACGAATGGATACTCTTGCCAAAAAGTCCCGATTACTCGTCTTATCTCATAACGCTCTCGAGACTGAACGGAACATGGTTCGTTCAGGACTTTCACATACCCGAGTTGCTGGCGTTTCCTCCCGGCACGCCATTCCACGATGATCCAAGGTACAAGGATGGAACTATCATATTGCAGGACAAGGTAGGAACATTTTTTTTACCCTCTCGTATTTTTATGTATGCGAGTCTTGGAGAAATTCTACGGTGGCGATAAAAATGCATTGTCAATTCGTTCGCTCCAAATCTGTAAGCAAAATTGTCGAGCTCTGAGCTCTGAGAATTCATGTTTTTTTTTTTCAGGCGAGCTGCTTCCCAGCCTTTCTCTTGAAGCCTGAGCCAGGGTCCACGGTTTTGGACATGTGTGCCGCGCCAGGCATGAAAACGACTCACTTAGCCGCAATATTGCAGGACAAAGGGTACGCTGATTTCCAACGTCTTGAAAAAGATTGCAAGTTTACTTAAAGGGGTTTCGAGGCTAAAATCAAAATGCTTGTTGACGATTAACATTTATATTGCTAAGAGATTAATTTAGGATGCATTAACTGGCCTTTATCTGACTGAGATTAATTTAGGATGCATTAACTGAATCTTTATCCATTTGGTAATACACATGATAACTCGTAAACACCAATCATAGGGCTGTAAGAACCAAGATTTAGATTGAAAAAAACTAAGCAAACCGTGATTAAGAATATCGTGTTAAGGGGTTACATGGGTTTCGAAGCCAAAAAAGCATATTTTCTCTATTTTTAAAAAATATACAAATTATTTTATTCAAAATGTTAAGCACCTAAAAGAGCAACATTTCAACAATATTTTAAAAAAATGTCATCCAACAATTTGGGAAATTCAGCCGATGGGACCTATTTTCCGGAGACCCCTAAAAAAAAGTGTCCTCGTGGTGATCAGGATAACTCATGATAGCTTTATCTGAAAAAAAAACAAATTTTCTGTTATCCAAAAATCCATAAACCAAAATCTGTTAGTAGATAAGTATAACTCGTGATTGAACGGATTAAAAAAAAAATTGAAATTTTATTTTTTGGCAGAGTTGTATGCAAAATAGTTCAATTTTTGGTACAATTTACACTCCGTATAGCCTTGTAAAATTAGTTGTAATAAAAAAAAAAACATTCGTTCAATCACTAGTCAATGCTATTTTGAAGAAGTGTGCAAAATTCCAATAAGATCGGTGCATTAGTTTTTGAGAAATCGTGTCCACCGACTTCAAAAATAGTGTTTTGAGAAAAATGCGTATAACTGCGTCGCTCCCGGCCGGTCTTTCCCAACGGGGCGAATTTCCAAAGGCTCTATCTCCTAGATTTTTACTCCAATTGACTTAAAACTTTGGGACAATATTCTAGACATATTGTACTATTAGATAATAAAATTAAAAAAAATGGATTTTTTGAAATTTTCAAACTCACGTAAACCACTTAAACAATAAGATGGTTTTTCTACTTCGTTCATTAATAATGCTCGAAAAAAATATGTGAATTTTGAGCTCGAACAGTTTATTTTCGGACATTAACGAAACTTGTAGCTTAAACATGGCAATACCGCAGTAAATGTATTCTTCCAATTTGTACATTTTATGGAAACGGAATGGAATGGAGAGGGTGCATTCAGTCATTTACTGTATAAATTTGAATCAAATGATAATATTTCGTCACTTGTCCCGAAACTCCTTAAAAATTCCAGCGCTGTCCAGTGATAAGCAACCGCGAGAGTTAAATTACTTTGCAGAAAGATATTCGCGATCGAGAGGGACAAGAGGCGATACGAAACGCTGTGCAAACTGGTCGCGGACTCTAAAGCCAGTTGCGTGACGACGTTGAACGCGGATTCGATGAAAATGGACGCGGAGAAGTGTCCGAACGTCGAGTACATCCTGGTCGACCCGAGTTGCTCCGGTTCTGGTAAAAATAAAAACATCGCGGCTTTCGTCTGATTCTCATGAGAAAGAGTATTTAATCAATTTTTCAGGTCTTTATTTAACGGATGGATAATTTATATTTAAAAAAAAAGATCAAATAGACAAAATATTCAAACAGGACCAACTTCAAATACTTATCATCGTAATTTCAGGCATGTCCGATCGTCTAGTTTTCGAAAGTAACGATTCGAAATGCGCGCCCGGACGTCTCAGGAGTCTCCAGTCCTTCCAAGTCTTTCTTCTGCGTCATGCACTCTCGAATTTTCCGACGGTAAAGCGCGTCGTGTACAGCACGTGTTCGATGTATCCGGAGGAGAACGAGATGGTCGTCGACGAGGTGATGGCCAGCGTCGGTAGCTCGTACAAGCTGAAATCCATCAAGAAGTTGCTCGACGGCCACTGGAAGAACTTTAGCTCCCAGGACTACGTCTGTAAGAAGAAGTGTTTGTACGCGAGACCCGAAATCGACTACAGCAACGGATTCTTCGTCGCCGTTTTCGAGCGTAACTTTGACGTTCCTGTGCCGCAGTTCGAGCGCAAAAAGGTAACGAAAAATCAGCCAAACGGCGACACGGGAAACGCTGAAAGTTCGGGCGAAAAAGCTTTTAAGAAGAAACGCAACCTAATCAAATCGGGAAACGCTGACACCGTCCAAACCACGACGATAAACGAAGAGGAAGCTTCGGGAATGAAGAAGATTGCCAAGAAGATAAAGAAAATGAAGAAGCAAACGGAGTTCGAAGTATCGATCGAAGATTCCGGAGAATGCACAATAGAGATGCCCATGAGGCAAGAAAAAATGGACGACGAGCCCGCTGCTCCGATCGTGGCTCTAAACCCAAAGAAGAAGAAATCCCACAAATCCAAAGTGTCCAACGGCCTCAAAAGACGTTGACGGGCGTCCAATCGTGCAAATCCAACTGACGAAGCGGAATGATATTCCGGAAAACTTGCATACCGCATCCGGTTGTTGTTGCCATTGACCATCCACGGTTCCTGTTGGGATTTCATTGACCAATCAACCATTCATTCGGGTTTCCATTGACCGCTGACAGTTTGTTCGTCAAAATAAACGTGTTATATTCTTGAAACACCACCTTTTAATCTCGTTGCAGAACGCGACGAGAGAATTTCTCCCATCTCGTATTTATTAAAAGAGAAAAGGGAAAACAAAAAGCGTTGAACTTTATTTATAGAATCTAACGCCGAGCACGCTATACGTCGCGACAATCACGATTACACGTGAGTGGTGGAGGAAAACGGATCTGGGGGAAAATCTCGATCTCGTATTCCCGTTAATGTACACACGCTAAAAACTCGTTCTCGGCGGGGAAAGTTTACGCAGCAACCCCTGTAGCTCGGCCATATATTTTCCGTGTTACAAGGCAATGGCCCGCAACGCTCTTCGGGGGGGTTTGGTGCGGCAAAGAAGTCGCTCGATCGAACCGATGCGAAGGAAAAATCACGCGACGAGACGCGAAACTTTCCTCAGTTTGACGAATTACTGTAACGACACATTTTCCGACCTCACGTATTTACCGTCACGAAAACGACGTGGAAAAACTAGAAATTTGATCTCTGGCGAGCGATTCGAGCCTGCCAGTAATGTTTTTACGAGCTCACACCGGCAATCGTATGCGTATCTCTGCATCTTGCATTTTACGAAGTTCGTGCGTGCAACTCTTTGTACGCTTGCGATAAATCGTAAAACGGATGGGTCCACGTTAATGGGGTTTTCACTGAAATGATTCTTGGAATGTCCGGATGGTTTTAAGCTACTGTAGATCGTTACAAGATGTCCGGAGGTTACGGAACTGGCGAGCAAGCCGAGCTAAAGGGATTTTCTTCCATTCTACGCGGAACGCGGGCGCACCGAGAGCAGGAGGCGCATACGAAGAGCCGCACAAAGAGGAGACAAAGAAGAGAACTGTATATCTGTAGGCATGCAGTATAAATGTCGACTTGGTAGGCACCGGCCTTATCCACTTTTTTACTTGATCCAAGCCGGGCTCCTGTTATATATATATATATATATATATATATATATATATATATAGGGTGATTCATTAAAAGTTATTCACCTAAAAACACGTATAAATATTGATTTTTTAGGAAAAAGTCAGGAACGAAATTTGAATGGTTTGAAAATGTTCTACCTTTTGATAGAATTTCCTTTTTTTTCAAGTCGAGGTATCAACCTGATTTCAACGTCACCTCCACTTTTGTTTAAAGGGAAATCCGGAAATCATTAATCACAAATGTACAGCACAGAGGTTCCCAAACTTTTTCGGTTCGCGGCGCCCTTACAGGATTGATTTTTTTTTTCACGGCGCCCCAGTTAACCCAATCCAATCCATACTAACCCAACCCAACTTAGTTACGATATCTATACTATAACGTTAATCAGGCACAAATAAATACAACAGTTTAGTTCAAATACGTTTATTCAACAAAAAAGCATAAAAGTACAAACAAAAAAATGTAATGGCAAGTTAGTCAACGTGACGGGTGAGATTGTTGATCTCTACACATTTTTTTTCAAATCGCGCAAGAAGACTTGATACAGCTACTCTCATTTCTTACTCCACATTGATTTTTGAGCGATATTTGGTCTTTATTACAGCAACAGCTGAAAATCCAGCTTCGCATAGATGGGATGTTGCAAAGGGAATGAGGATCCTTAGAGCTTTTGAACTAAGAGGTGGATACTCATTTTTTATCGATATCCAAAACTCCACTAATTCTGAGCAAGCAAATCTTGTTTTCAGGCTGTTGTCGCAAGAGAGTTGAATTAGACTCTCTTCGTCTAGCGAAGTAAAGTTTTGTGAAGCTTGAGCATGTAAGGGATCTTGAATCCACATAAATTTCTTGACATTGTCTTCCGCAAAGTACTTTGCAAACCAGTCAGTGAGCTTCGAAAGGTGTTCTTTAAAAATTGACAGCAATTCTTGTGAAACATTGAATTCATTGGAAGCCATGAATTGGTGCAATGCAGAAAAATAATCTGGTGCATTTAGTTTTCCGATTCACAACGGCAGTTTTTTCTCACATGCTGAAATCTTCTCTACAAGTTTCAAGATATGCGTGTTATTGCCCTGCAGTGACAGATTCAAGCCATTAAGTTGGTCAAATATGTCGCACAAATATGCCAGTTTCAGCAAAAAGTCTGGTTCAGCAAAGTACTTGGCGCTCGTATCACCTTCCTCTTGCAGAAAAGTGTGAATTTCTTGTTGCAGCTCAAATACATGGGAAAGAACGTTACCAGGGGAGAGCCATTTGAGTCACTACTTAGTAGCGGGAGGGAAGAGGGCCGCCTGGCAGCTTGGGAACCTCGTATAGCACAAAATAACAAAACCAATGACCTACAATATCAGCACCTTGGGATGGACTTGAAATACTAAAAAATTTGCAAAACGGTAATTAAAGTAAGGCAAGCAAAAAAGGCGGTGGTTTCGGACGCAAATGATGTTTTTATTGTATGACATCTTCAAAATGTATATGCTGATAAATTGCATCTGAACCTTTATATAATTTATACAGATAAAACAGTCCCGTGAGTGACTGACATATAGACAACACACAGCCTAAACCGCTGAAGATGGAAACATGAAATTTGACAGATATGACAGATAAGGTGCAGAGGTGCACTAAGAAAGGACCATTCGTAAATCAACTCCTAAGGGAGTGAAATGGGGTGTAAAAGTTTATATGAAATATTGTATTCCTTGCTTGTATCAACTTGAAACTTGGTATAAATATTCTTCAAAACAAATAATAAACCGTATATTTTAGGATTTGTTAAAACAACCCCTAATTAGGGATGCAACCGGGTGTTAAAGTTTGTATGGGAAAATCGAATTCCCTGCTTGTATCTCAATGAAATTCGGAAGATATATACCTTAAAGGGCGTAAAGGTGCACTAAGAGAGGATTAGTTTCCCGCATCGTTAACTATATGTGGGCTGTTCGAGAGTATCGCGTGCCCAAAACTTGAATATGCTTGCCGAAGACCATAAATCATACAATGTTATCTACAGAACTATCTTGCAAAGCCATATAGTTCTGTAGACAACAATGACATTGTATTGTACTGGAGTTGAAGGTTGGAACTTTTACACTACTTTTTCATTAATTACCAGCTCTTACCTTAGTCCGTCAGTCTACCACAGTGCCTGAGAAGTATGACACTCTACCTTCTTTCTTTATTTCTTACTTTTTTTCTATCTTTGTTTATCTCTTCTCTAGATCATATACTAAAGTCCATGCGAATGAAGTCGCGGGCAAAAGCTAGTTTATCTATAAACCTGAACAGCTCCACTAGGAACAAACCTCTTACCAGCTTTACCACATCGTCGTCGCGTCGTTCGATACCTGTATGGTGTGCTTGGAAAATCTATATGTTTATGTGTGTGCGTGTCTGCATCTATAGGGAAGGGTCATTATAACCCGTTGTATCCAAGTAACGATGGCTATCAGCATATCCGGCTGTTCTAAGAACGCGGTCCTCAAATATTTTCGGCAAATATGTCGAAACGCGCCACCCTAATTTTCAGTTTGGATTTTTAAAGCTACCTCAAAATCCGTTAAACTATTTTTTAAATGTTTTTCATCAGTAAAAAATGATGTAAAAATTGACATTTCAGAGCTAGAAGCTGAAAAACCCCAAAATACTGTTTGTGGAATACAAGCCCAAACGATGCCAAGGAAACTACTACTAAAGGGTGTTTCAAAATGACCTGACATTTTAAATTGCGCGCCATTTTTTTTTTTTTGCGAACATAGAGTACTAATCTTCGACACGTGGCATCAGGAAGTATTGAGGTTTAGTCGTGGAGAATTACACGATCAGGCAACGCATAGAAATTGTGAAAATGCAATGTGAAACAATGCAGTTATTGCACACGAAGTTTCATGCTCGTGTCATGATTTGACGCCATTGGACTTCTTTCTTTGGGGTTTTCCGATAGGAAAAGTGTATACGCCAATGATCCACAGACCATTCCGGAGCTGAAGGAAGCAATTGGACGCACTATTAAGGCCCCACACCACGGTAAAAAAAATTTTTTTGTCATTTTTTTTTTCATTTTCTGAAAGATACATTTGTTAAGAATGCTCTCACCAAATTTTTTAAAGAAATTTGTAAAATTGGCGGAGGTACAGTATTTTATGTGAAACCGTTCGAAGCGCACGACCGCGCCGAGCGAATATGCGAAGCCGAGCACGAAGCCGAAAAAAGCACGCATGAGGGTCGTCTGCGTGCAAAACATGAAAAAAAAAAATGATGAGTCTCTGGATGCTGAGGAGCTGGTGTATGGTCCAGGAATAACGAACTAACGGTGAGAAACAAAAAAAAAGAGACAAATAAAAAATTTAGTTTGTATGTTGAATTATCCTGCAGCAAAACTTTGAACGCGTTTTTCTCGAAACTATGTTTTTCAACCTGGTTGACAACATATTAAAAAAAACTATTCATCCGATTTGCATGCGCCATGTCTTAAACTGTTCGAAAATCCAGTCTCTATGGCACCACGTAGGGATTTTTTTTATAAAGGGCCCCCTTCTATTTTTTTTTATGAACGATGAAAATTTTTCATGAAAATCGGAAATAAAATTCGCTGGTCCGCCATTTTTTTTTAGATATCGAAATTCCCCTACGTGATGCTGTGAACCTATATGTCTAGTTTCTAAATATATTTTTATTTTATTTTTCAGATGAACCGTATGGCTTAATCGCTGTCAACCGCCGAGCAGCAATTTCGTCGGAGTGCCCTCTTGGAAGCGGCGTACACCGCAAACTATACTTTCGATTCGAGTACAAAAATTTGTATACAGTCTTCTATACGTATATATTGACTATGAGTATTAATAAAAGAAATTCCATTCATCGTTTGCTTGAAAATAATTACTAAAAATACACCCTCTTACCGCGCACGAACCGTGGTGTGGGGCCTTAATGAAATTAGTCCGCAATTGCGCGAAAATGTTATTGAAAATTTCGTCAAAAGAGTGAACGTTTGCAAACAGGGACGAGGCGGCCATTTATCTGATATTGTGTTCCGCACATAGCGTCCATGTTTGTACCTTGTATTAAAATAAAAATATTCGTACTTTTCAAATAAATAATACGTTTTATTAATAAATTAAAATGTCAGGTCATTTTGAGACACTCTTTAGTAGTACTCCACGATAAATGTGCATGAATTCTTTATTTCGCTTTATTTGAATTACAACTATCGCCGTGAAATAAATGTCTTTAGGTTTAGGGCTTGCCCTGCCATAATATTCATTGTTATACGATTTTTTTAAAAGTAATAAGAGCCGTTGTTAATTCTGACCTACTTTGAGGGGACGTTCGCACTTGACCCATTTACCAATTTCTTTTACTAATCGCTGACTATGGGAACAGGACAGTCCTCGAAGGGATCTTCGTATATAACAAATGTTTACATTTACTTAATGGTGATTCCGAAGATATTCGGGTTTACGTAATGCTGAGTATGGGGACTACGAGGGAGGTCCTTCAAGTCAAATGTCTTCAAAATCACCTTTCCTCATATATTGGAATAAGAAATACGATGGAGAGGTGCGTGACTGGGCTGTCGGAGGACAATTTATCAGGGCACTTGGAAATCCGGACTTATTTATAACTAGCACTATCGCTTCTACGCGACGATTAAAGCAAAAATTTATCAACGAATTAGGGGCGTTATCACAGAATCGCCAGGATTCTGGCTCTGCGCGAGCTCCGATAATCGTCTCATTATAAAACACATGGAGTCTCATAATACACCTGGCCAAGCGCTGCGTATCTATTATTAAGAGTAATTATAGCAGCACGTGTAAAAGTACGATATGCACGATATAAGGGGATGTAAACGATAAGAGGACAGAACGAACAAGCGGTGCACATTTTTGCCGCAAACGCGGCAATAATTCGATTTTCCGAAAGTGAGAATTTTAGTGATTAAATATTTGCCTCTAATAGTGAATTAGCCGTACAATCAAGATATGAAAGCTTCTTTTCGATCAGCGATTTCTGAAACGAAGTGATACTTCTTCAATGTTGGAAATTTGTCCAACTTGTGAAATGAGGATACTTATGGAAAGCACACAATACAGTGCAGATTTTGTAAAAGAGGATTTGGCCAGCCATTAGTAATATCGAGTAACACTCAATAATGATGCAACTGCTTTGCTTGGGCTAAAAATGTAGAGTGGGAATTGTTTGGTAGAGCAAATACGTTGTGTTCGTGAATGTTTCCCCGACGTTAGAGTTTAAAAAAAAGCTCCATTATCCTCCGGCTGGTCTTGGTAATTTTTCTCATCTATATACATTCTAGAAGAAGCCCTGTTAATTTCAGCTGCGTAAATCTGTGGATGTGGACTCTATAGGGGAAAGTCCCGCGGGACTTCCCCCTATCCGTGGTATTGTATGCCCTCAACGGTCCATAAGATCCTCGTCCACGGTTCCGAAATACTAAGTGCTGCAGCTCTACCAATCGGATTGCTTTCCGAAGAGGTCCAGAAAAGCCGCAACAAGGAGTATAAAATTTTCAGACTGAACAATTCTAGAAAGCACTCCCGTTCACTGACAAGTGAAGATGTGTTCCATAAACTTTTGGAGACCTCCGACCCGCTAATCACAAGTTTGCGACTAGACCCGAAAAAAAACATTTTCCAATGAGTGAAGAAAGTTTACAATTATTATTTTTGTTTCTTCTTCCTTCTTTCGTTTTTCTATCAGTGACAGAATCCTTGTAAATAAAATGCCCAGATATCTTTTAAAAAAACATGAATTTCGATACCCTTATACCTTATGCTGAAATTTATTTTTCGGACCACAATTTGGTAAATTTTGACCATTCTCGTCAGGCCAATTGGACGAGCTATCGATCTAATCCTAACTCTCGCCGAGACAAAATTTTCTGCGGAAGAACGAAACTTTTATCAACGTTTGAATCACGGGAATAATCGTCTAGGATATATATATACGACATTTCTTTTTAGTATTATGATTTTTGATAAGTAGAACGTGTTTTAGGGTGGTTTCTGGCAACTCCCAAATTTTCAGGAATTTTCAACATGCCAAATAGCTCTATTTTATCCGAAAGTTCACACGTTTTCGTCGAAATTTCTCCCAATAAACACTGGAACTAGATGTATTTATTCATTCCAAGTCGAATGATACCAACCCCAGGTCAATACGACCATCTATTCTCAAAATATAAAATTTTTGCCGCATTTCAGCTATTTTGTCCCTCTGTGCGGCGTGGACTCGGTTGGCTGCTATCAGAGTGGACCGTTTCAATTTTTATTGCCGATTTTATTTTGGGAACGCGAAATCATTGAAATCTCGTCGAAAGGAGGAGGTTTTTTTTATTATATTGAAAAAGATTTATCATTTTTAATAACAAGGCTTTATGTTTTATTTCGAGGTATTTTTATGATTGTTATTATTATTAATAATTGAGCAGCAATTATTTTGGGACAAACGTTTTGGTTTGAACATTGATGTGGGGTACGTTTTTATCGCGATTTTATGGAGTTTGCACGCGATGAAAAAATGCATTATTATTTTTTATTGCATATTAAGGAGGGAACATGAATGAGAATGGTGAAAAAAAACAAATTTGCATCGATCCGAATAGAACGAATCGTTTCGACACTTTTGGAATGTTTCAGTAGACGTTTTGGCGTTAAGAAGAGAATTCATATGAAAATGTTGATTAACTAAAAACTTAATTTTTTATTTCATTCGCTTTTATGCTAACATGCACGGAGAGAATTAAAAAGTAATTTTTGTCGTGAATTTCACGGTAAAAATTACCGTGATATATTTCAATGTGGTGACAAGTGAGAAAAGCGTAATAATTCGTATGCGACAAGTTTTTTTTAACTTACGTTACAGAAAATTTCAAATACGTAGCTAAAATTTTACTATACAAGAAGGGTAGCGTGCACGGTAATTTTTACCGAGGGCACAATACATTTTCCTATAACACTCATTAAATTTTATAATAAATCTTAAAATAACTGTTATAAAGACGATACTTTTTTATAGACATTTTTGAAAGGCATAAAATAATAAAATGCACAGTAAAATTTCGCTGATATTATATATTTTTTAAATTTAAGTTTTGCGTATTTCGTTACACATCAAAATTTACTAGAAAATCTGGTAAAATTTTCTATCTGAAGAAGAAATTTTATTTTATTTTCGTGAAAATCTGTGTTTTACTCAGTAATAATAAGCGAAGTTTCAGGGTTGTCATCTGGTTACCGTTACTGCACGGTAATTTTTAACATTTAATTCTCTCCGTGTGTTTTTTTATATATATATAAATAGAACAGATTGTGAGACTACAAAAAAAAAAAATTGAAGTTGACGTTTTTTTTTTGCGAAAATCGTAACTTGTCGTTGAAAGTTTCACAAATTGCTTACGCTTTTTATATCAATTTTCTTTTGTTCATGTAAAAAGTACCTAGAAAAAGTTAAGCATTTTTCAGTTCTTTGTTACAGACAAAAAAATCTGCACGCTAAATGGTCCGATGAAGTGAAAGTCGTTGAGTCATTGTCAACATTACTGAACATTTTGTATGAATAATTAATAATTATAAATACACATTTCTTTGTTTATGGCAAAATGTGGAATAAAATGCTTCGAATGTGTTCGAAAATCTTAATTCTATTGAAGCCGAGACAAAAAAAAAAGCAAAAATATCTCCCTATTTTCGTAATTTACTACGTAAATAATATGACTTTGATATGAATGAAACCCATTCGGATCCTAGATGAAACAAAAAAGAGATCCCATAAAAAAGGGGCCCAAAAAAAGAACAGTTGCCAGAAGACTCGCGAGTTTTCTTTTTATCGTTCGTTAAACGAGCCTAGGCGCGATAAGAAAATTTCACAATGAATAATCTGAATTTCAACGAGGCTTCTGGAATTGAGAGTATTATTCGCGGTATTCGACAACGATAAATTCGCTGTATATAATCTTTTGCCCGGCGTCCGATCGATCCGTGGCTCATTGCAGTTACTCGAGAACGAAGAAAAAAAAAAACAAAAGAAAAGAAACAAAGCTGCACACACGTCGTCCGGGCACTTTTTTGCCTCCGGTATACATATACATATATTGTGCATAAGGCTGAAAAGTTTAGCCTGTTCGTGTCCGAATGGCTGGTCACGAGCAAAATTACTGGGGCATGGTCACTCGAGTCACTATGCTGCGTGTTTCGAAAAACTTATGCCAGTTGACTCGGCCAATTCTTCCTCCCTCTTATTCCGTCCCTTACGAACCCTGCTCTCTCTCTCTTTCTCTCTTTCTCTCTCTCTCTCTCTCTCTCTCTCTCTCTCTCTCTCTCTCCCTTGGCCTGTACCATGGTCTTTCTAGGGGGTGCTGCTCCTCGAACCATCGATTGACTCGGAGACAAAGTGCAAGGGACGATGATAAGTAAAGACCAAGATATTTTTTCTTTTCGAAACTTTACACACAGGTTCGTGTCACATCGGGTCAACTGATCTCGTGATCGCAGGCCTTAATCTAATATTCGCCGCGTGGTAAATTCGTCTCATCCATAAGTACAATACATTTTCAAATTATATAATCTACAACTTTAGTCAAGATCACAGTTACTTCTGTAGCTATATGTCCAGTGACCGGCAAATTCATAACTTGAAAATCCCTAAAAAAAAACAGAAATTCTTATATCTTTTGGCTCATATGAGTCGTCGATAGCTCTATATCGATATTCGGAAAATGAAAAAATAAAATAAAAAAACTGAAAAATCCGTGATTATGTTGTTAGGAAATTCTTTAGGATTCAAATTGGATTGGAATGTATACGAGCGTAACGTTTTAGAATGGGGATTCAGTGCGATGACCCATTGTATTCTTTCAGAAAGTGGGGACAAGTATGAGAATCCAATTGGGTCCCTACGACAATTTCTGCACGGGCATCGTCAGGGCTCAGGTAACCGGGTACTACGAGTCTGTTTTGCGTTGCCCCAAAGTGTTTAGGACGACCAATAAGGAGCGGTCCACAATTGCATCCCCAATAGTATTGGGGAAATCGCTACTAGGAAATCTCCAAATACACCCCTTAAAGGCCTTTACTTGGTCTCCGTACTTGGACCATAGTTTTAGTCAACCTACCTACCCTACTATTCCCTAATAGGGGCCCGATTCGACTCTTTTACGGAAAACCCTACTATGGAATCCACAAATAATCCATTGAAGGCCTCGAATTGTATTAGGGATGCCCTGACAATTTTCCGCACAGGACTGCTATTTTGGATGAAAGATATTGTTGGGGACGAAAAAGTTGATATCCGGGCACGTTGGCTCATTCAATCTCAGCGCATTCGATTCACTGACTTAGAGGGGACTCTCGTGAATCGTCCAAGTAGTACAAGTCCGCCTATAGTCAGCCGTCCCTGTTTATGTTTCTTCGGGTTGTAGAACGAATTATCGGGCTTTATTGACGATAATCCTTTCTCATTTACAACTTCTACTTATTATACAATGTGCTGAAAATTAGATTCGTGATAATTATACGTCGAATTTTCGCAAGAGCCGAAGGAGACCGCAAATCTCAAGGTGAAAGTATTCACAGAAAAAAAAAAGGATTACGAGGGCTTCAGATATGCGATTGCATCTTTAACTAAACGTAAATAGCCCAACGAGCCTTGTTAACTTTCGCAGCAATTCGTCCTGGAATGCTCAAGATAAGGGAAAAAGTCTCGCGCGCGAGCACACCCACGACGGTCCCCAAAGATTCGTATCTTCTCGCACTTTATTCCACATAACGTGGGCGGAATCGTTAACGGTGCAGTTTAAAGGCGAGACTGTAATTTCACCGAATGTTCTATGACTCGTACGCGGCGTAATGTGGCTGGTTATTGTCACGAGTGAACGGATCTTCAAGGATTAATCTGTACTTCTTCCTTTTCGCTACGTGTATAGGACCCATTTCCTGCGTGCTTTTTATAAAAATATAATTTTTACCTGCTTCTGCGCACGTCCTTACGTGCTTACGTGATCCCCACTTTTGTTTTTATCCGACACTTTTCACTCCGCTGTTTCCCAGTTCCTCAAGAGATCCCGTAGAGTGGTGCCAACATTGGTTATGCGGCAGTGTTGGGCAAAATTTAATTGCTAGGGTAACTAAAGATCAACAATTAATCAATTGTTAATCGTGACTTTCCACAATGAGAAACTAATCAATTTTCAATCTTTTCGATGTATTTGATTAAAAACTAACAATTAAAATTGATTATTGTATAGGGCGCGGAGTGGCGTCAGAACAAATGTGTAAGTTATTGAATTACGTATAGGAGTAGCAAATAAAAGACTGATATTAATCATGTATTAAGATATTAATCATGTGCGCTGCGTAAGCCTACAAAACCCAAACCAACACGTCGTATCTGATATCTGTAAAGTTAAATAGGTTAATTGTTAGTTTTAATTGTTTCTTAGAACAATTATAAAAGTTAATTGCAATTGTTTTAATTGCAAGTGGCAATTAACATAAATTAATCCCAATAAATTAATTGCAACATGCAATTAATAGTTCATTGCAATAAATGTTAATTGCAATTGCTTTTTTAGTCAATTAATGAACTGATTGAAAATTCAATTGCTTAACGCCCAACACTGCTATGCGGACACCTATCCAGGTATTGTCCAAAGCCAGGCTTAGTATGCGAGATCGCTGAAGTTGCACAGTGTGTCCGTTATTACCGATTTTGAATGATACTTTTTAAATCATTGGTTAGATTACTTTTGGGAAATATGTTGATCAACCTTGGTGAACACTCCGTGAAGAGCAAATGGATCAACTGGCAGTCAACGCGTCAACAGGACGTCATTACTTTGTCCTATCACACCTCTAGACCCTAAGATCCTTCAACGTAGGGAAGGATCTTTTTCCCCGAGGTCGTGTCCCGAGTCACCCATCCTGGCGACCCGGAGAAACTACGGAAACATGAAAAGTGCGCTAATCGTGTGGTTTTCCACCATAAAATAAATGAAAAGGCCCTTGGCGGGCTCGCCCCCTTGGCTCTCCACGATAAGAGCACCGCGTGGCGCGATCTATCATCACGCACCCGACAGAGCCTTCGAATCATCATAGGGCCATATCCAACGAAGACGATAAGCGATAGAATTGCTAGATAATGTCTAACGTAACGAAGAAACCGTCGCAGCTCCGGGGGCCGTAAAGGGTGTTCAATTGGCTCAACATCTGACAAAGACAACGAGGTTACCTCAAGAATTGCCGAGCCGAGCTCAAAAAAACCTGACGTAAACTCATTACGAGTTGTTCTCCAGGCAACAGTCTCCTTCAACCTCGACAAGTTCATCGGAATCCAGAATCTATAGGCTCGGGGATCACTAAAAAGCGGGACAATCACCCCTGCGGAAATTGAGTTCGGGCTTTGATCGTGTTACGTCCCGGAGGGAGATTTAGAATGGACTCGCGAAGTCGTCGAGTTAGAGCGCGCGATTTGAATTACGATTCGCGCAGTGAGTCTTTGATTGGCTTCCATGTGAGATCCGAACACAATTTAATAACAATTTTGATTTAGAGGATTTTTGGTGCGTGATTCTGGATTGAGAGATGGTTTCGCCCGATGGATTGATCGTTGATTGAATAAAAGGTTTAGACGCGTAGATTTGGTCTTAATTCAGATGATTAAGTTTATTAACCTCTTATTCTTACAAACTTATAACTCGGTACAAAAAGATACGCGTATAATTGTTCAACGGAAACAGAGAGCAAAAGGGTTTAATTTTTGTAAGTCGACTATTTGATTCGGAGATCAAGAACAGAGTATCTGCTCCTTCGTGAAAGGAACAATTAGGAAGGTTTGATTTTTGGGGAAGGAGCTTTCGGGGGAATGCAGTTTTGTTGTACGTATCTTAGGGATTGGATAATGAGTCATATGAAGTTAGGTCGACTTCGGTGATAGGTTGGCATGACGTGGGAGAGAGATTTTTATTCATTTATTAATGAGAGCGCTGCTGTGATTGGTACATTCGTTCTGTCTCTGTCGTATAGGCTTGGGACGTATAGGTTTCTCTATAGGAGCGGATGACGTGATTTGACGCGCATGAGTTTTCTTTGTCGGGTGGATTTGGGCCGTAGGACAAAGAGGGATTATGGCGGAGCTTGATCTCTGGGTTCCTGTGTAGGCGGTTGCGAGAGTATGGTTTCTCTTTTGAGGTGCGAGTGTATTGCGTTTGTCATCGGCTGTGTTTATGAGGGGCAGGCGATGGCGACGGTCTTTGCCTATGGTCGTCTGAGAATGTTGGATAACGTTTGCTTAGGATTGATGATTTATAGTTCGTTGATCGATAAATGGAGATGCTGTTTTGTGTGCATATAGGTTGGACGTTCTGAGAAGAACGGGCAAAAAAAGTGAGGCTGGGACGTAATTATCGGGCCCATTTTAATTTTCCCTAACTTTATTAGGGCACTAGTCTGGAAGTCTCACAAGGACCATCATTGGCCAGTCGCACTTTCCTACCGAGGGCCATTGAAGGCAAAATAACCAGGACCTTTAAAATTGCCTCAACGATGCCTCATAAAAATTATTGCAGCCATATGCGTACGTGCGTGTGTGTGCACTGTGAAAAAGAAATGTGTTATTTCAATACATTTGAGGCTTAGAATTCTGTCGCATATTGTGACACGTTTGATCCCCCCGTTGTTCCAATGAACGCACTACATGCGTATTGGTTCAAGGCATCCCAGCTCGTCTACTAAACACATAGTTTAATTATTATATTTAATCTATCTTGATAATTATTATGTCACAAATTCTTTAGTCGATCAATTTATACTGATTTGCCCCTATAATAATAAAGTCTAGTAGTATTGGGGAAATTGATACTAGGAAATCTACAACTACATCCCTTAAAGGCCTTTACTTGGTCTCCGTACTTAGATCATAGTTTTAGTCAACCTACCTACTCTACCCATTCCCCCATAGGGGCCCGGTCCGGCTCTCTTACGTAAAAACCTACTATGGAATCCACAAATAATCCATTGAAGGCCTCGAATTGTATTAGGTATACCCTGCCAATTTTCCGCACGGGGCAGCGATGCGCCACAAACATGGAAAATGACACGTAACTCAAGGAAGACCCGGATAATTTCACTTTTGATCGGCCATTCCGCAATCCCCAAGATTCCGGAAGTGGCCCCATGCCTGGAGGAGGGTTGGCCGCGGGGCACGACGAGGGGGGCGGGGGGGTGTCTTTTACCCCGTGTGGACGGCTCTTTTCACTGAGGGACGAAGACGAGTCGGCAGCCAATCAGGCTCAAGCAGGGGTTGCTTTCGCTTCTGCGTCGATATACACCCTATGCCTGAACCCGAGGGAGCAACAAGTTCGGGGCTGTCTCGGACACCAGTGCGCGCGTGTTTCGCGGATCATCGAGCCGTCGGGACAAGTACGGGGTGAAGAACAAAGAGTATTCGAGTTAGGAGCGAGAGGGTTTTTTTCCCGCGAATGCCGGTAGTGTGTGTTTCCCAGGCTGATAAAGAGAACGGCGAAGCTCACACCACGCCGGGATATAGTGTAACGGTATAGCGATCGCGGTTCACTGACACGTACTTGCACGACGACGCCGCCGCCTAAGCAACACACCACGAAAACCCCACTTGATGCCCTTATATATCCAACAGTCGAAGAGCGACACTCGACGCTGGGACGCCATCGTCGAAGGACGCGCATCATGAATATGTTACACTGACATAATCCGCTTGACACAAACGACACTTACGAGCTATTACTACTCGGCTTCACAACGATTAACGTTACGCGAATTCCAATTTACACTGCGCAAGTTTCCACTATTGGATCCATACCAGGAGCGTTTCGATTCTTGGAAAGAGCATTGAACTCTCTGTCGGATATCTGCAATCACTTTTCTCTCAAGGTCCTTCCCTGAACTTCTGCTTCCTTCGTAACGCGATCCTGCCATTTGGATCCACCGCGTTCGGTCGGACCGCACAATACGCAGTGACTATCGACTTCCTTTTTCCGCAATTGAGTCATTGTTACTGTATTTTTTTTATTTATTTAATAACTGCAAGTGCCAGCGACAAGTGGTTCAAGTGTGGTACACGGATACGTTGATATTTTGGATTTTCTGAATACACATTGGTGAATACGTCGGGAAATTTCCTCCATTGTATGGGTCATCCGCAGGGAAGGGAAAACATCTCCAGGATTGTGCTGTGAGAATTGTGTATTGCTGCCTCACGGCGAAACATCGAGCTCTAGGATTCGGTGGAGATATCTTGGAGAGTAGACTCTGCCGAGTATTTCGTGGGCGGATAAAATTCCGTTTTGTTCAATGGGGGTTGGTGGTCTTCAACTCTAAGCAGCTGGTGGGTTGCCTACGATATTGGAAGGCTTCCTGGCTTCCTGAGGCAAAGTTGCTTTTTAACTATTTAGGATTTGGTGATACCTTGCGAATTATTCACGCAACGAACTTGAATCAGTGGAATTTATGTGAATGAAAAATTCGGGAACTGGTAATGGACTCGCTGAGTGTTGCGAACTTTAAGGGCTGAACGTTATCGTATCGTGTTTTCTTCCCGAGATAATAGTCCGCAGTGAAATCCGCAGTTGTAAAACGTCGATGCGTGAGCCTCGAAGGTCTAGCACAGGCCGGAGCAATTTGGTGAACGAATAAAAGAGCGAGTGAGGGCGATGGAAAGACCGGAATGAGGAGGGGTGGTCATAACGGTGAATCGATTCGGAATATGTTACTATCACGCTACACGTGACTCGTAACCGGCTAGGAAAAAAGGCTCTGACGATTGCACACTCAACACTTTTCCCAAAGAAAACCCTCCCCTCGAGCTTGTAAATCTGTCGCGGTGGAGAGAATGCATGAGCGAATACATTAAAAATACAAATGAGCCGTCGAAGCTACTGCAGAAATGGATGGTAGGTAGTGGACATTTGAAAGCTACCGTGATCGCGAATGTTAAAGGGCTCGCGGGGATGGACGTTTGAGAGGTCTCTTCCAGCACGCTACACGAGCAAGGCCGGCTTAACTCGTGGGAAGCGAAGAAAAAAAAGTGAGTTTCCGGTGGCACGTGCTCGATACATAGTTGGCATATCACGCTCTCAACGGCCGCCAATCTGTGTTCGATCGTAAAGGCCTGTTGGAAAAGTCGCGTTCCCCCTAATTCTTTCCTACTTCCTAAAAAAAGGGAGTTATGGAGGTGGAAAGGCATGTTTTCCGTTACAGCACGAATGGTGGAAGTCCCAAGTAGATGCTTTGCGGAAGTGTAGCGATCAAGGTGAAGACACGACCTATTGGAAGAGCGGATGAGCCAAGAAAGAGGCTGAAGAGGCTTGCATATTCAAGTGACACGGATAGACAACAGTCCGTGGCGAATCTAGATACCTAGTGATCCGAGTGCGGTCTCGTTGAAGACTAAGGAGAGGCAGCGGCGCGTCTCCCCCGCGAGATGATAGCCGCTCACAAAAATAATCAGCAACAGGCAGCTGTTTCGCGAGCGGTATCTCATATTGGGCAGTACGAGGAGATGAACGGCGTCACGACGACTGCCAACAGCGGTGGCGTTGCTGCTGGTGGCGTTGGTGATACGACGATCGTTGCCGGTGAGGAGGAAGGCTCGATGCAGGAGGCGCCACATCGCGACAACTCGGCGAAAGCTCAAAGAGTTGGTCTGAGCAATGGTAAAGCGGCCGGTACGGCTGACGAGAAAGTTCCGGTCGAAGACAACGTGGCGCATGTACCAACCACGACTCACCATCGTCATCACAGTGACCACGATATCGAGGAGGACGACGATGTGGAGGAGGAAGAGGACGAGGAGGAGGAGGAGGAGGAAGATGACAACGAGCTCGGAGCAGGCGGCATGAGAAACATCGATGGCGGTATATTGGTGGGTGGTGGTGGTGGTGGTAGCGGTGGTGGTGGTGGTGGTTGTTCAATGCAAGGTAATACCGAGCTCGAGAGTCGCCGTGAGACGGCGCGTACCGGCATAGGGATGATGGGTATGGGGGTGGGAATGGCAACTGGAACGGGGGCTAGCGAGCCAGCTAGTGGGGGTAACGGCGGAGGTGGCATGGGCGGCTACTGGAGGCAAAGCAGACCCTCCAGTCCCCGCATGCCGCCTCCTGAGCAGCCGGAGCACAGGCCGAAGAGCCGACACGAACAGCTCGCAAACGCCACAACGAGATACAACAACCTCGGTTATTGGAGAGCAAGACGGGTTACTTTCTACAAAAATGGCGACCCTTACTTTCCCGGGGTCGAGTTCAGGTAGGCTATTTTCTTTCTGTTCTTTATTCACTGCACCACGTTTCTCAATCGCCCTCACACAATCACACCTCAAAAAAAAACCAATAGACTCAACCAGGTCACCTGTCGATGGTCTGTTTTGACGGACCTTCCAGTAGCCGATTGCACTTTCTATTTTCTTCTGACTCGCAGCTTAGAATCAACCCTTTCTTCAGCTTGTTCCTCCAACGCACTACGACATTTGTTTACCCTCGAGAACACATGGCAAACTTGCGTCAAACCTTCCTCTCGGTGATACCATATCGCAAAGTTGTAGGTTTTTTTTCCCAAGCGTAAAAGAACACATTCACGAAGACAGCGGTCATTATCAAAATGTGTCAATGGTAAGTTTATCAAGTGCTTCGATTGGTGCCAGTGTTCCAGTACTGCAAGCACTCATCCGTGGAGGTCAAAGTGGTAGTCATGATGTGTGTTCCTTCGCAGATTCAAGCCCGGACGTGATATCGGATCTTTGGAAGCGTTGTTGGATCGCCTGTCCCAACGTCTCGATCTACCAAGGGGTGCCCGTCACATATTCTCCATGGACGGTGATCGTAAGCTCAATCTCGACGAGCTCGAGGACGGCGCCTCGTACGTTGTTTCGAGCTACAAAACGTTCAAGGCAAGTTGTGTCACGTCGTAGAATTCACGTCTGAACCACTTAAACACGCAAGAGTACAGACTAATTTGACGAGAAACGTCCAATCGTGGTTCCATTAAGCCTGCAGGGGTGGGGAGGCTCAAAGGTATTTATTGCCTGGTCGCGAAAAAAAAGGTGAATCTAGACCAAGCCAACCTGAACTGACTCACCCTTTTATATATGTATACGTAGAACATTTATAAATATCAAGATAAGCTCGAACGTTTGATACGAAAAAGAACTCTGGAGATTCTTTTAGACATTTGGATTTTGCGCGAATGTGACCAAGCAGACTGGAATCTCACGAAATCGATTTACTTTACAGTTAAGAGAGCGAGCTCACGACAGATCTTGTACAAGTGCTGACATAATTTAGTTCTTCGCAATTTTCCGCGCTTAGGATACAAGTTGTAGGATACCGTGGCGTTGATCGAAGTAGATATGCAAAAAGGCAAAGAGTAAATATGCTTCCCGCTGTAATTAAAGCACAGCGTGGTCACGTGTGTGGCCTCAATATTCATGAGAAATCCAGACTAAACCGACGCGTACGAGAAACATATACAGGGGTGAGGGAGCTTGCTCCCGAATAAGTGGACACCCTCGTGGTGCTTCCATTGGTGTGTACACGTCGATTATATACTTTGGTCTACGACTCCCCAACTGCCCGCTTCACTGACCCTCTTGCCACCTCACAAGTCCACTACAAATCTCCCTATTCGCCCCCTCAACTCACTTTTTGCCCTCTGACACAGCGGAGATTTTCTGTGTAAGTAAACCGAGCGAGCGATTTATAAAAGAAAAGAAACTGCGTGTAATAACCTTACTCCCGGCTGGATGAAAGAGTGCACGGCGGGTGATCGTGTGAGTGTGTGTGTGTGTGTGTGTGTGTGTTGATCTGGCCCAGATCAACGTTAAGGAGGCCGCACGCAACACACCGAGTCTGTTTGCTGGACGGCTGGCTGGCTTCACACCCCGGTCGGGACAATCTCGGTCAATCTAGCTCTTTACGTTCCCTCGCAAAGACAAACGAGACCCAAAAAAAGCCCGTCATCCGGCTTTAGACAATATTTGAGGGTTGAAGGAATTGGACAAAGGAAGCGGTCCCTTTTGATTTGGTTATTTTGCTATGATGTTGCTAAAGTTTGCAGTACCGACAAGAAACATCACTCAAGTGGCCACCTTCGATTCTGTTGTAACTCATATATGTGATAAGGCATTGAAAACTATTAGGCACGTATTTTTTTTTAACGGTGGAAAAACGGTTTCAAGGGGTGAAACGACCCCTCAAAGAAAGGCGTGTCGAGAGGTGATTTTGCAGTTTTACCCACAAGTAGTTCACCGATTTGAATGGAACCAAAACCAAAATTCTTCTAATATAAAGTGATGAAAAGTGGACTATAGAAGTAGTGAAAAAAAATTAAATTAAGGGGTGAACCACCCCTCTATTTGCCTTTTTCTCACCCCGCTCTTAGGAGGGTTACATGGAAGTAAATAAAACAGGTATCACTTTGGAGGGGAAACAAAATTCAAGTTTACGTGTTTTTACTTTTTTGCTGGACAGCAAACTCAAAGGGGTAAACGACCCCTTACATGAATTTATTCATCACCGTCGTGTTTTCTTCGTTTAAAATGTATCCGCTGATTCAAAATATTCTTATAAAGTACAATTTAATGTTTTCTCATGTTTCGAAATTATTACGTTTGTCTTAAGGATAAACTCGCTCTGAGTTTCTTCCGATTCGCAGTTTGAGGGGTGTTTTTCACCTCAAAACCGTTTTTCCGTCGATAAAAAAAAATACGTGTCTAATAGTTTCCAATACTTTATCACATATATGAGTTTCAACAAAATCGAATACTTTTTCAACACTCAAGTGTTGTTCCTTATGAGCTAAGGACATTGAGAGCTATGTGAGAGGAATCAACAGTGTCTCATTAGTCGCATTAATCGGTTTGTGACAGTGAAAAACTGACTTTTATGAGAAAAATGATTTAGGCTGACTGAATTTATCAATGGAGGATGCCAGCGAAATATTCATTGAAAAAATGGAGTATCATATTATTTTGAGAATTATTTATTCCATCGAAGTAACGAATACTTTGAATAAACAAATATTCTATGTTGCTGCAGTTTGCATGGTTGGAATGCAATTGACCTTTTCTTGCTTTTTCATTCCTATCCAAAATCATTCTTGATAGATTTAGGTTGTAGGTCTCTAATGAGGATGTTAAAAAAAGTCTCCCGTAGCTTTGTTCTGTCAAAGAAATTTGACAATGAGAAAAAAATATTTTCCTTATTGAAATGCAAACTTCAATATCATGATATTTGGTGCTGCATCTCAATATTTCTTTGGCCATCTGTGAATGAAGATTTTCGCTTATCCAGGTGATTTTTTTCCGCGTGTATCTTATTTCCAAAGATAAAGTAAAAACTATCAAGATTATTGATCTAAGACGAGTCAGAGCTAAATTAATTTTATCATCAGCGAATCATCAGTTTCTTGAAATCAATCTCGTTATAGAATCCTCTAATTGTAAGTGCCCAAAGTTGAGAACCAAAGTGATCGAACCTCTTAGACGTTTACTCATACACAACGATGGCTCGTTCAGTAGCATAGGAAGAACGCGAACGTTGGAAATGTTCGAAGGCCAGGCGAAGGGGACTTTGTACTTTAATAAACGGGCTGAAAAATTGAGGTCTGAAGATTAGCTCACTCGCCATTTCGGTTGATTGTGATTCATCGTATCGTTGTAGACGGGTCACACCCGATCCGCAAATTTCTAGGGCTCGGGGCGTGACCGATCGGGTCGATTTAATAAACCGAATAATCACGTCGATGCACGATCATTTCTCGTCGATCGCCCCCCCCCCCCCCTCTCCCCCCGAATCGTAACAGTGATACGCTTTGAGTGTGGCAAAGTGGCCTACATCAGCAAAGATCTGGGTCATCAACCTATCAACTTGAAGGAAGGGGTTCTTGGATCAGCAGTCAAAATCAAAATTTGTCCCGCTACAAGTTACATAGAGGAACACCGAATCTGCAACCTTTTTGCCCCTCCACATCCGGTATTAATGATGGCGAGATTCGAAATACCCTAGAACGTAAAAGTACTATTCCACCGTAAAGAAAAAAAAAAAACATTCTAATCCGATACCGTCCGATCACGAGTCCTTCATTGACATCTTGATCCAGTGCATTTAGAAGGCACCTAACGCAGCATCAGGTCTGCTCGCCCAGGCATGGCTCAGTATCCAATAGGGATGTTCGATCTTCAGAAAAAATCGGTTTCGGGAACGATTCTGGCTCGGATGTCTCAGAATGAATTTTGAAAAAAACCGAATAGTAAAAGATTTGCAAAAATCGATAAAAAAAAATATTATACGGTATAGAAAGAAACCGAAAAAGCTGAAAGTGCGCGAATGAACTAACATTGTCAACAAAGAAAGGCATACATCTTCAACTCTTTAAGGTCGAAAGCTCTTTCCTGGTGAAAAAAAATGTGTTTTAGAAAGCATATTACGACTTTCAATTAATATGTTACCTGCCTCGGAAAATAATCGTTCGACGGCACAGGCATTGCTTCAATAAACGAATAATATTTGTCTATTGTAGCAACGTCGGAATGATTATTTTCCATCCCGGCGAAGAATCGATTCTGGCCTAGAAAAATCGTTTGTCAAAAAAATCGGACGCCAGGGAATCGATACAAAAAATCGAGTTTTCATTCAGAATCGAACATCCCTAATATCCAATCCTCGAGAAATTCTCCAACC
Organism: Ophion ventricosus; assembly: GCA_963932345.1. Classification (NCBI taxonomy): domain Eukaryota; kingdom Metazoa; phylum Arthropoda; class Insecta; order Hymenoptera; family Ichneumonidae; genus Ophion; species Ophion ventricosus. Next base: position 30,953,199 of record OZ010712.1, read on the forward strand.
TTTAATTTCTATACAGCATAGAAATTTTGGTAACGGTGGATATATCCCTAGACGCGAGTAAAACGCACTCGTAGCCTGTTCCTCTAATTTGAGGGTGGAATTACATGTGGACGACGAAAGAATATTCAATTTTGATCTTTTTTTTTTGGAAAGGAACAAAACGTTTCACATTTTTGAAACTTTAGGTACAATTTATTACATAATTCAACTGTGTAAATTAATTTTTTTTATTAAAAAATATTTCGAAATCGTGACGTTATGGCGTGGTCTTCCAGGAAGGTTTTGGCGGCAGTTCTCCGTATGTGGAAAACCCAACGACTTCAATATTGATCCGAACAATATGAGGCAAGAATTTTTAGTATTTTACCATCCAAATGCTGAACTTATACCCAAGAAAAATTTAAAAAATTGCTAATGAAAAAAATGGGACACTTCAGAAAAAAAATTGAACTTTTACACCAAATTATCGTTCTATTTTGCAATTAAAAAGTACCTTTCAAAAGTGATTTTCACAAGCAAGTAGGTATAAGTTCAAGGTAATATTAAGTTGTGTATACAATTTTAGCACGATCGGTCAACACAGTTTAAAGTTATGTTTCCCACAAACTTGAAAAAATCTAATCTTGAGAAAAAACGTGTTTAAAGTTTCAAACTACGAAAATTCAATGATTTCAGTGACTGACCAGCTAATCAGCGATTCCGGGGCCATACAAAAGTAATCAAGCTTCCAACATTTTAAAGAAAAAAAATTTCGTTTTTTTTTATGCTGCTACATGTATTTCCCCCTTTAACGACCAGCGCTGCAAGTTTCTTGGTCGAAGGTTTCCGAACGAATGTGTGTACGTGGCTCGGAGGAGCTTTCATTGGTGGGGCGAATGTTTACCAGCAAGCACGTGGCGCGGGTCGAAGTTCGTGACGAAGGGAAGGGCGGGGGTTGATGGGGGTTGAAGGGGTGAGTGAAGCGAATAATGGCGAGACAAGACTCCCTCTTCGTAAGCTGGAACTCGAGCAGAGGGGTGGCTTCGGGCGCACGAAACATTGAGTGAAAATCGTGCCTGACATGCGCACTCTTATCCCTTTCTCTCGGCTGAGAATCCTAATCTCGGTATCGAATCTGATCATCACTAATCAACCATATTTACGAAATCTCGTTATCAGCCACTGGAATTGGCTTGGGAAGTGAGAATACCCTTAATTTCGTGCTGTTTCACTGAATTCAGATACCTCGAGATGGAGACCCAAATCATTTTAAGGTAGTAGTCTCGCCAAGACATGTTTCTATAGATTCTTTATTTTATTTTGAGGACTCATTCAGGACACTGTTAAATGATTACCTGCAAAATTTCAAAAGGATTCACCGTTCCGTTTTCGAAATATTGGCAATCAAAGATTTCATGGTTTTACACGTGTTCTTATGGGGAGCAGTGGAAAATCACCATTGTTTCAAATGTACAGCTAGTTTCTCAAAATATACAAGAAAAAGAGTTCAAAAAGGAGTTAGGATTTTTTTTTTTAGGATTTTAGGAATTTTTTCGATCTAGAATAGCGACACTCCAGCTGTCTGTGTGAGGCCATCATTCTATTGTTAGGATTAAACATCAAATAAAATACCAAAGCGTTATTAATGTAGACATAAAATACTAGAAACTTACTAAGGACCCTTTGCTGCTTGATATCTTTATATGAAAATATGAGCTTTTGCCCGCGACTTCGTCCGCGTGGACTTTAGCATTTAATCCAGAAAGGAGATAAACAAGGAGAGAAAAAAGTAAGAAATAAAGAAAGAAGGTGAGAGTGTCATATTTCTCAGGCACGATGGTAGACTGATTGACTGAGGTAAGGGTTGGTAATTAATGAAATAGTAGGATAAACGGGCCAATCTTCAACTTCAGTATCATAAAATGTCATTGTTGTCTACAGAACTATATGGCTTTGCACCTTAGTTCTGTAGAGAACATTGTCTGATTTATAATCTTCGGCAAGTCCATTCAAGTTTTGGGCACTCGATACTCTCGAACAGCCCACATATAGTTGACCATACGAGAAGCTGATCATTTCTTAGTGCACCTCTACGCCCTTTATGGAACATATCTTTCGATTTTCGTTGAGATAAAGGCAGGGAATTCGATTTTCCCATACAAACTTCAACACTGCGTTGCACCCTTAATTAGGGGTTGTTTTAAAAAATCCTAAAATATGCGTTTTATTATTTTTTTTGAAGAATATTCATACCAAGTTTCGAGTTGATGCACGCAAGGAATACAATATTCCATACAAACTTTTGCACCCCATTTCACTCTCTTAGGCATTGATTTACGAAAAGTTCTTTCTTAGTGCACCTCTGCACCTTCTAAGGAACATATCTTTCAAATTTCATGTTGCTATCTTCAGCGGTTTAGGCTGTCCGTTGTCTATGTCAGTTAGTCAGTCAGTCACGGAACTGTTTTATATGTATAGAAGATATAAACGCTTTTGCTCGTAATTTTGAAGAGTCGGAGCTCCATCATATCATTTGATACCAAATATCTCAAGATAGGAACGTAAATGCATTCCTAGAATCCAAAATCTGCTGCATTTCTTCTTTTTTTTTTAATTTTCATTATTATTCAAAATCTTCTTTGTACATTTCGGTATATCTCCAATAAATATCCTAAGAAAATGTTGGACCCATTTTCATAGTTGACGAAACAAAAATTTGAGGTATTAAAAAAATGGTCATCGCATTAAAACGATGCGAACATCAACATGATACAGATAGCCATTTCAGTATTTGTAATTTTCTATAAATTTCCATAAATCATATCGAAAGAGGTATTCTCCCAGAGCAGGGGTCGGCAAGTATTTTATAGTGGGGTCGGGATACTATTGAAATTTTTTATTGATGTCTAGAGAAAAATAACACGGCAAATATCAATTACAGCAAGCAGGTTATTATTTTTTCTCAAAAAGAATGTGGCTTATAATAACACATATTATTGGTTTTTATTATTATTTTTCTCTTAAAAATAATATATTTTACATAGGTTCTTAATGTGAGAAATTACACCTCCGATTTTGAGCCAGTTTTTTTATAGTTTGGTTCTCACGAGGAACAACACATGCGAAGAGTGTTTTCAAGATGGGCGTCCGTTAACCTTGAACGATATTTATTTTTGAAAAAATTGTTTTTTGAGAAAGATACTTCACATATATATGTCGAGCCAAATATAATTGCCAGGTTAAGAGCCAATTTTTTGCAATTTGCATACTTTTCTGAAACATGTTTACCCCAAGAATTCTTCCGTGGATGCAGATTTGTACGTTTGCAAGGAAGCATCTTCTTGCAAGTCGATTATTTCTTTCAAACTGTTATGTTTCTTTCAACTTTAGCTCGGTTTAAATTCAACTTGATGCCTTTAGAATCGCTCACAGAATGAGTTGACTAAAGTTTTAAAAGATTTTTTGACAGTCCAGTTTTCTACTCTCCGCCTGTTACCGACCGCTGTCCCAGACCTATCTCAACCGTCCTGGGATCATTCAGCGTTCCCTGGAGTATTAAAAGCTCCCAAAACCCGCAGTGTTGTCTTTTATTCTCGATCGCTGTGTCAAGGGCTGTTGCAGGATATTCGAGCTCAAGTGCGTTCAGAATGTGATGGGGCTGCGTTCTCTCTTCGCCCCAGGTAGATAGCAAGGAAAGGTAGTTCGGACGACCGATGGACATGAATCACAAGTCGAGTCGAAAGGGAGGCTCGCTGTATAGGGGAGGCCGCATCATACTATACGAGCTTCCGTTAGGGTCAGAGGACGGTTTCGCTCGCTTTTGCCGACACGGACGGGGGTGGATATCCAAGGAGAGAGAGAGAGAGAAAGAGAGAGAGAGAGAGAGAGAGAGAGAGAGAGAAAGAGAGAGAGAGAGAGAGAAGGCATGGAGAAACGTCGGCAAAGCCGCCACTGCCACTTGCCGTGGAGAGACCGTATCTCATTGACCGTCGGTCAACTGCGGGGTTTGGTGGTCAAGCGGGCGAGGGGATCGATACACACCGCCTCGTTTATACCCTCCCTCTCTACGTTCGCCGTCTTCATCGTGTGTACGAGAATTCATACCTACTCGTCTTCGAAATTAACAAGTTTTCATTAGTTTCCCAAACGTCGGATGATCCTGCCTCGAGCTTACCAGGAGAATGTGGGAATCTCTTACACTCTTAAGAATCGATTTATAACGCTTCAACGTTATTTACCCGGCTCGGACAACATTATAATTGATAGTTTCGAGCTGTGAACTATCGCTGAGCCACAAGACACTCTTTGGCGCGAGACAGGTCGTTCCTCTCAACGAATTGTCGAGCCAATTTCTCACACATCCCTGGATAAAAGTCCATCGAATCGAGGTACAATTAATCGACCACGAGATTCGAACATTCGTGGAATTGTATATTTTTCTTTTGGGTTAAATGTTGAATAGACCGGCTTGAAAGAAACATTGCTCGAATGCACCACTCGCTTGTTTTTATTGAAGAATTAATTAGCGTTCAGTGATCTGAGCAAATGGATAGGATCGTTTTTTATAAGCTCCAGAATTCAACCGTTATACGAGGGTGGGTCAAATATAAATGAGACTTTATGTTTAAACATTAAAATTGAAATTAAAATTAAAATGAAATTTATTTTGAATTTATATTGATTTGTTCCAGCCGTGCAGGGTCTTCCCCTTTTTACGAGCCCCAACCCACCTCAACTTTGTTCTGTCACCCATTCCACATCACCCCTCTATATCGCCCCGATTCCACAATTCCCCCGTCTACCTCCCATCCCCCACCTTGCGGCCGCAGCCGACTTCCCCCTCTGTATCGCATTCACCGTGAGATGTCTGCCATGGGCATAGGGAAACTGCGGAAAACCTATACTGATACAGCCGGTCCCAAGTTCGCCTCCCAGTCACGCAACTAGTCGGCTTTCGTCGAGAAATATCGAAGAAAAATCGTTCACGACGAAAGTGACGCTACTGGGATTCGAACTTGCGACCTCCCGATGCGCTGGCCAGCACGCTAACCACTAGACCAACGCATCGGGTTAATTTTGAATTTATATTTAAATTAATTAAATTTAAACATTTAAGGATAAAATTGCAGATATTTCGATTGCCGAACTTACCCGACTGCTCAACATGCCCCTCCCAACCCTACAGAATGCGCTGGGATCCATCAAGAATCTTATCGGATTGTGTTCTATGATGTGGGAATCCTTTAGCATTCAAATTGGATTCCAATGGGGAATCCCTATTAATCCAATACAGCTACACATTCAGTGTGAGTTTCAGTTCTCTTACTGAAGAAACTCATTAAAACTGCTTCCCGCTCACCGACCGCACCTCCATTAATGTCTTCTACCGTAATATTTGCGCGAAGTTTTCTCCACGCAACCAACATGTTTCCGCGGTCTCGCTTGCAATTCGAATCTTGATACGAAGAGAAATGGTTAAGCTAACGACGACTGTTGCATCAGAATGATGGACGTAACGCGAAGTATGAAAAATTCCCGCTGCAGGGAGAACGCTCGGCATTTACATGCTCTCTATCCTATCCGCAAGGATCTGTTGCATCAATCATCGTCATATTGGTAGATTATACCTTACTGTACATTTGTGATATCACATTACCGCGGGATTTCTTGCATTTCTACGTTTCTCATCTATTCGTAAGACATGCTTTTTCCTACGGCAAGTTTTAAGGGGTAAAATACATGCAGACGTCGAAAAAAATAACCAATGGTGTTCATTTTTTTTTGGAGACGAACAAAACTTTTTACATTTATGAAACTTTAGGTACAATTTATTACATAATTAAACTGTTTGAATTAATTTTTTTATGTAAAAATATCGCAAAATGGCGACATTATGAAGGAAGATTTTGCCAGCAGTTGTTCGTTCCTGGGAGATCCAACGACTTCAATATTGATCCGAAAAATATGAGCCAAAATTTCTTAGTATTTTAACATCCAAATACTGAACTTATACCTAAGAAACGTTTAAAAAGGCCAAATTTAAAGAAATGGGACACTTCAGAAAAAAAATTGTAATTTTACTTACTAAAGTACTTTTTTTTTGCCATAAAAAAGTACTTTTTGAAAGCGTTTTTCATAAACAAGTAGTTATAAGTTCAAGGTAATGTTGTTTATGAGTTATTCGTGAAAATTGTACAATTTTAGCACGGTCAACTCGTTTTACAGCTACGTTTTCCCACAAACTTCAAAAATGTAGTTTTGAGAAAAACGTGTTCGAAATTTCCAACTACGAAAACTCAATGAAATCATTGACACACAATAGTCCTTCAGCTACTAAAATTATGTGTAAAAAAAAACGATTTTTTTTATGCCGCTACATTTATTTCTCCCTTAACTGATCAATGTGCGCGGGGGAGCTATCCTTGCACTGCAATTTCTACAAAATAGTACTCTCCAGTCTACCGTTACTTATGTTCTTGTGGATTATACGACTGTACATGTATACGGAACATTTCGTTTATCGCTCAACGACTCGTTGAGAGGATGAATACGAACGGCGTATCCATCATTGCCCGAGTTTGTTATATCGACCGCAAAATATTCGTACGAATCGGAACACACATCTTCAAGCTACACTGTTAAAAACGTTTATTTGATTTAATTGGGATCTATTTAGATCCTGGGATAATTGGGATCCTATGGATATTTTTCCTATTTTTTTAATAAATGTTTTTTTTAAATAAATAATACCAAGTATCCCAATGATTAGAAGCATATAATTCTTTTAATATTCAACCGTGTTCAATAGATCGTGATTTAAATTAATGAATATATCTGAAATAAATCTCTGGAGTAGTAGAATAAGAAAACAATGATTTTACGAGATTTTTTGTTTATTGGAATAAAAAAAAAAGTTTAACTAAACGGCTTTCGTTGATTTCAATAAATCTTTTCTATCAGTGTGAGTTGAATTTTGTTGTACTCCTCGGTACTTAGTTCTCGCAATCGTTCAATTTATTCTCGCCGTCCGCAATTGCGACCGAATCCTTTTTTTTTTCTCCGGACACGTGGCACGATCTATCCGTGTCATTTGGATCGTTAGGTAATAAGGCTCAAGGGGTGCGTGACCATCCGGTGGATATACAGACGTGTCGCGCCAAGCCCGGCATCGATGTCACCCGTTATCGTATATATTCGCAAACTCTCCGGACATGAACAAACTAAATGTCCTCGTTCCCGTCCGATCACCTAAACCTACATCGTCCTAAAGTCATTAAACGGTGGAACTTGAACATTTCGCTCGGCAAAATATGGTCCTTTATACATTAAATATCGCAGTCGTTGTATTTTCGGAGAGTTGAACAACAAATTCAAATCACTCAGTGTAAAAAGTAGATACGGCTTCCGGAATTTAGCGAAGCTTTTGCAGGTCCAAAAAAAAATGAACTCTTCGGAAAATCGTCGTGGCGGAATTTGCATAATTGGAATAATCTGATATTTTTTGGTTTTATTAATAGGCTGAGTCTCTGCGTGCAGATTTAGACCGCGAATCTCCGGTGATATCCTAAAAACCTAAAAATGCCAAAAAAAATTGAATTCGAATAAAATTCATTGTACTCCGATGCAAACTTCGGCATTGTGGAAAATTATGCTATTTGTGAAAAACATAACTTGAAGAAACTTGGATGCTGTTTTACGAAACCACGGTGCAAAAGAAACTTTTTTGTAAGGATTTCTTAAGGATTTTATCCCGAAATCATCGACAGCATATAATTTTGTTTTTGTCATTTTGGTTTAATCGTTTTATTATTAATAGTCGATAGGGGAGGAAGTAAATGCTTTTTTAGGTATACGATGTACAAAGGTATGAATGTTTTTTTTTATTTTTTTATTTTAATAATCATAATGATAATACAAAAACGGGTTGCCTAAAATATATAAGACATCAAATATAAACTAAATATAACATTATATATAAGCTAATATAACATTAGCAAATATAAGCTAAATAAAACATAAGCTTAAATACATAATACATTATTATTTATAACTCAGGGTAATTACGTCGATCAACTTCATTATTAATTTCGTCTTTACGTTGAGTTGCACAGTCTATAAATGCAATAATTAATTCATGATAACTGAAATAAGTAAATAAGGATTTAAATTCTATTTTTTCAACATATCTTGTAAAGATCGCATCAATTGTTGAGCCGTATCTCGTAGTCATTATAATATTATCGCTTGCCATCGTAATATCGAATACATCATTTGAATAATTAATTAGTTCAAGAGGATATTCTTTTTAAAAAGCAACCCTGAAATCGCCAGATAAAATCATTAGTAATTGTGAATAATTTTGTGTAAATCAGAAAATTCACGCTGCAGAGACCGAAGAGTACCGACCATGTGGCGTACGAGTAGCAGTCATTGAAAGTGAAAGATTCAACATGCGTCACCGTGTCTAAAAAAGTTTCACTTTAAAAATAAAAATAATGAAACTTGTGGGTTTGTATGACTCCTTGCCGTGGACACTGCCAGTCACACTGACACAAAAATTCCTTTGATATTAACTAGATGCGTCTATTTGATTTTTTTAAATATCTGAATTAACTAGATTTTTCGTGAAATCAAATTTTTCCTATTGCATTTGATTATTAAAATTATTTATTTTAAATATATTTATTTATTCAACTCAAGATCAATTTAATATCGTCCAATAACTGCATATTTTATTTATTCCTAATAAATCTGATTTGGTTTCATCTGGTAGTATAAGAGAAAAGAGGACAGACGGAAAAATGGTGCACGATTCAGTCTCTCAAAAATCTCATGGCTTTGTTTTCATTGGAAGACTGTTGTAACATTCTGCAGTTGAGGAAAGGGGTCTTTCTATACATAAATAGTCGCACCTGTTAATAAAAGGCACGACGATACCTTTCTTTTTTTTCCAAATAACAGCCTTGTTAGTGAAAAAAAGAAAAATGATTCAACTTTTTTTTCACCGCACTTTTATGTCATGAACCTATATTCCTTTCTTTTATTCATGCGATATATCGAGTTTTATCTTTATTTATTTAATTTGAATATATTTACTATTTAAAAAGAATAGCTTGAACAAAGGAACAAAAATATTTGAAACAAATACGGTCGTAGTAGGCCGTGAAACAAGGAAAAAACCTATTTGATTAAAAAAAAGTCCTATTTAAATTCAATATTTTTCTTTTGCCGTGCAGTCACCCATCTAAGTATCGGTTTAAGCCGCCGAATCGTCGAAACGGGGCCGAGTTGAAATTCCGACCTTTGAATGCGCCGACGGTTTAAAATTCCTAATTTTAATGTTCCGATACGACAAGTTTCGTCAAGATTATGCCAGCGAAAGTCTACGCAGCTGACTAAATGATGTAGAACGGTATGAGTAGCGTTTCGTAGTTTTGGTCTTTCAGGTAAAATTCTTTCGGAGTTTTAATCTTTCGGGGTAGTATTCTTTCGTACTTTTGATCTTTCGTGGTAGATTTTTTTCAGAGTTTTGATCATCCTTCACGTTTTATTGTGAACATATAATGTAAGGATATTTAGCTATCGATGATTTTTATCGATATTCTTATTTTCGGAACCTTTCCCTGTACAAACCTTCGCCATTCAGGAACTGGAATTTCTAACACTACAATTTTTCGAAACTGTGGACTCTCTAATTATGGGAAATTGATACTTGTTTTATGTGCTGTGTTTTCATGACGACGCTTTATCAGTCGGTCCCATGATTATTGTCATTTAATTCCTCAGTTTACTATTATTTTCGATTAAATGATTATTCTGTTTACAACATTTTGGAATTATAAATTTCTAGAGGTATTGAGTCCTAGCTAATAAATTCAGAACTTTGAGCATACTGAGAATTTCAACCGGGCCCCGCCGAAATCGGACCCCGGGATCAAGTCTTTTAACTACCAAGATTCGAATCCGCCTAATCGTACAAGAATTTCTCACATTATCAACGAAAAAAAAAATAGATTATATCGTTGCCGTTCATTGATATTCCGTTCTTCCTCGTTTCCGGTCTAGAATGCGTCAGATGGAAAATAAATTTCGAAAAATAGTTCACGCGAAGCGTTGCTAAAGCTCGCCAGCCATAAAATAGAGAATGAACGAAGCGGTAGAGCTGTCCATTCTCCACTGTCCAGTATTCGCTCTTCCATCGCTCACCAGAACATTGGACGCCCCACATCTGTCTCAAATAGTCTCGAACTCGTGAATCGTCCTCTCCACTTCGCGCGCGAACGTCGGACATTCGCTTGGTATTGCTACTGTCGAGTCCCTTTTTGCGCCCCTTCGTCCATTATCATTCAAGTACTTCTACATCGTTGTGTATTTGGTACGCGTGCGATAGTTCTTCCTCCGTGCAAAGTTGGATCGGTTGTGACGGCTCTATCGATGCGACGAGTGTCGTCAAAGCCGATTTAACCATTCGCACGCTGATGAAGCCACATTGGGAGTATCTAGGTAAACAAGATATAGGCGTTCGAGGCGTCGTTACGTCATAGCCAAGATCGGTAACAATCGGAATCGTTGATTATCCGGCGCGATCTTATCGTCTCGCGAACACTCATACTGGACAACGCATTCTAGCCTTTTACGTCGAATATGCACTTGAAAGGCTTAAAGTCTCGGATCACTTTCCTTATCGGATTCGCCATTTTGGTATACCGGTAAGACCGGTTCGTGCGTACCGATAAATAAGTAATTACTTGCACTTTTGGCAAAGTATTTACTTTCGCAAAGTGTTTTCTTTCCTCTCTACACCGTGAACATACAGCCACGCGTAACCACGTGATCGAGAATTATTAAAATTCACGGGAGATCGAGAGGATTCTGCTCAAACTTTGGTTCGGGAGTCGCGCGATTGAGACGAGGAAGGAACATGAGGAAAAACGAGGTGGATTACAGGAGCACTGATGTGTAATTTTTTAAATCGAGTTTTTTTTTATTGAGTAATAATATTTAAATTCTAGGGCAAGAGAAAATAGGCATATTTTGGAATTTTTTCCAGCGAAATGATAAAACAATCGCAATTTCGTGTATAGGTTTTATTGTATTACTAACTAGCTTTCGTCCGCGGCTTCGCCCGCGTAAAATCTGGCCCATAGAAACTTCATTAGAAGTAGAACCCTGCGTTAGGGGTTTTCAAAAATCTTCAAATATGTGTTTTATTATTTGTTTTGAAGAATATTTATACCAAGTTTGAAGTTGACACACGTAAGGAAAGTTTTCCATACAAACTTTCACACCCCATTTCATCCCCTTAAGAGTTGATTTTCGAAAAATTCTTTTTTAATGCACCTCTACACCTTCTAAGGAAGTAACGTTCCAAGTCTCAAGTTGATAGACGCAAGGAAATTAATTTCCCATACATAATTTTACACTCCATTTCACCCCCTTAAGAGTGGATTTTCGAAAAATCCTTTCTTAGTGCACTTCTACACCTTCTAAGGAACTTATGTTCCAAGTTTCAAGTTGGTACACACAAGGAATATAATTTCTCATACAAAATTTGCCACCCCCTTTCACCTCTTTATGGGTTGAATTTCGAGAAATCCCTTTTTAAACGATGCCTCCGATATAAAATCAACACTCTCCCCAAATTTCACGTTTTTACCTTTCGTGGTTTAGGCTGGGCGATAATGAGTCAGTCAGTCAGTCAGGACTTTGCCGTTTATACAGTGGGTAAAAAAAGTATTTGCACACCACGTGTTTTTCAAATTATCTTGCGCAATAAAATATAATACTTTAGTATTTTTTTCGAAGAAAAATAAAATGGTCGAAAGAAATTTTCGAAAAAAATGTTCGAAACAAAATTTTGTAGGATAATTTGAAAAACACGCGGTGTGCAAATAGTTTTTTTTACCCACTATATATATAGATAGATAGACTATACGTAATAATTTTTTCGTAGTGATTAATAACCCAAATAAACAAACCCAAACAAACCCAAACCAACCCAAACAAAATCCAAACACACCCAAACAAAGCCCAAACAAAACCCAAACAAAACCTAAACAAACCCAAACGAAACCAAACAAACAAACCCAAATTCTTCGTTGGCGTCTTTTTTCTGGAACGGTCCATGGGCGGAAACGTAGGTCATGCCATTTTTTACCTGGTCCGAAAAACCAATTTTTTTCCATTATTTATAAGAATAGCTATACAGAAATACGTAGGATTGTTTCGATATATTGATTTTTTTGCCAAAATAGCGTATTTTGGAAAAAAAGTTTTCTAAAGTCCAGGAAAAAATCATCAGAAAATCGTTTATAACTAAAAAATTGTGCAGTACAACGGTACAATTCTACGTACTTCTGTAGAGGATCTAATTTTTAATAGAGGATTTAATAAAAAATAATTTAAAATGCTGTTTGGGGTATTTAGAGATTTCGACCGCTCATTATATTTTGGTATATCATTTTTAAGACCCTTAAACACTTTCTAAGCCAAAAAATATTTTTTCGAGTTTTTCTAAAATCATTGAGTGACTTGATCCCTCGAGGTTTTAATAATTAAGTTATTAGTTTAAATAATATTTAATTGTATTTTAACAAATTTAAGTTGATTCTTAATAATTGGATTTGTCATTTTCAATAATATTTAACCTTTCGTGGTCACACTGGGTGGGATCGACCCGTCGATCAACTTTTAGCGTACATATATATAAGTTCCCGGCTTCGAATAGGACTGTATTCACCATCTTACCTGCAGTTTGAAGTATCCTCATACTATAAAATCGACCCTCTTCACATGTCGGAATAAATATCTTTTTTGAAACGGGCACTGTGCTACTATTTTTTATCCAAAAGTAACATCCCCAAAGACTATCACCTCCAATTTTGCGGTAAAAATGTTGAAAATTCATGAAATTATGATTTTTTGAGCGAACAAGTGTCTTTTTTGCGTTTTTACCTCTGTATGAATTTTTTTTACATATCGCCATTTTATTTCTTATAAATAAATTTTTCGTACATCATCTAGAAAGTTCAAAGCATGTTCCGTAATTTTTTGAACCACTTCAGGAGGACAGTTTGGTCACAATACTTTTTTTGAAAACTGACTGGGTAGAATCGACCGAGTGTGGCCACCGTAATTGAATTTGGAAGTGTCACCACGAAGGGTTAATCGAATATTTAATGATATTTAAATAGTATCCTTTAATTTGAAAAGAAATTTCTTTTCAAATTGAAGGATAATATTTAAATAGAAGAAAACCTCGATTTTTTCTTTTAAACATTAGTGCTCTTATCATCAATGCATTTACACCTCATTTTCTTTCTCCGCCACGATCACGCGACACTCGTTAACTAAAATTTAATCAGAATATTCTCGATCTCTTGTGAATTTTAATAATTCTCGAATATAAATCGAGAACAAGTGTACATCGCGAGATGCAGACTTGTAGTACTATTATGTATATAACCGCGTTTGTATTTACATATTTATGTACACCGTGTACTCGGAGCTCGTAGCTCATACCGCATCGTTTAATCGTATACGCGTGACGATCCGTCACGTGCGCCAGAATGTTCTTCATTTCCATATGCTACGAGTGTGTATGCTGTGTGCTCGTTAAACGCTGCCAGACGTTACAGTCCCCTAGGAACGACGACGCACCGGGACCATTTGAACATGAAACTATTCAAATTACCCGTGCAATAAATAATCGTTGATGCGAGATGGAAGGGATAAAAAGATTTTCCGTTAAATTAGCTTAACGTCATTACAAGCGATGGGTTTAAAAAAGATTATTATGATTATTATTTACTAATTGCAATTCTCTGCATCTATTCGATATTGTTATAATTATTTTGTTATTAAATTCTTAGCATTATTTATACTTTTGTAGTTTATATTATTATTGTTACAACTATCATTATCTTTATCACCATCATATTATTATTATCATAAATATTATTTACTAATTACAATTCACTACATCTAGCTAATGTTATTAATATTAGTCTTGTTATTGTTATTGTATTAGGAACAATAAAATAATTATGATTCACGCTAACTATATTAGTAACTTGATACTCACTATATTTTTTTTTGTGGTAAAAATGGGGAAAAATATTTTAAAGATCGTAGGCATCTTCATTGCTTCGTTGCATTGAGTTAGGGGTTGCCCTCTAAAACCTAGAGCGAAGTTTGGATTGCGTCTGCCCCTCGTCCCCTATTCGCCAGATCTAGCTCCCAGCGACATTTTTTTGTTTCCAAATTTGGGGCCGGCTTGAAATTCTGAACTTTAAATGATCAGAACGCTCAAAATTCCGAATTTATTAGCTAGTACTCGATACTTCTGGAAACTTGTACTTTCGGAATATTAAAATTAGGAATTTCAAACCGTTGGAGCATTTAAAGTTCGAAATTTCCATCCGGTCCCTGAAATTTGAAAAAAAAAAACACATCTCGGGGGAAAAACATATGTCTCAAATGCCGAGGTGGAAGACGCTTTGTAAACCAGTATTTTTTGGGTTTACACAATCAATTTTTTTCCGACGGTTCGAAAGGTTGGGAGAAGCGTTGGACCAAATGTATCGAGCTAAAGGGAGACGGATATTTGCTTCGAATTATGAGTTTGAGGGTCAAATTACCCTCGTATTATTATTTATTAAACATTAGTATTATTGTTTTATTCCATGATATATTGTTAATAGTATTATTATTACTTACTAATCACAATTCTCTACATCTAGCTGATATTATTATTATTAGCTTTATTATAAAAATTAAAAAATAAAATGAGAAAAAATAAATAAAATGATATCATCAACAATATAATTATGATTATTACTAAGAACTGCATTGTTAATTTAATCCTAACTATATCATATTGTAATATAGTAAAGTAGTTAGGATTATTTTACTAATAAAGTTAGTAGTACAAAAAATAATAGTAACAGTCTACTGTTATTATTATCATTATTATTATCAGTATTTTTATTCTTGAGTTATTATTATAATAATAATTATTATTACGAGTAAACTATTTCTTTTTTCTTCAGTCAGAATGTTTTTAGCTGTTCGTAGCTGGTCGATTTAACGAGGAAATTTACCGCCTCGCTCGGACGATAAGGGAGAAACTTTTATGATCGTTGCGCTCGCATTGCGCCATCTACAGGATACAGCAATTTCATTTCCTGCGGTATATATATATGGGTGTGTGTGTGTGTGTATATACGAGTCAGTAGAATATTCAAATTAATTCGTTTTTACCGCGCGATTTCTTGGCCCTTTTTTAACGAGCCCTTAATTTTTTCGTCTCAAATGTATACACATGTATCTTAGCTATTTATCATAAATGCTGTGTACACAGCGGATTTCGTAGATACGGCGGATGCATGCACGAAATTCATGGTAAGTATGAGAACGTAAGATTGAATTTTAATTTTTCATTTTACTTCGACGGAAGAAACGTCGTAATAACGAGGTAAGACAGAGAGAGAGAGAGATACTCATTTGTTTCGGCAATTTTCTTTTTTGGGCTTCCGGTTCAACGACGTCTTGCTTCGACGTCCCTTTGAAACACGCGAGCCTCGTTATTTCTCCAATTAACGTCAAATCCGTGAAATTCCCTTTGAACAATTCGAGAACTCGAACGATTCTGTTTTTTTTTGCTGAATAACACTTTAGTCTTTGCAGCTTTGCGGGTGGCACACACAGGTGGCGCACCAGGTAGCGTTGCTCAAGAGCGCGAGACTGATTAGCATCAAATCGTAAGGAGTTATACACGAACGTATAGACGACTCTATGGGAGCTGCAAAACACGTTGGTGCAACGTGGAGAGAGCAAGAAAGAGAGGGAGAGAGAGAGAGAGAGAGAGAGAGAGAGAGAGAGGGAGAGAGAGAGAGAGAGAAAAAAGTTTCGTGTCTCACGGAGAGCGCATATCGCATATGAAAAATACACACACACACACACCCACATTCACGTGCTCCAATTAATCAAGGATATCAATCATAAACATTAGTTCTTTTTTTTTTCAAATTATAATTAGCCACAGGACCTGCTCTCTCTCTCTCTCTCTTTCTCTCTCTCTCTCTCTCTCTCTCTCTCTCTCTCTCTCTCTCTCTCTCTCTCTCTCTCTCTCTCTCTCTCTCTCTCTCTCTCTCTCTCTCTCTCTCTCTCTCTCTCTTATAGGGAGGCGCTCTCCATTTTTTTTTCTTTCCTAATTGAAGTACTCCGGTGCAAGGACATCATGCGATCGCGCGACGTAAAAATTAGTAAAATAATTTCTGTACGTAATCCTTTTCACAACGAGTGTGCATATTTAATAATCCTATCGTGTGTATACATATATGTATATGGACTTTTATTTTCCTTGACAAAAAGGCCACACGCTCGCGACAACGATCTCCTTTAATTGACATTATTAAGTTCTCGATGTCGTCGAGTGATATCGGAGTGGAAACATACATCGCGAGCACAACGAGCCACGGAGCGATACTGTGTAATCACAGAGCTCTCCTCATACACGCCCATGCATTCAAAACAACTGACCCCCTTGCAGGTCTTCAACATTGGCGTAGCGAGGGAGGGCTGGGGTGGTCATAGCTCTCCCCAACCCCAGAAAAAAACGATCCTAAATATAATTAAAGTCAAATAAACCAAGCAGGCATAAATAAATAAATTAAGGAGGTTGCTCAGCTATCGCGTAATAACGAGACTTTGCTGAAATTTATTGAGGATATTTGCGAATAGATATGTCGACTCGGTGCAAAATTTCAAGTTAAGCGTCTGCAAGATTGTTGGGCAACGAATTATTGAAGTTAGAATAAAAATAATGAAAATTTAATACAAATAGGTGGAAAAAATTCTTGATATATTTACAAATGATTTCATCGAGATATTTACGAAACAAAACAGAAACTTGTAGCTGATTTGTGTAATACGATAAAACGCGCTACGACACATGGCAACGTTGCTGTCAAATCAGCCATCATGAATAGCCGCCACAATTCGAAACGAACCAAAGTATTGCTTGCTCGTTATAAATTTCTTACCACGGTTTCATAAAGAGTATTTAAATATTTTTTTTATCAATATTGTTATTTTCGTTCCTTATGATAACAACGAGTTTACTTTTCCTGTCTTTCTTCATGTTTGATATTCTTTATCCATAACTCCTCGTGACAGAAGCTGCAATGCATGTGTTCTGACATAACCTTCAAATCAATTATACGTCGTCCCTTGACTGCGAATTCATTTTCCGGCTCAATTGCTACTTTTTTTTCGCTGTTTTCCTTTTTGTACTTGCTTCAACCGTAGATTATACAGTACACTTCGGATTGTTCCTTTCCATCTATTCATTTTTGTCGAACACAAAAGCTACATTCG
Source organism: Ophion ventricosus (assembly GCA_963932345.1). NCBI lineage: Eukaryota > Metazoa > Arthropoda > Insecta > Hymenoptera > Ichneumonidae > Ophion > Ophion ventricosus. Next base: position 30,970,557 of record OZ010712.1, read on the forward strand.
CTGAGGAAGTTTTGACGGATGAGCGATCACTATGTGACGTTCGTGTCTGAGCTCAATGCTACCAATTATTGAGAACTAAATTACGCGTTTGCCGCGTTTCAACTTGTTTAATAACGTATCCGCGATGTCAACGAACAAAAAACGATTAATAAAATTTGTAAACAGTCAATTATATGCATTCCACATATTTATTGGCTGAAATTTGCTTATTTTACGTAACCGAAAATTTGATCATTCGAGGTTGGCAGCCGTTGCAGGTACTCGTGTTTAAGCACACGCGTTCCCCTCTTGCCGCCTGCCTCGCAAAGATCCTGAACACCCTCCTTAAGGAGGCTCCGTCACGAAAGTCTCAACTCCAGAACAAAAAATAATCTTCAAGTATATCATCGATAAAGTAGCCATATTCACGCATGGAAAGTTTCAGACAAGGTCAACGACCAAATAAGAGATATATAAATTGTTGAATTTAGGATTTTTAACACAGGGCTTATGGAAGATTCAGCCTCAAATGACTTGTATCAGATGATTTCTCTGCTCTTACGCAACAGACATTGACAACAACAAAAACTACAGTAACGTTGGTAAGGTCACGAGGATTCCAAATACAATTAAAAAGTTTTGGGTTAACGACTTAAGTGGAAAAATATTTAATGTTTAAATGTCGAAATACTTGAAGTTGCGTATTTATTTATCGATGTACAGCTAATAAGTTTTGTATAAAATTGCCAATAATACGTTTATAACAAACTGTATTATCTTGCTGGCAAATTAGCAAGTATAATGAGCATTCGAAAAAATTCCCCCTGATTGAAGTATCGATTGTTCCTTGAAGTTTAGTCACGTGAATAAATTTCAAACTATTATGAAGTTGGGTTTTCACTTTTATTAACTTGATTCAATTGCTGGAAGATATTTGATGAATTCATTGATCTAGATTGTTGATAATTTATTTGGGAATAACGTAATTTTTTTGTTCTCGAAATGAAATGACAAACCCTGCATCGGTATATAGGGAAGAGTGGGGCACAATGTGTCACGGGGCACAGTGAGCCACATGGGGTTTCTAGGAGATTTGTAGCTCGTAAATTCCGAAACTTTATGTGTTGTACCGCGATTTATGTTAGGTTCCGTCAAGCCTAAAAGAAAGTCGATAGCAGCGCACAAAGGATTATTGAAAATTACGAATTGATTTGAGGCTTGGGAAAAAAATTTTTGCCCGTCGGGAAAACGTAAAATATAACGACACTTTCTGTAGCGGCTCTGGTTTTCGATCCTAATCGATAGTTTTATTATTTATGATGCACCCAGTTAGTTGTGTTTTTCCATTCGTAGTTTAATTAATAGTTATTTTCATCAATCACCAAATATTTTACTAGTGGGGTACAATGTGTCATCGAGTGGTGGGGCAAAATGAGTCCACTCACAATGATGAGGAAACAAAGAAGCTTCGGTCCGGTCTGGACCGAAGCCGAATCTTCAACGATCTACTTGTCATCTACACGGCCGCACACATCTTTGATTCATTTGGAAACAAAGAAGTGACGACGCTGCGAGAAAGCGCAATGTGTCACGGGCAACTGTCAACCACATGCGATTTCTCGGAGTTTTGTAGCTTGTAAAATCCGATTTTTTGTTTGTTTTAGTCCGTGATTTATATTAAGTTTCGGCTGGCCTAAAAGAAAGTCAATAGCAGCTCACGAAGAATTATTAAAAGTACAAAATTAATTTGAGCCTCGAAAAAATAAATTTCACTTGCCGGGAAAACTTCAAATATTGTGGGACAATTGTGTGGAGCACAAAGTGTCATCGGGTTGTTGAACACAATAAGCCGACTCCCAATGTTATTGGCAAATAATGCCCGTTGTAAAATTATCGGTATGTATGAAAATCTGTTACCTATTTTAGGAAAATAAAAGATTTTTAACCGGCTCGTTGTACCCTACGTTTCGCAGCACTTGACACACTATACCCACCTATCTGACACATTGTACCCCACCCGTGGGGCACAATGCGCCAATCCGCAAATTTTTTTCGAACCCATTATTTTAGGCTTTATAATCTTTTTGCAAAAAATATGGTGCATTTATTGTACGCCCAAAGGTCTATAAAATCGGTTATGACCTTCTTTTTTTCTAATCAGACTCCTTTGGTAAGAGTAAAAATTTGATAGAAAAAAAGTGACACACTGTGCCCCACCTTCCCCTATATGTTGTAATTGAATAATTAACAATAAGCTGGAAATGCAGCCTCGAATTAACAAGAGCAACAAGTATAACGAGCAATTAAAAAAAAATCACACTGATTAAAATATCGAATATATTCTTGTTTTTACTAACAAAAAAAAGTCAAACTTCAACAATATTTGATCGAAAAGAGGAAAAAAAGATTTGAAAATTTTCTTACGTGCATGGAGTTCTTATCGATATATTTTATACTGGTGGTCAACATATGTGAATTATACAATGTATTTTCTCGTATATCACGCGATTATTTATACGGCCCGTTTGCCACTCACATTTTTCTAGCTCACACGCTTCACCACCTTGAAAAATAAATACGTTTCTTCGTTCTCCCACGTACCCCCCAAGTTTTAATTTCTCTCTCGTATGTCAAGAAAGTCCGAAAGCCTCGGGAGTCGATCCCGAAGTTGCAGCTGTTGCTGCCCATTAATACTACACTCGAAGTGTGCGTCGACGTATGGAAATAAAAACTTGTGCTTCAATCTGAATATTAGTCGCGCAACGAACTCGAGCACACGTGTTAGTCAAGCTCTTGCAGTCCGGGACGTCGAAATACTGTCATACGTACAAATTCGTACAAATATTCTGACAGTGCTGTCTTGTTGGTCTGACGGCCAGCCAGTTTCAGATCGAGCCAAATAGAATTAAATTTGTAATACAGATTTGATTTTTTTTAATTGATTTTTTTTTCAAATTCGATTTGATTTCATTTCATTTTTTTCCAATTAAATATAAATTGACCTGTAACTTCAGAAGATTTAATATGACCCTTTTTAAAGCAAGTGTAATTTGACCTTTTTTTTAAATATATTTAATTTGATACGGTAGTAAGTCTGGTTAGTTTTAATTGCATTTAATTTGAACTTAAATTAAATGAGTTTGTTTGGGTTCGATCAAGTTTGACCTTTTTAAAAGAAGATTTAATTTGACACAGTAGTAGTTCTGATTAGTTTTTTTTTTATTACATTTAATTTGATCTTAAAAACAAATGGGTTTATTTGGGTTTCTTCAAGTTTGACCTTTTTGAAGGAAGATTTAATTTGATACAGTGGTAGATCTGGTTTCGTTTAGTTACGTTTAGTTCAATCTTCAATTAAATGGTTTTGTTTGGGTTTCATCAAGTTTGACCATTTCTAATGTAGATTCAAGTTCAAGTTTTCAGATGAGTAGAGATTGTGTAGAATTAAACTTTTTAGGAGCAGATTCAATTTTTTAAATTACATCCGATATATAATATGAGCAATTCAATTCTTCGTCACAATAAAATTTACGACTTATTTTATAGATAATATTGAATAACGTACAATTTCAGTCGAATAATTAGGGCAATATAATTAAATAATAATTAGGGCAATTAAAGATACCCAAATACTTCATATTCACGAAATACTTCAAATTGCTTTGCAACCGGCAACATTTGAATGAAATTAATTTCGAAATTCGAATAATTGATAATAATAATGGATATCAAAAAACAGTGGACAACAGATAAAAATCAATTAATTCAATAACGATTTTATTGATGTTAAATGCACCCTTTATGATTGAATCGCTTTTATAAAATTATTAAATAAACACTCTTTATTATTAGAGCGCATTGATGTTAATACTTCGTGGTCACACTTCCAAATTCAATCGCGGTGGCCACACTTGGGTCGATTCTACCCAGTCAGCTTTCAAAAAAGTATTGTAAAAAAGTAAAAAAGTAAAAAATTACGGAACATGCTTTGAACTTTCTAAATGATGTACAAAAAATTTATTTATAAGAAATAAAATGGCGTCATGTTAAAAAAAATCATAAAGAGGTGAAAACGCAAAAAAGGACACTTTTTCGCTAAAAAAATCATATTTCCGTGAATTTTCAACATTTTTACCTAAAATTTGCACATGGTACTCCCTAGATATGTTACTTTTGGGAAAAAATAGTAGCATTGTGCGCATTCCAAAAAAGGTATTTATTCCGACATGTGAAGAGGGTAAATTTTATGGTTTGAGGATACTTCAAACTCCAGGTAAGATGGTGAATACAATCCCATTCGAAGCCGGGAACTATTATATATTTACGCGGAAAATTGATCAACGGGTCGATTCTACCCAGGGTGATCACGAAGGGTTAAAGGCGCTCTCTATTATTCAATACATTGATATTGGGAGTACAAATAAGTTTCCGCCGTTTGACAAAAGATGGCCCCACCAGGAGGTTATGGTTGAAATTGTTAGATGTAAAACGTCATATCGTAAGGTTGGACATCTGGCAAGACCATAACCTTGAAATATTAACGATTTTGTATCAGTATCATATTTTTTTTTGACACAACTTTTGATTTACTTCTTTAATTTGAAGAAATCTGCAGCTGAGGCGCATCGATTGCTTGTGGAAGCATATGATGAGGCTGCTTTAAGTGAGAGAAGTTGTCGTGAGTGGTTTCAAAAGTTTAAGAACGGTGAGTTTGACGTCGAAGACAACGAACGTAGCGTAAGGCCGAAAGTGTACGAAGACGCGGTATTGGAAGCATTATTGAAGGGAGATTCGTGCCAAACGCAAGAAGAACTTGCACTTACATTAGGAGTGACTCAACAAGCAATTTCCCATCGTTTAAAATCGTTGGTAATGATTCAAAAGCAAGGAAATTGGGTTCCACGTGAACTGAAGCCGAGAAACGTTTAACGCCGATTTTGCACATGCGAAATGCTGCTTGTCAGGCATAAGGGAAAGGGTTTTTGCATCGTATAGTCACTGGTGATGAAAAATGGATCCACTACGATAGCCCAAAGAAGAGGAAATCATGGGGACCACCTGGCCATGCTTCAACATCGGCAGCCAAGCCGAATATTCATGGAAAAAAAAACTCATTTTGTGTATTTGGTGGGATCAGCTTGGTGTCGTGTATTATGAGTTGCTCAAAGCGAACGAAACCATTACTGGGGCTCTCTATCGAACATAATTGATGACATTGAGCCGAGCACTCAAGGAAAAACGCGCCCACTACTACTCCAGACACGACAAAATTATTCTCCTGCATGATAATGCTCGTCCACATGTTGCGGCACCGGTCAAAACCTACTTGGAAACACTCAATTGGGAAGTTTTACCCCACCCGCCGTATTCACCAGACATTGCTCCCTCTGATTATCATTTATTTCGATCGATGACGCACGGCCTGTCTGAGCAGCACTTCACATCATAAGAAGATACCAAAAATTGGGTCGATTTGTGGATAGCCTCAAAAGATGAAGCGTTCTTCCGACGCGGTATCCATATGCTGCCAGAAAGATGGCAAAAAGTAGTGGCTAGCGATGGACAATACTTTGAATAAAACATAAAGTACCTTCACAATAAATGCCCAATTTTTGATAAAAAAAAAAACGGCGGAGACTTATTTGTACTCCCAATAACTTCCTTCGCCACGTGGCTCAAAGCTCTAACGCAACTAAACCCTATAATCGAACGAAAATTTTGCAGAAAAGTATTCGGGACAACCTTGATAGGGTAATTTAAGGAATACTTAATGCTCCAACATCTGCGAGCGGATGAAATTTGCATAAAGTTGATCAATTATGGGATAAAAAAAATTGATATTATCAATGCTCCCGTCGCGATTAAATTAATTGGTGTTTCTTGTTCTGGCCCAAGCCCGCAACGCGACTGAATCCCATTATTGAACGGAAATTCGCAGAAAAAAAAAATATTCGCGACAACCTTGATAGGGTAAAATTGCCGTATAAACGCTTCTTATATTCGCGCAGTGAAAATCGCGTGCCTTTGCACCGATATAACATACGTATATACAAATATATGCCCGTATATAAGTTCGAGTTTCGAGATTTGCAAGCGAATTGCAGTCACAAGTATACGTGGCAGTTCCTAGTGTTGGCTGCTTCGAGCTATAGATTAAAATTTTTCCGCGCGGACGCGGCCCTTTTGGCATATCGTAAGATCCCTGCCCCAAATCACTTCAAGCCAACATTATTATATTCGGGTTCATATAGGCGCAACTTACGCCACTGTCGGGCGAATTTCCGTTTTCGGTGTGTACACACGACACACGCGTCCTGCCCTCTTTTTGCCCTCATAACTGCTTATCACTCAACGTTAATTATCCATGGTGCCATAATCGTGTGTGCACTTGGCCGCGTGCATGCATGTGCTCGTATGCCAAACGAGGTGATTTCGTGCACGTACGAGATAGAATTTTTTTTTTTTTTTTTAATCTCGTGTCCGGCGAGGTGAGAGAAATAAAAAAAATCCGGAGACGTATAGATCGAAAGGGTTATTTTCAAAATGTCAGATCCTTGGGGTACACTGACAGAAAAATTCTTTTCATATTAACTAGATGCGTCTATTTGATTTTTTATTTTATTTTAATTAACTAGATTTTTCGTGAAATTAGATTTTTCCTATTGCATTCCATTATTAAAATTATTTATTTTAAATATATTTATTTATTGAAATCAAGATCTATTTAATATCGTTTAATAAGTACCTATTTTATTTATTCCTAATAAATCTGTAATTTGGTTTCATCTGGTAGTATAAGGCAAAAGAAACGGACGGAAAAATGGTACACGATTCAGTCTCTCAAAAATCTCATGGCATTATTTTCATTAGAAGACTGTTGCAACATCCCGACTAGAAACTTTGATCAGGCAGCCTGAACACTGATCAGACCGCTATCATGCTGCAGTCTGAAATGCCGTAATGAGGCACGTCTGATCGGTGCCGGATGCCGAACGGATCGGTGAAACCGTAGTACGGGAGTAAGAAGGCTACCTTACTGCGGCCTGATCAGGATGCCTTTTTACTTCCGTAAATCAGGCAATATGGAAACAGCCCTACTAAGGGCTTGACCAAATAAGGCCCTATTGGGGCTTGCCTTACAACTGCCTCAGCATTCCATCAACGCACATAACCTCCTGTATCCTACGTCGAAATTTTCATTCAGCAGCATATTATCTTTGAAGTTTTCACGTTTTTGAAAGATGAAATTTCGAAATCTCAAAACACAGTACAAAATCTGTCATCGCGGTGTGAACAAAATAACCTAAAAATATACGAGGACGTTTAATACGTTATTAATGCTTAAATTCCTAAAAAAAATTGTTTTTCACCAAGTTCATGTCCGAAAAATACGAACTAATAATTAACGAGACGTTTGAATTGAACGAGCGTATATTTTCCTCTATTTTTTGTCAAAAGATTTTGAGCAAGTCGTGAGAAAAGTAATTGATAATGCTAAGGATTGGGAGGGAACCGGGCGATTCGGAATAAAAACACTTCAACATAAAACATAAATGGAACATTATTCATAATGATCTCTATACTCTCTTGAATTAATCTGATTATAACGTTTTTTGTAACTTTCCGTAATAAAAATTATATTGACAAATACATTCTAGGCCTTGTATAAATAGATTGTAGAGTGTGTATGTGTACGAGCATGTATGTGTACTGACTAAGGAAGCATTATAAGGACCTGATCAGGCAGCATTATAAACGCCTGGTCAGGCAACCGGATTAGGCAGCCAGATAAGGCCCATATGTGACAGAACGTTACACTTTCCATCAGGGCGCTATCGGATTCCCTTAGAAGTGCCCTACCAGGGCAGTCAGGCAACCTGAAAGCGTCCCGAATCGGACCTTATTGAAATTTCTACGTAGGATCCTGCAGTTAAGGGAAATGCTTAGTCTTTTTATACATAAATAGTCGCACCTGTTAATAAAAGGCACGGCGATACCTTTCTTTTTTTCTCTAAATAACAGCCTTGTTAGTGAAAAATGAGAAAAATAATTTAACTTTTTTTCATCGCACTTTTACGTCATGAACCCATATTCCTTTCTCGTATTCGTGCCATATATCGCATTTTATCTTTATTTATTTAATTTTAATCTAATCTTTCTTTATTCAATTTGAATATATTTAATATTTAAAAAAGAATAGCTTGAACAAATAAAAAAATATATTTGAAACAAATAGGGTCGTAGTAGGCCGCGAGATAACGAAAAAACCTATTTGATTTACATAGATCCTATTTAAATTAAATATTTTTGTTTTTGGCACTGTAGGATTTGTAAAGAATTCTTCGGGTTTCCAAATTTTTGTGGAACCGCTATTGTTAATTGGTGGATCTTGGGTTGTGCCCTACGAGTAAGTAGGGCTTTTAGGGTTACGGGGAGATTATGAAGCCTTGTCATTTTTCCGTGTCCACTCTAGTATTTTTTAACCCTTCGACTCGAAAACCTAAATTAATTCACGAAAATAACATTTAGCGAGTACTTTAGACTGATATTATTACGGTATCCGTAAAATAAGTACTTTTACAGTAAAAATAAGAAAAAAATAGATGTAAAACTTAATTTTCTAAAATCTTTTGAACGAAGATTCATTAAAAGATTTTTTTACGACGACATTTTTCAAAGAAAATTTTTTCTTAGATTTTTTTTCGACGTACATTTTCCAAAAGATTATTCTGTATTATAAAAAAGTCAATGAAGAATTCGTTCAAGGACTATACGTCATGGACAGAATTTTTAACGGGACAGCTTTTCGATAGAAAAAACACGGAAACATTGAGGTGCACACCGGAGACTGACAATTATGGGTGTTTTTAAAATATACAACTATTGCTCAATAAACAACAAATTAATAAACAAACTGTAAAAAGTATTTAGCTTTCATGACAATTAAATTCTCAGCCTAGATTTTAACTGCGAAATCGATATTTAACAATGCAAAACGAATAATTTTATATCAGCTCAATAATACCCCGTGCCTTTTGTAAATAATAATTCATTTATTTTTATTTTGTAAATTATAATTATTCGTATCTTTTATCCCTTTTTATCCTCGGGTACTTTCGTATTGCATCGTGTGATAAAATCTAAAAAATTAAATAAGCGCCATTACGTATCTTGGGTAGACACAAATACATCAACGTTCCTGACGAAAAACTTTTCTCCAAAGATGTACACGTTATATTTGATTCTGATTGAATCTAATCATCGAGTTCAATCATTGAGATTCCTCATTGAGTCTAATCGTCGAGTGTAATCATTTAGGTTAATTATTGAGTCTAATCATCGAATGTAATCATTGAGATTAATCATTGAGTCTCATCAGCAATATTTATCATTAAGTCTAATCATCTATATTCATCATAGAGTTTAAACATGAATATTCATCATTGAGTCTAATCATCAATATTCATCATTGAGTCTAATCATCAATATTCATCATTGAGTCTAATCACGAATATTCATCATTGAGTCTAATCATGAATTTTCGTCACAGGGTCTAATAATTAATATTCGTCATTGAGTCTAATCATCAATATTCATCATAGAATCTAATCATCAATATTCATCATTGAGTCTAATCATCAATATTCATCATTGAGTCTAATCATCGCAATATTCATCATTGAGTCTAATCACGAATATTCATCATTGAGTCTAATCATCATCATTCACCATTGAGTCCAATCATCGAGTAGATACATCTCGAAAAAATAATATCCCCATCTTCCAATCCATCCCTATGCTTCCGTCTCAGTGCCAGAATAAGCCGAAAAGTGCAAAATTTTCTATCCAAAGAACAGCAAAACAAAAAAAGAAAGTTCTTCCAGCGACGAGTGGTGTCACGAAAAAAGCATCGCGATAAAAAAACCCTGGGGTCTAAAAAAAAATTCGCTCCCTGAAGATGTCAACCCCGTAGAACTTTATCACTCCACAGCACGCATACCTTCAACGTGTTAGTAACGTTTTTCCGTTTTTTTTCCATTCTTAAATTCCTCGTCTGCTAGTACCAGGATTAGGTTGCAGCCTATTTTTGTGAAATCCGCATGCCTGTGTCGAGAGCTTGGCAGTCCCCATAAATTCGTCGTTACGTATGAACGATTAACGCGTTCGGCGAGCACGAAAGTGATGGCAAACTTCTCTTATCTCGCGGCTCCACCTTGGCACGTGAGCCTTATCCCGTCCAAGAACTTTTCAACCGAGAAAATACTTTGCCACCCCCTTTCCCCCATATCCTGTTCGCACGTCTCTCACCGTCGCTTACTTCGATGCACGCTCTTGTACGTTGCATCCCCCGTTCGTGCAGGAAAATTCGAGGTGGACGACCGACAAATGCGTCAAAAAGGTCAAGGGTTGAGCACCGTGAGTGAACCTCGAGTTAAGCGACGGGACCTCTCGAACACCTTCCCTTCTCCTCTTCAGCCAAGCTTGCCGTGCTTTCCCTCTGACCACCCCTCCTACACCTTCGCCAATCCCCATTTCGCTAATTCTGAGTTACAAAGTACCTCGCAAGACGCAACACGAAGACGTATGAAAGTTTTCGTCCATACACGAATTACAGACGTGTGCGTGGGTGTGTAGGTGTGCACGTTTTAACGTCTGGAGGGAGATTGCCGGTGCAACTATCTGATGCAATGGCATGTGTAATGCATTCCCGATCCCAGACGACGTGTGCAACGACCTTGGCCTTGAAGGCCAACCGTTCTTACATTTGTACATGTATCTATATACTTATATAGACATTTGTATATATGTGCAATAAACACGTGAATATACGTGAGTAAAGGTATAGATATGTATACGTAAGTACATTACGTATGCCTTAGCGATCTCTCACTCTCTCTCTGCCTTTGCCTCTGCCCTCTCTTTATATATATATGTGTACAGGATGATCCAAAAGTGGTCGTTCAAACGAAGTTAGGAGGTAATCAAGATCATTTCCAACCAAAAGTGTCCTATACAGGTTGGTCCGTTTCCGAATGATTACAAAGCTTTGATTTTTTCCAATATTTCTGAAAAATCGATACCCAGCTGTATAAAAAAAATTATAAAAAAAAACTACTTACCATATGCAGGTTATTTTTTTTAAAGATGTAGCCTCATGCTTTGGCTTTCACATGAAAATGTAATCTTCATAATGGTCATCATGAGTTCTTAGAATAAAATGAATTTGTAATAATTGTTTGGATCACAATTTTTTTCCCTAGATTTTCATCACTGATTTAAGGCGGACAACCACTTTTGGAGACCGAAAATTAGATGATTTTTTGGATTTTTTTTTCATTGTGAAAAAAAAAGGAAATTTCCGAAATTCTGACAATAGTTTATTCATTTTTTCATACATCTCTGGTAATTTTTTCGAGTTATTTCATGCATTAAGTAAGGTGTAATCCGCTGTGTCCCTTGGCGTGTCCTCATCGTCGTTGTCGATTTGCGGAAATTTTGTAGCTCGCATTTCGCATCTGAAATAGTCCAACAATTTTTCCTACATTCTTGAGATGTTTTTTAAGAACATGAACCTAAATTTTGAAATAAAAAATCGGGAATTGAATGTCGGAACGTATTCGAAAAAAAATGATCGATTTTTAGTATTTTTTTCCCGGCATTTTGCAATAATAAATATGTTTTAAACAATCTAATCTTTCCAACTTTAGGTTCATTTTTTAATAAATTATATTATGTAAACGTGTTTCAAATTTGACGATGATCCATCAATTAGTTTTTGAGTTCTGATTCCCGCAAATTGAAAAATGTCGTTTCGAGAAAAACACGTTTAAAGTTTCACAAACGAAAAACTCAAAGTCAAATGTGTTTAATCAAATGATAAAGTGTCTTACAGATTAATCAGCGATTCCAGCACCATACAGCAGTCTTTCCTCTTCCTCATGCAACTCATTTGAAGCTTGCATTTCCTCTTTACGAGCTTTTCGAGCTTCTTTTGTCTCTAATAAACTTTTTCTTTATCTGACCCATTTAGCATCTGATCCATTTGCTCGACATATCCGTAGCTCTGCCTGCCAACTACGATTTGTAGTTCATTCATTACCATGAGTAGGGCTGAATTTCCTTCATTGAATAAAATAGCAGCAAGAAAAGCCGCCACCTCGATTATTTTGTACCCAGAATGGAGAAGTTTTGGAGCTAATCGCCAAACGGTCTAGTTTGGGTTTGTTTGGGTTATGAAAATCCAAACAAACCCAAACCAATCCAAACAAACTACCTAACTGAGCGCTCGTGGATATCTGAGCGCGCTTGGGAGTGAAGTTTTTATCATTTATATACATACCGTTAGAAGGAATCCGAATATAGTTTTGAAATTTTGCGGGTGTATTTTTAAGATATTTTGCTAACGATTTATGAAATTAAAAAAAAATTGATTTTTTGAAGCATCTAAAGTGGTTGCCCAACTTAAAAAGAAAAATTTTCTACCAATACGTGCCCCTGTAGTAGGAAAATTCGTTCACCTCATGAGGATTCTAAAAAAGTCCAATTCACAGCCCTGATCTTCGAAAGTTTCCTACTATCGATTTTTGTCCACTGCAAGGTAGTACTTTGATAGAAAATCGAAATTTGCATGTAAAAGCCACATCATTAGACTACATTTGTTAAAAAAAAAATCCCGCATATAGTTGGTGGTGAAAAAAAATGTATTCTTTTATGCACCTGAGAATCGATTTTCCCAAAATATTGAAGCAAATGTTCGCCTTGGAATCGTCGACAGACGATTCACCGAGAAACGGACCAACCTGTGTATGACCTTTTCAGTTGGAAATGATCTTGACTACCGCCTTATTTCGGTTGATCCACGACTTTTGGACCACCGTTTTCCCTTTATATACACATATGTAAAGGGAAAAGGCGATTTTGGAGACATTCGAATTCGAGAACAGTCCCCAAGAAGCCGAGCGTGCTCATAGCCGACATTACAGAGATGGAAAGGGTTCAAAATGTCCCTCCTCATGTACAATATACATATATATATATATATATATATATATATATATATATATATCGGATGTATGTGTGTGTACCTCTGTTACTTCTTTCGGCCACAGTCGACACCGAGACCGCAATTTACGTCGAGCTCGATCATGCACGTATAAATTACACTCGCGAAACGTTGGAATTCGCCACACTGTCAACTCACAGCCTGAACGAAGTGTTTGCGACACTTCGAGCGTTGACGACTTTCAAAATTTTCCTCGCTGAAGCACTTTCCTCGCGCGAAGTGTTCGATAGTTACTTTTTCAGATTCTTCGGCTAGGGAACCGCCACGTATGAGCCATTCTATCTGACAAGCGTTTTTTTTTCCTTTTTTTTATTGTGTAATTACGTATTTTCTTTGGCGATGTTTTCGATGGTATTGCAGTTGTGAAATTACGGGAGGTCGGAGAGTTTTATTTTGAGTACGATGTTACCGGATGTTTATTGGATTGGGTTCTATCGCATATCGACGTCTCATAAGCAACTGGCATTTTGAAAAACAAAAAGAAAAGAAAAGAAACTGCTTTGGACGCGATATACGAGTATTATTCTTCTTCCAAGTTTATTATTCATAATTACATTTGTTGAGCCGTGTATATTTTTTGTGGCAGATCCCAATGGTTGTAGATGCGACCGATAACGCTGGTAATGGTTCTGGCTTCCAATCGTTTTTTTCTTTTCTTTGCTCGTACACGCGAGATTTCGGCGTCTCGCGGAAGCGGAAAATGGAACACGGGGGAAAGTGTTCTCGATGCCGCAACTCGTGTTTCCGGTCCAAACGGATTGTGCCACATCAAAATTCTGATACGGTCTCTCTCTCTCTCTCTCTCTCTCTCTCTCTCTCTTTCTCTCTCTCTCTTTCTCTCTCTCTCTCTCTCTCTCTCTCTCTCTCTCTGTTTCTCTCTACATCCCGTGCTACCTGTTACGTATATACATGAAAAAAAAATAGGATCCCTATCGCTCGCCTCTCCCGCTCGCGTTTTCCGTATACGCACCATACGAAACAGAAACAAAATCGTAGCAAATTATTGAGGGCCAATGGCCGAACGGGGTTAAGGAGCTGTTCTCTGACCTCGCACGATAATTCGCCCCGCCATAGTGACCTAAATTAGGTTTTTTCGATGGATATTTTTCCTCAGTCACCATACAGCAGGGAGAGAGAGAGAGAGAGAGAGAGAGAGAGAGAGACGTCCCCCTTCGAAGAGGTCAGGTTTTCTCGAGCCAAATTTTGTTCTTCGTGCTTTTACTCCATTAAGTGTCCGAAAAACATACTTAGCGCACAGCCTTTATTATACAGTAATAAAAATTATCACAAGCACGATTAATTTCTCTTCCTCCCTCTCCATAAGCATATCCAAGTTTTTCTACACACCCATTTAAGTTCTGTGTATGCTGCTATCATTTTACTTTTGATGACATTTTTTTGCCATTTATTTGTAGCTTTAGACTTGTTTTAAGTTACAATAAGTGACTAAATCGTTGCTTGGGAGGCTACACGCAAACAGCAATATAAGTTTCAATTCTACTGTTTGAAGCTTGGCTCCAAAGGCCCACTCAGGTACCAAAAAAGTATCAAATGTAGCAACTGATATTGCTGTGTGCAATATTAACGACGGTTTGACTAATATTCTACGAATGATGAAAGTCTTGGAGATGGCTATTGGCCTCCAAGCTTACAATTTTTGTCTTGAACCTGATGCTAGCCGGATAAAGCACGCTGAGCTGTCTTTGACAGATGCGGCAAAAGAAGCACACATCAGCATAAGATCAAACAGGAAAAAAATGAGGATGAATATCTGAACAGAGCAGGGCAGCTTTATGGTTCTGGCACAGCTGATCAATGATATAAAAATTTTAACAGCAAAATTTTTCATTTTTTCACGTCTCTAACACATTTCAAAACATTAAACGAGTTTTTCTCGGAACACAATTTTTCAATACGGCACGCAGCATAACTCCAACAATTTTCATTCTATTCACTCCAAACTTTAAACACACGTGTAAAATAACATTCCGAAGAGAAATACTTACGGGATTTTCCATGCGTTAATTATAACATGATTTATTAACATATGATTGTCCTTTTTTTCTGTGGAAAATTGAATTTTTATCTTAAACGCTTGTCAATTACACAAAAATTAATATTTCAAAAATCCCCTACGTATTTCTCTAGCTATACTCATCTAAAGGAATAGAATTAAAAAAAAAATTTTTGTAGATTCGAATTTGCGTCAATTATATTGCGTGCCGCGGAGCGTCTCAGATTCAACATGCCCCGCGAAAATAGCTCCAGCCTCACCATTTTGTATAATTTTTTAATATACTTTTTTTAATTGACTATTATCCTCTTGTCCTTCCACCCAAAAAAAAATCGCTTAATTTTAGACGTTTACAGTGGTGTTACCCCTTGAGTATATTGTCAATTAATTTCTCTCTGTTTCTCTCTCTTCCCTCCTTCGTCTCCTCTTCTCACTCACTCTTCCTCCCTTCCCTCCCCCCTCGTCTCGTTCTCCTCCCACCACCATTGCATAATGGAAATGGAAGGACGTTTTTACAAACGTTAATCGACAGGTTCCTCAATAAATATTATTCACGATCAGACCGCAATTCGAATCTCGCTCGTGCAAACGCAGATATTCCATAGTTACACATGTACACGTATGTCGAAAGAGTTTTCCACGTGTGAGCAAAGAGACACGAGGATTTTGAAATACTAACGAGCCAACAGCCATAGCGCGCGCGGACTCAAGAAATACGATACGCGGCGGTTAACAGGGGTGACGAGGGAAGAATTGCATATAAAGCCGGGCTATACGACCGGAAAGCCTGTGAGAGAAAAGCACCGAATAGCTATGCGGTGTGCAATACGAGCACCAAATACGCGTTGGTATGTGTGCTTGTACGTATAAAGTTTCGAGAAGGTGTAAGCGTCACCTGGTCAGAGGTGCATTCGAGACTGACCTTCACCCTGTGTTAATTCATTCCACCATTATCATATTCTCAGCAGAACATATATATATATACATATACATATATGTCAGTGTATATCTGAAAGCTTCAAACTTTATACGTATACGAGCCTGCAGTGTGTGCTTGACGTTTTTGCGGGCCAACGATCGGCCTTCGAACATCCACAGCGAGCCATAAAACAAAAAACGGGCTTTATATCCCTCTGGCGAACCGTATTGTGTTTTGGAAAAGTCGATTTTTCTCCCGCGGGCGTCCACGCAGTTCTGGTAGCGATTTTTGAGAGCAAGATGGAAGAACAAGTCTCACGGAACTTCGAAGATGCACGCAGGATAGTTATCAATCAAGATGTCAAACGTAAGATCAATGGACAGAAAGTGGATAGGATTGTCTTATTACCATTGCACCTGTACTCATATTGCGTTTTACAGGTTGTTTCTTTTCCTATTTTTTAAAATATTAATACAGTCGAAACCGCTTAGGGTCCATTAATTACGTGAGCTCCAAATGAGGGGGGAGGGGTCTGGCAAAATCTGACCAAATCTCATTTAGGGGGAGGCGGCTGGTCAATGAAAATCTCACGTCAACTTTGTAATTCAGAAAATATACTATTATAACATTTTGTAAGGTATAGGATGCAAATATGGACACCTTAAGGCTTAAATCATTCTAGAAGAGAAAATATTTTAAGAAAACAAGAATAATAACACCATTGTAATTGCTTTATTATACTTGGCAACAATCAGACTTATTAAGTATATATATCGTTTGTAATAACATTTTTTTTTAACTCGTGAAATGTAGATATTTCCAGACTGATCTGAAAATATGGACAGGCACGTGTCCATATTAACAGTATGAAAGAAAAATAAACAAACGTTCTTATTAACCTTTTAAGGACGGGGAAAATTCCATTAAAATCGACTTTTTTTTACATGAAACATGTCAATAAAATCGATGAATTTCTCAATTGGAGTCCCAAGCCTAACTGCTGGTCGATATATCGACCACTCCCGTCCTTAAAAGGTTAATCTTCTTATTCTATTCTTAGGGATTAATTAAGTTATTGCTTCATTATCTTCTTCATTAATTTTAATTAAATATTTTTCTGTTCCGCTTAATATATTCTTTGGAGTCAAGTTGCGCATGGATCGAGTAGGGAAGATGGTGTCGAAGCACTACCCTACCCTACCCTATGTTTTTTTAACTAAATAACACTAAATTAAAGCCGTTATAGTGCACCTTAAACGTAGTATCCTTTTCTCCTCTTCTTCTTTCGCAGAAAAAAAATTCTTTGATAGAACACTCTATCAGTAAGTCTTTATTCCTTCGATTTCATTATAACCGGTTTTGACTGTATATGTTAAAAACACAAGTATCACATTGGCCGAGTACGAAACTTCGAAACCGTGGCAACATTGAATTCTCGAGCTGATAGCATCGAATCAAATTCATCAAGGATATGGTTAGCAGGCTCAACATCGGTCATTTCCGTAATTGTTCAGGTGTATAGCCGTCAGCTTGGACGCCCAACCCTCGAGGAGTAGTATCAAGATGGATGTTTTTCTTAACTTTTTCACCGATCTATCGTTTTCTCTTTTTGACGGAACGAATGAGGCGGTTAATAGAAAGCTGGTGACTGATTTACAGAAGATTTTTCTTTAAGATCGATCTTTGATAGGAGCGCAGTTCTTTTTACCTTGGAAGTTACTACTCGGTTAGGATGGATCTCGTATGCATCCCAGGTACTCGGGAAGGTTACCAAAATTTCGAGATATTGATAAGAAACCGGATATAAATCGACATATGCGATTCTATACCGTTTTTAAGTCGAAGATGAGGTGATATAGAGTATAGCAGGATTCCTGAATTCATTATCCCTGAAGAGGAACTCCTTAGTTGGTCTGTTAATTTACTAGTTACTTGCTAGGTAGTAGTAAATGATATAAAATTTTTTTTAAATATGAATATAAGCAATAATAATAGTGAATAATCAAAGTGATTATAATATTATTAATAATTATATATATTATTATATAATTATTATTATTAATAATATATATAATAATAATAATAGTTTATTTCATTGAGTATGATGGGCATTACATTATATAATTTTTATTATTTATGTACTTTCATATATTATTTCCTAGGATTTCCCTAATATCCTTTTTGAAACTTGGAAAAAAGTAGTTTTATATTTATTTTTTGGACATAATTCCCTAGCGAAATTTCGACAGATGTCATTAGCAGTTGTTTCTCCGTTCGCACATGCATCAGCCATACGAAGTGTCGTATATTAAGTGAAAGCTGAAACTTCTGCAGACATTTTAAGAAAGAAGGAAAAAAACGTGTGTTTTCGATGCATTTCGCTTTTTTTATTTCCTAAAAGGCAAAAACGAGTCGCAATCTGACAGAAAGATATGCGGCGTGTATGGAGAGAATGCCGTAAGCGAAAATATGGATCGGACGTGGTTTGCGAAATTTCGTTACGAAGATGATTTTCATCTCCAATATTCTCCTCGTTCCGGCCGGCCAGTCACTTCTGATGTCGATGAAGTCAAGCCATTAATCGACGCCGATCGGTATTTTACGACTACAGATATCAGACATAATCCCAACATTGACCAATCAACTGTTTCGAGACATTTACAGAAGCTTCATGTTGAGGTGCCGTCCGAAATGAGCAAAAAGAATTTACTGGACCGAATTTCAGCTTACTATTTGCTTTTCAAACGCCATCAAATCGAACGATTTTCAAAGCGAATGATTGCTGGCGATAAAAAGTGAATTGTGTAGTGAATAATAAAACCTTCAGTTCCCTGGACGTCTTCAAAGACCTCTTGGATGACTTCTTTGCCCAAACATCTCAGGGCTTCTATGAACAAGGAATAATGAAGCTCGCGTAGAGGTGGCAGAACGTTATTGAACAGAATGGGACATATTTAGTTGACTAAAACCGCTTTTTTTTTGGTGAATATTTTGCGTTTGAAATTTACTCGAATTTCGCCACGGAATTATGCATAGACCCAAAAAAATGTTTATATACATATATGCAGATTTCTGCCTAAATGATATGATTTTAAGGGTACCGAAAATCGGCCACTGGAGCTGGAAGACAATTTTTTCCTTTCAATTATTGCGCACATGTCTGTATTGTTACGACGTATACCTGAAGTCGTGATAGGCATTGGGATGACTCGTGAAACGATCGATCGCCCATGGCCATACTTTGTAAATCCTACTGTGGTCAAGTATGCAGAAAAGTTATGTGTTGGCAATAAGAAGAGAAAAGATCAGACTAACTCGTGGCAGTCGGGGAGAGTGAGAGAGAGATGGAGAGCGAACACCACGAAAAGTGTATGTATTGCACACAATCCGTCATAAAATTCCTGGCATTCTGCCGATAACCTTTAGACTCTTGGTTTGCGTGATGAACGTCCAGTGAGATTCGTATGGGGGGCCAATGGTACTTAGAAATGAGTCGGAGCAGGAGGGGGGATTCGCAAATGGTACTCGAAAAGGCCAATGGTACTCAAATGGTACGTATCATCGCTGGGATCAAAGACGCAGCACCGAAGAGCATCCAATTACACCTAATGGGTCAATTGATTGATGGAATGGAAATTGGACAGGGGATATCCGGATTCTTACAACGAAATCAATTGGCCGATGACGCCGAATAATTTTGATGAAATCAATTACCTGGGAAGCTCGAGGGCCACCGTGATTGAATGGACCTGATATGGTGGATGATCAATGATTGATGCAGCGAAATTTCATCAACGATCTCTCACCCATCAGGCAACATGTTTCAAGCCATCGTAGCAAATTTTCGCCGCTGCCCATCAACTTTTCTCTTATTAGGGCATCCTAATAAGAGATGTAAAGGCGAGTATATGAAGAAAATTGGGGAAAAAAGGAGACGAGACATAGGGCAGGGAGGGGCATGTTGAGCAAGTTTGGAATTATTGCCCTTAACAGTCTGTCGTATAAAAAATAAAATGTACTTTGGTCAATAGGAAATTTGTCTAGGAAAAAAAGTCTGTAGACGAAATTCCTGTTATCCTTATTGTTTCACAGATAATCGTTCTCAAATGACTTAGGCCATATTTGCTCAACCTGCCCCGATAGTCGGGTAAGTTGAGCATGAGTATGGGGTAAGTAGGGCAAAGTAAGAATTGCATTTAAAAAATCAGACGTATGCAACATGAATCAGTACAATGTAGTAATAAAACAACAGGTGCTTGTTAATTAGTTAGGTTTTCATAAATTAACATTAATTGCAATGAACTTTGAAATATTTTTTTCTCGTACAATGGTAGAAGAAAATCTTTCAATCACGTTTTTTTTTACTTTTGGGTGCAAAAATAATGAAACGTCCCGTGGGCCGCATGTCAACGGACGATGGTGTGATGTGTTCCCCATCCCTATACCTCTCTTTCTGCCATTTGATGCACCTGCGTGCGGTGCTTAGTTTTTACAGATATTTCGATTGCCCAACTTACCCGACTGCTCAACATGCCTCTCCCAACCCTACAGAATGCGCTGGGATCCATCAAAAATCTTATCGAATTGTGTTCTATGATGTGGGAATCCTTTAGCATTTAAATTGGATTCAGACATTGGATTCCAATGGGCAATCCCTATTAGAATCCAATGTACAAGCGTGACGTTTTAGTATCCAATGTGATGATCTTTCAGAAAGTAGGGACAAGTATCGGAATCCAATTGGATCCTCACGACAATTTCTGCACGGGGAGGCGCAATTTTCAATAGGAAGAAAATCCATTGGACGTTTAGTAACCCTTCTTTCCGCAGGCTAGGACATCCACATCCATAACCTCAAGCAATCAAGCTAATGTATCCGAAATTTTAATATCCCTAGAGTTTGTAAATGAAAAACGTCAAATTCGCTCCCTCATTAATTACGATAAAAGAATTCGGGGCAGGGTTTCGCGCGACGCGTTTCCTGATAGCGCATTACGAAGGATTTAGTCTTCCGGGATTGAAGAATCGATCATTATCACGGGTGTGGCTCCTATCGCAAACACGAGATACGTCAACAGTCAATACTCTTCATATATCCTCGCTTTAATCACTGCAACCACCTGGTAATACCGTTCGTCACGATACAACCTGCAGCCGCAAAGACACACCGAATGCTTCTTTTATCGCAGGCGCGTTCACGTTTTTTCGCGGAATCGTCCTGTTGCGGTATACGACTGAACACATCCACATGTACGCCGCGTAGATTGCCGCACCTCTGAATTATAACACGTCGCAATTTATTATGATTTAAGGCACTGTTATAGCAATACGGGATTGCCTTTGAAATGCCAATTGATCTTTGGACTTTGCTTATCGCGAGTTTTTCTGAGCAACGGTTCAAACAGTTCTGGCAAGCCGCTCCTATTATTACGGCAGTCAATTATCATTTTCATATAGCAAACTCTGAATTTGCCAAAAGTCTGCAAGTTTCAAAAATAGTGCATAAATTCAGTTACCATCGATTAGATGCCGATAATTATTTATCTATATATATTTAAAGCAATTCCGCGACTGACTGAGTGAATGACTGGCTGACTGACATATAGACAAAGCACAGTCTAAACCGCTGAAGATAGAAACCTGAATTTTGGAAGATATCCTGTACGGAAAATTGGCAGGGTATACCTAGTAGCGATTTCCCCAATACTCCTAGACTTTGCTATTATTTGGGTGTGCAAACTCATCAGTCATTTCTTATCTTTACTTTGTGCCCTTATAAATAAGTACGCGAGAAAGCATAAACAAATAATCAAAAAGTTAATAAATTAATTATTAATTTCGCGACATCATTTCTTATATATAATACACATGATCATGAAATGTCCTTTATATAAATATATTCCCATTTATCTGAAGGTTGTTACAAAGGCGTTGGGGTTGACATGATATTGAGTATGGGCACAATAAGCAGCTGAGTTTCTTTGGGTTTGTTTGGGTTACTACGACTAGGAAGACTTTTAACCCAAATAAACTAATCGTCGATGATTTTTGAGGACATTCGACTCAAAGAACCGTCCTCATAGGCTGCCACATATGTGTCATCGGTGGGTGAAAAAATGTTCCGTGACCGGAACGTTATGTCTTTGCTCATTTCGGGCACTCTCGATGCGAATTCCATCCCACCACCCCCGTGAAAACCGTGTGGTTCAATCGGCCCTTCGATAGTTGCTTCGCCTCTCCGCTTCCCCGAGGGGAGGCGTTTGGCCTTGGCTTGGCCTCCCTACCCCGTGGCTGAAACCGCAAGTCTAATACATATACATATATATTTATATATGTGTGTGTGTGTGAGTGAGACTCGTGTATTCCTTGCACATAGTTGGGTGTAAACCATCCAACGAGGGAGGGCTGGGTAAGAGGGTTGCAAGGGGGTGAATCAGTGGCAAACGGGCCACCGCGTCTCTCTCTCTCTCTGTCTCTCTCTCTCTCTCTCTCTCTGTCTCTCTGTCTCTCTCTCTCTCTCTTCTCTCTCTCTCTCATACAACGGTGAAGGTAGGCCAGGGTAGCACGCTCACCAACCCCATCAGTACTCGATCGAGGATCCGAGAGGGTGCACCTCTCGACGTCTTACACGAAAAAAAAGCCACCCTCGCGGTCACTCTACAGCAGTGTCGCGTTGGATCGCGTGCTTTCGCAGCTAAAAGAAACGAACAACCTCGACTGGGATTTAGAAAAAGCAAGGTGGTCGGAGAATGAAGCAGAAGGAGAAAGAGAGTGACCAGTAAAGTGGTAGCACAGTCGGACTCTTGACAATCTGCAATACTGTAAATGTATATACACCTAGGTCTCTCAAATGTGAGCGATGTCACAACCATATTGTCCATTAAGGAAGCTCAAGTGGATCGAGTACAATTGTGATTGAATGATTTAACGATAATTGGTCAATAAACAACAAAGCAAGAGACGACTTAAACGTGCATGGACACCAGCGAGGACTGATCGAATGGACGGATCAAGAGGATTGATCAAAAGGACTTATCAAAAGGAATGATCAAGGAGATTGGGAAAAAAGCTTGGTCAAAAGGACTGATCAAGACGATAATTAAAAGGATTCATCAAGAGGATTAATTACGAGGTTTGATCCAACGAATTGATCATAACAAATCGACCAAGCGGATTGATCAATAGATGGTTAGATAAAATCTAAGATACTAAAAGTACTGATCAAGAGGACGGATCAAAAGGTTCGATCAACCATTCGAGGCTCAAGACCAAGAGGATTATCAAATCCTGGCTAGCCTAAGTGTGACAGTGTTCCAAAAGTACCGTGCCGCACGAAGGCAGCAGAATATTTGTAGGCCAATTCTCCGCGAAGTTGGCGAACGTTTGCGGTCACTGGTAACATAAACTTGCAAGGAGAGGAAGCGAGGAAGACAAGCACTTTCTGGTGAGTCGCTATATACAATCGCAGAAAATCCACGTTGTGCCAAGTTGACGTCAGAGACTCGTCGTTACTGCTCGTGTTTATGTGCGCGTGTGTAGATCTACCCTCGTCCCAGCGAGGAACCGCTTCGGACATTCATTCTTCGTAATTTCACGTTTGAGAACACACGACTGTTTAATCGAGGATCCGTCCTCGCGTGAATCGTGCATGGCACTGTCCACGCACGACCATGTGAAACCGCGGAGAGGATCAAAGTTCCGAGAGAATTCGGTCCGTTAGTGAACTTGGAGGATGGAAAAAGTTGATGAAGTGTCCATACTACGACTAAGCAGTGACTGAAGGATCAATCGA
The DNA here is from genome assembly GCA_963932345.1 of Ophion ventricosus. NCBI lineage: Eukaryota > Metazoa > Arthropoda > Insecta > Hymenoptera > Ichneumonidae > Ophion > Ophion ventricosus. The sequence goes on from OZ010712.1 coordinate 30,994,324, forward strand.
TTGGCAGGAATCAACGAGACAATCGTCGTTGTTGTCATTCTCGAAACGTCATCGTACAGCGTTCATCATTGATTCACCAGGCTTCACTTATCGCTCGGAGTTTGGCACGGTACCGTCATTAGGTACAGCCGATTCCTCGTGCACCGAAGAGGATTCCGAGACGGCAGATTGCAACGATCCTAAAGTCACAACGTTCCAGCATCATTCAAGCAACTGGCAGCAAAGCTGCGACAGCTTCGTCGTGTTGATGAGCGACTCTTTCGAGGTCATATCGCTGCCGGCAGACATGCTCCAGGTGCTCCAAATCTCCTTAAGACAACCCCCCCCCCCCCCCCCAAGCATTAGAAATTTTCGTCAACCACTTTTCTCGCTCGCCTCTTCATTAAGTTTCGTCAAGTTTCTATGGAAGCGCTTGACGAAGATGAAAGTGGAGCGCGCAAAAGATATTGAGGTCGAGTTGTATACGTGCGTGTGCGTGTCACTCCGTACGCCATATTGGAGAACGGGGGGAATAACTGGTCGCGACTATACGGGAAATGAGGGCTCACGTTTTCTCTTTCTCTTCCTATTCTCTTTTCCTTCTTCCTTTTTTTGCCAAAGCGCTCGTTCAATTGGAATGACGTTATCTTGGATCTTGGATTTTAGCCGGCGAGCTATGGAAAAAAGAGCAATACGTGGTACGGGGCGCCAGTTGGAGCAGGCGGAACTGGAGGAGGTGGTGCCGGTAGTCGTGGCAGCGGCGGCGGCGGTGGCGTTGCCGGGGGTGGCTGGCAGAGCCGACCAGCAGCGGTAGCGAGCCTCAGCAGGAAAGCCTCCATCACTGAGGAAGCTCCACCGCCCGGTGGTGGAAAGCCCTCGTCTGGTCGGGTCATCAGAATCGTTAACAATCTCGATCACACCGTTCAGGTCAGTACTAGGCCTCCTATATACCTCATCCATCTGATAGTACTTGCGTATCTTTGCATTTTACGAAATGACCGTCCGGACCCGCCACACTTTCGAAAGCTAAAGTGCTACATATTTTTGAGAAAATTTTTATACATTGAGCTGAGACGTGACGCGAGACAAAACCGCCTCATTTTTTTTTACCAGTTCACATGTCGATCATGTTTCCACTCGGTGTAAATAATGAATTGAATACAAAGCACAACTGTTCCATTTCGTATATCTAGTTTAATCACATTTAATTACTAGTTTAATTAATTACAAATTTAATTTCGTGTATCTAGTATAATACATTTTGTAAATTCGTAACAAATTTTATTTGTTACGAATTTAATATCGTATATCTAGTTTAATCTTATTTAATTGTCTAGTTTAGTCACATTTAATTAATCTTCTTTAATTATTCTATCAAATAAATTTAAAATTTTTCTGAGCCCGTTCATTTCTCTCCTCCATTTTTTGCTATTGTTATTTGTTTACTGTTTTTTTGTTCGTTTTTCTTTGATGAGTTGAATTAATTGTGATTCGATTAATATCACTCGTTCGTCAATTTTCCTACACACGATATATAAATATACATTATATTTCTATCTCAATTTTCGACAATTTCATAATCGCTCGTTCTCAATTTTATCACGATTATTCAAGTTTAACCAAATTCGTTTCATAGCAAGGCATTCTTGTTGTCTAGAAATCTGAAAAAAATCGTTTTTTCTTTAAGATTGTTTTATTATTTTACAGACCTCTCTGAATACGTCTGTAAAATCCGTTTAATGACCCTTATCAAATTAGCCGAGTTATGGAAGCAAACTTTAAACGCATTCTTCTCGAAACCGTGTTTTTTTTTAAATGGACAACCACGATATCTCGATAATCAATTGGCCGATTGAGCCCATATCATAATCAATTCAATGAAAAAAAAGTCAGGATTATTTTTATCAAATAATAAAAATAATGGAATGAATTATCATTTTATTATCAATATTAAAATAAAAACTAATCAAACGATAGTCCAATCTTCATATGAATAAGTAATTTCGTCTTTTTTTTTTATTTTCTTCGTCCCGCAGTGTCGAGTTTTGCTAAATCTGCGGACGTCACAGCCATTCGAAGAGGTTCTCGAGGACCTGGGTCAGGTGTTGAAGATGAACGGGGCCAAGAGAATGTTCACGGTCTCGGGACAGGAGGTTAGTTAATTGTCCAACGTATTTATATATGCGTATGTATTGTACGTTGCAATAAACAAACACGTACGAAGATATGTGCTACATATCTCCGTCCGATCGACACTGATGCGCGACTGCAGTGAACAGTGTCCGGCTTTGGTCAGCCAGTGTCGGGTATCAGTAGTACTGCGTCTTGTTGATCGGCCGAGAGCGGCGTTTGCGATGCGAGGATGTTAAGAGGGCCGTGTTCCCGACCGATCTACGATGTTGGCAGTCCTCACTACGATAAATACCTTTAGACTCTCGCTAAATTAGGTTTTCCCATAAATTCCTACATATTCCTATAAATTCCCATAATTCCTTACAACGAGATTTCTCAACATCCCCCCACCGACGATCTCAATTGATCCGCCTTTAATTGCAGCAATAAAAAAATGCGTTATCGTCAAGGGATGCATAAAAAAGACAATCCACCAGAAGGACAAATCCTTGAAGATTATGTAGAAGGCGGTGAGCAAGGAGAAAAAAAAATGTAAATACCGGAAGTGGGTAGCCAAGAAGGGCCATTTATCGATGCTATTCTGTCACGAGGATCTCGAGAATTTTGGGATTCGTGAGCCAAATTTATATCCTCATAATTATGTACGAAACCTTGGCCTCTCTTTTTTCTTCATCACATTACACACGATGGCCCCTCACCACCATCGCTCTTATTTTCTATAATGTCAAGTGTAAAAATTTCACGGTGTGAAATATATTAAAAGTGACCAGATCTTTATCGTCTCACCCTCGAAACTTCGATATGCATAGCCCGGCGTTCGGAGGGTGCGAGAGTTACGTTTCGAAAGTTTATCATTTATTTATGGTAATGAGGAGAAAGAGAGAGAGAGAGAGAGAGAGAGAGAGAGAGAGAGAGAGAGAGAGAGAGAGAGAGAGAGAGAGAGAGAGAGAGAGAGAGAGAGAGAGAGAGAGAGAGAGAGAGAGAGAGAGAGAGAGAGAGAGAGTGAGAGAGAGAAGACACGCGGCATCGTCCTTATATAAAATCAGTTTGAATAATGTTTTTCATAAATATGCATGGCTGACCTGTCGAGGGGGTCGACGGGGAAGAGGGTTGTTTGGTGGTTCATCGCAGGGGGAGGGAGGTTCTTGAGCGCAGAGGGGGGCGACGTGAGGTTGAACGAGAGGCGTGACGATCGGGGTCGGGCGCACTCGTTCGGACCTCGCATTTATGCGCGGCCAAACAACACACCACCCTCATGTGTTTGTGTGTTCGAGATGGAATAAGGTCGCGGCCTGGTAAAACACCTTTCGCATGTACGTACAAGAGAAAGAGAGAGAGAAAGTAATCCGCACGATTGTCGGTCGGCAACCACCTTACGTTTACTCACTATACGACGCGTATACCTCGTTACCTTCCTCCTCCTTAACGCTCCAACAAAACCCTAACGCGATGCGATGCACTTCCGCGGACTACCACCCTTTGCCCCCTTTATTACAGATATCTGTGCGGAAAATTGACATGGCATCCCCAATACAATTCGAGGTCTTTAAGGAGGTGGGGGTAGACGCCCAAAAATTAATTCTTTTTAATGGATTTTTTTAAAGGTGATAAAATAATCGCATCATTCAAAAATGTTGACATTATCTTATTACAACTTTCAAGCGTTGAAATGTTTATTTTTTTAATTTTAAACAAAATAAAATGGTGGCGTTATAAGCTATTCCTTTGGGCGTCTTTTGCATGATATCGAAAAGTGCTCTATTTGTCTGATTTTTTTAAATCGAAAATATTTTTCGGTTGTTGACATGTATAGGGAAAGGATATACCTATAAAAATATTTTTAAAAAGTATAAAATTAAAAATTAAGTAGGCATTTTAATCAATTTCTCATATTTTTTATCATTTTCTCGACAATTTTTACCCCAAAAAAGTAATTTATTTACGCGATAACCTTAAAACTTTAGGTATATACTTCCGATAATGTTATAGTGAGAAACCTCCCGAAATTTCAGCCAGATCGATCGATAACTTTTTGAGTTATATCATGAGCAGTTTTTGAAAATGTAATTTCGAGATAATCGCGTTTAAGGTTTCCCTAGGTCACAGCATGCGTTCCCGGCGCGCTCTCGACTATGTGCTATAACTGCGTAAATATTTCACATTTCGATTTTCCCGTATACTCTCAATATATTATACTTTCGAAATATGTTTAAAAAAAGTCGATTTTTTGAACATTGTAAAGGGTTTTCCCCCCTTAAAGGATTATTTGTGGATTCCCTAGAAGATATTTCGGCAAATGTTTACAAAATAACCCCCACCTCGGAGGGGGGTGAAAGGTGGGGGGATTTATAGAAAATGACCCCCTGAACACGATGGTGAAGAGAAATCGCGGCGGTCCCCCCCCCCCCCCCCCTAAAAAGTTATGGGGTTTTGAAGTTTGAAAAAATGCGTCACAGAATAGCGGACCCGAAGACCGGGGCGGGGTCCAGAGGGGAGTCCAGGGGGTGAAACCCCCCTGGCGGGGTCAAGGGGCAGAATGGTGGGTGGGGGTGGAGGGGGGCGAAGCCCCACCAATGCAGAAAAAACTAGATTTTAAATGAATAAAAATAACACACACCCACCCACACACACATGCACTCTGGAAGTGGGAGGTAGGGGGATTTGTCAAAAAAGCTCTCCGGAGCACGATGCCGAAGAAAAAACGGCGCGGTCACTTCCCTCTCCCCCCCCCCTGCCCTCGTTGAAAGTTTGTCAAAATGTATCATTTCAAAGACGAGACTGGAAATCGGCGAAAATGGTGTCTGTGTGGGTTTGTTTGGGTGTATGTGTGTGTGCTGTTGTTGTTGTGATTGGTATTGGTCGAATTTTTATTCGACAATAGTGTAATTCGACAAAAAATTGGTATTTCCGCGAACTTCAAAATCTCATAACTTTTTATGGGGGGGGTGACCGCCGCGATTTCTCTTCACCATCGTGTTCAGGGGGTCATCTCTCTCTCTCTCTCTCTCTCTCTCTCTCTCTCTCTCTCTCTCTCTCTCTCTCTCTCTCTCTCTCTTTCTACAACCCCCTCCCCACCCCTCTATTTCACCCCTCTATAATTTTATTATATTGTGGAATTATGAAATGAACGCGGGATCAAACGTGTCAAAATACACTGCCAAAAAAATAATTTTATTTCAATAGGATCTATTTAAATCAAATAGGTTGATTTGATTAAAATTTTTCCTTGTCTCACGGCCTACTACGAGCCTATTTGTTTCATTTTTTTTATTTGCTCAAGCTATTCTTTTTAAATATTAAATATATTCAAATTAAATAAATAAACATTAGATTAAAATTAAATAAATAAAGATAAAACACGATGTATCGCACGAATACAAGAAAAGAATATAGGTTCATAACATAAAAGTGCGGTGAAAAAAGGTTAAATTATTTTTCTTTTTTTCCACTAACAAAGCTGTTATTTGGAACAAAAGAAAGGTATGATCGTGCCTTTTATTAACAGGCGCGACTATTTATGTATAGAAAGACTAACCATTCTCCTCAACTTCAAAATGTTACAACAGTCTTGAGACCGGGTTGACATTTCGAACTTAGAATGCTCCGACGGTTTCAAATTCCAAATTTTAATGTTCCGAAACTACAAGTTTCGTAAAGATCATGCCAGCGAAAGTTTACGCAGTTGACTGTAGAAGATGTAGATACAAATATGATTTCTTATACGAGATAATTTTCAGAAACAGTATAAAGAAGATCAACGCTTTATTTGAACGACCAGTAATACGACATACAAAATTCCGAATATGTAATATTAAGCATGCCACAAAATTCCGAAATTTTTATAATAGAAAACAAGCTATATCAGAAAATTTAAATATAATAAAAACTATTAAGAGATTCGTCAGGTTCACGAAAGTTTTGGACTCTGGAAACAATAGCTTCGATCAACCAGTTTGCGAAAACCGAAGTTTAGATAGTGTAAGATTTCGATAAAGAACGTTCAGAACGTTTAAAATTCCGAATACTCACACATAAAGGAGATAGCAAGTTAGCCTAACGCATTTAGATGGCAACACCACCACTTGATTTGACGGTGTTCAGATTTTCGGAATTTTAGGCTTTCGGAGTTTTGATCTTTCGGGGTAGTATTCTTTCGGAGTTTTCAACTTTCGTGCCAGAATTTTTTCAGAGTTTTAATCACTCTTCAAGTTTTATTGTGAGCATATAATGTAAGGATGTTTAGCTATCGATGATCCTTATCGATATTCTTATTTTCGGAACTTTTCCCTGTACAAACCTTCGCCATTCAGGAACTCCAATTTCTAACACTACAATTTTTCGGAACTGTAGACTCTCTAATTATGGTAAGTTGATATTTGTTTTATGTGCTGTGTTTTCATATCGACGCTTTATCAGTCGGTCCCATGATTATTGTTATTTAATTCCTTAGTATACTATTATTTTCGGTTATATGATAATTCTGTTCTGTTATTCTGTTTACAAAATTCTGGAATTATAAATTTCCAGAAGTATTGCGTACTAGCTTATAAATTCGGAATTTTGACCCGGGGCCGGAGTCTTCTAATGAAAACAAAGCCATGAGATTTTTGAGAGACTGAATCGTGTACCATTTTCCCGTCTCTCTTTTGTCTTATACTACCAGATGAAACCAAATCACAGATTTAGTAGGAATAAATAAAATATTTCGTTATTAGACGATATTAAATAGATCTTCATTTGAATAAATTAATATAAATGAAATAAATAATTTGAATAATGGAATGCATTAGGAAAAATTTGATTTCACGAAAAATCTAGTTAATTCAAATTAAAAAAAATCAAATACACGCATTTGGTACTTTTGATTTCTTGAATTTGACTTCTTCCCGTGATCGAAGCACAGCATCAATCTGACAATCGTTCCCAATTATTCTACACCCCATCCACCCTTTGCCCCGGACCTTTGCTAGAAACCTTATTTTTACTCCAAATCGCCCACAATGGCCAGTCGAATAAAAACAAAACGCTCAAAATGAATTCCACTGGTATCTCGGATCTATAAAAAAAAATCTGCTCGCGAGCAATCGCGTCGATGACGTGGACGCGGACGTGCTTCGTGAAATATCAGCGTATCGACAGGTCAATTAACAGTATAGCATCGCGAGTTAAGGAGCCCGTCGATATTTTTGAGGCGGAAGAGAACCGGAAAAAAACTGCGGTTGAACTATGCACCCACGTAAATCTAGCCGCAAAATAAAAAAACGTTGTGCAAGGCGAAGATGGTTGAGTAAGAAAAAAAAATCATTAAAAAGCGGTCATCATCGAATGTTCGGTTCCGATAGAAAAAGGTCAGAGATTCATCCACCTTTCAGGTCACGAGCGTATATGAATTACAAATTGGTCAATTTCCACCTGAACAAGCATTGGAAACCTCTCGTCAGGGTGTGCATCTCATATATGTATTCATATATGGCCGCGAGAATACACAGGGACTTTTCCTTCACAGACAAGCGAAAAAATCGACGATTTCTCATTTTAACACTCCCGGCAATTCATGTCATTCGAACTGGTGGAAAATTTATCGTCTCTTTACTAATTTATTATTTCCAATGTTTCTTCGCGCGCCCTGGCTCGCAGGCTTTCACGGTACCTTTTTTTTCTACTTCTTCCCGTGCAAAAATTGTCGTCGGGGAATCCATCCAATTCCCATACTTGTCCCTATTGTCGTAGCCAAGAGGAAGCTGAGATGGACACGGTCCCCAATAGAAAGCCCCCCCCCCCCCCCCCAAAAAAAGCGATCTAAAACAATTTAAGCCAAATAATCGATTAAATTTATTTAACTTTACCCAAGCAGGCATAAAGAAATAATTTAATAAAACTTGGACTATTGCTTTCGTCGTTTTTTCTTTATTTGTATGAAAAGTCACTATTTCATTACATAAATTAAATAGATATTCAACTTTCTAAAATGAAGTCAACTGTGGGCAAAAGCAATACATTGCATTGGCCGGCTGATACACAACCAGAAAAAACAATAGAAAGGAAGAACAACATTTACTACCAAGTAGTAGATAATATCATTGTAAATCTAAAACGCCCATTTGAGAATCTACCGTTAGATTATGCAATTGATGCATTTTTTTAATTGGATATGAAGAATGGAGAGGCTTTTATCAATAATAATAAAAAAATGTTAATAATTGGTACGTCAGCCAACTTTTAGAAAAATTAAGAAAGCATATTAAAAAGGAGTACTGCCCTAACTTATATAAACTTGCCCAAGCAGCAATAGTCCTCCCAATGAGCTCTGTCGGTTTTGAGAAAAGTTTTTCTGCCATGAGGCGGATAAAAATGTGGCTTAGAAGCATAATGCTTCAGGAAAAATTCACTCATATGTCGCTGCTAGTCATAGAGAATGAACATTGTTAAAAAGCAAATTCCAGCTGAAAATTGTTGGGTCGATCTGCAGAAAAATCTAGAAAACTCAGGCTTATTTAATTGAGTACTTACTGAAAGTGAAGTATAAAGACTGATAAATGGATTAAAGAATGATGAAAAAATAGTTGTTTTTTTTAAAGCTATTGCAACAGTTTGATATTAATGTTAACATGAACGAGTGATTGAAACAAGTTTCATATTTCATGTGTGTTGCGTGATTATCGACTATTATGTAAATTTTGTTAAAAAAAAAAAGATAATTGTGATCAAAACTAATTTTGATTACTCTTGCTGCTTGGAAACGATTATACAGGATCGACCATTTAACGTGACCACTCCAAATATCTCCGTTGCCTTTAGAGTGACAAAAAAAATGTCAAAAGGCAATTTGATTGATTTCGAAGGGCTGATACAGTAGTGAAAAATTAATTTTTGTCAAGGTCATAGTTTTTGCGTTCTCAAGGTCATCAATGGTTTTTCAAATGGGAACATGTTTTTTTTTTATTAAGACATTGTAGCTGATATTCAGACGAATTCAACGACCTATGATATCATGGCCTTGAAATGATTTTTCACCAAAATACACGTGTAAAGACGGGAAATCGTGATGGTATTGACAATAAGAATATCCGAATAATGTAATGGAATTTTGTGTGCAGAAAATTTATTGTAACAAACGTTCGAAGTGACGGCCATTAACCTCGACACATTTTTAAAGACGTTGGATGAATGATTCTCTTGACCTTCGAATAGTTTCTGGTGTAATAGCGGCGCAAGCTCTTGTAATTCGTTCTCGCATGTTCGCCGGCGTCGTCGGAACATCGTACAATGATCATCGTACGCTGAACATCGTACACTCTGCTTGACTGTACAATACCATTTTCGATACGGTTGTTACATGTTACTTTGGATGGATACACTTGTCTACTGATTCTAATATTAGTAGATGGTAAACATTCTTCACTCTACTACAGTTTTACTACGTTAGAATGCCAGTATTTACAAACATCAGAAACATCTCCGACTATTGACATTATTGTATCCGTTGGGTAACCTGCGCCGCTATCTGTTCAATGGAACTGAATGGTTCCATTGAACTTCCATTCAAGTTCCATTAAACTTGAATGTTCACAATAAAACGTGAAGGATGATCAAAACTCCGAAAGAATACTACCCTGTAGGATCAAAACTCTGAAAGAATTTTACCCGAAAGACCAAAACTCCGAACATCGCAACACCGTCAAAATAATCGGCTATGAAAGTTTTTTCACATACTTTACAATACTGGTGCTGCCATCTAAACGCGTTAGACTAACTTGCTATCTGCTTTATGTTTGAATTATCGGAATTTTTAACTTTCTCAACGTTCTTTATCGGATTCTTACTTTGTAGCCTTTTTCTATCGCTACTCGTACCGTTCCACATCATTTGCCGTCAACTGTGTAGACTTTCGCTGGCATGATATTTACGAAACTTGTAGTATCGGAACATTAAAATTAGGAAGTTCAACCCAGCTTCCTCCTCTTTAAAATGCTTTCTCAAATTTTTAGCATTTATTTCATGGTTTTTAAATTGTAGTAGTCCTATATTTTCGCTGAGTTTCATTTGTCTTCGCTATCCGAAGCACGGCAAAGCTGCCGTCCCGCTCGCGGTCGAGCGGGTCACCCGTCCGAGTATCGGCCCTGACCAGCGCTGCTCGCCATGAGCGATCGCAGCAACCGCACGCGCGCGTTCTCTACCGCGTCACTCTATCGTCGCGTCATTATTGTCGCCTCTCGTCCCATAGGTACGAAGTTTTTCCCAATTGAGAAACGAGTTCGCCGACGTGGACACGTTTTATCTCGGGACGGGTAGCAGCTCGATGGGCATAGGCGCCGGCGCCATGACGATAGCCTCATCACCGGCTAGAAGATCAAGATCGCGTGGTCCATCGACCGTACAAATGACCGGACCCGTCGAGGACATGGGGAGACAGAGACGCGCACGTAGCAAAAGTAGACCGCGTGCCCTGTACGCTCCCGAAGCCGAGGTACGAGTTAACGGTACGTCTCTCTCACATTTGGAAAAACGACACAGATCAATTGGGTGTGCCATGAAAAATAAATGTAACTACCGACGTGTTTTTTCGGCTTTTTTTTTAATTCTTTAGAAAAGAAAGTTATCATTTTCTAAGAGCAATGCTCGAGTCAACCTCGTGATTGTTTAAAATAAATTAATCGTCGAAAATGCAGAATAGCCATTCAATACTACAGGGTGGACCACGCAACGTGTGCACCTCTTTTACGACTAAAATATGCGTTGCACAAAAAAATGTTTTATACAAAAGTTACATGGTTTATAAGGCTACACTAAGTGGTGCATTTTTTTTTTTTTATAGGTGGAGGCGCTTCGAAGATTTGAAGGTCAACTTTATTTTTTCAAATGGAATGCTATATTTTTTATAGCGTAATATGATAGAGTATCGAATTCTGAGTAAAAAAGTATAGACCTTTATTAGCCCTAGAGTTAATAGCTAACGAGTAATTTGACTTTATTACTTTAAAATTTTCTTCACGTAATATCAAGTTGGAGATTCATTCATTCATTTTCACTTTTATCTTTCTGATAATAATCACGAACAATCACCGAAGGATACTTTAATACTGGATTACAATCATTGAGAAGATTGTGAATCATGATAAGTGTGTGTGATGTGGTAAATGTGTTCATATTGATAAACACTGTGATGTAAACACTGCCATTCAGAAATTTGTAGTAGATTTCAATCTCCAACTTGATATTACGTGAAGAAAATTTTAAAGTAATAAAGTGAAATTACTCGTTAGCTATTAACTCTAGGGCTAATAAAGGTCTATACTTTTTTTACTCAGAATTCGATACTCTATCATATTACGCTATAAAAAATATAGCATTCCATTTGAAAAAATAAAGTTGACCTTCAAATCTTCGAAGCACCTCCACCTATAAAAAAAATAAATGCACCACATAGTGTAGCCTTATAAACCATGTAACTTTTGTATAAAACATTTTTTTCTGCAACGCATAATTTGGTCGTAAAAGAGGTGCACACGTTGCGTGGTCCACCCTGTATAATGATAATGATATCATAATACTATAATAACGTGAATAATAATACAATATAATAATGAAGAGAAAGTCAAGTTAATAATAAACAGAAAAAACATTGATTAGCGCAACATAAATGTAAATAAATAAATAGATGAAGATGAAAATAAACATAAAAATAAAGTGAAACAAATAAATAAATGTAAGTAAATATCTGTGACTATCTGAATATATATAAATATAGGGTAAGTCCGGGGTAGTTGGCGGAAGTTTTTTCAAGGATCCGTCAAAATAAAAGTACAGACGTTTCTTTATTCATCTCTATTTGTAAAAATGCTAAAGCAGCTAAAAAACTTTTTTTTTTATTTGGTAATTAGATGTTTTATTTTTCGAGATATGTAAAATACGGCGTATCGATTAAAAGAAAATGATCGAAACAGATTACAGCCTTGTAGAGGTATTGCGCGAGGAGCCGGTGCGAGTGACGATTCGGGGTCTCAGACGTTCCTTCTATCCACCCTCGCACTTGCCACCGGTTGACAATTCGCCGCCGGAAAAGAAGCTCCAGCTCGAGTGGGTTTACGGTTATCGTGGCACCGACACGAGAAGAAATTTGTGGGTACTACCGAGCGGTGAACTTTTGTACTACGTAGCCGCGGTTGCCGTACTCTTTGATCGCGAGGAAAATGCTCAGCGTCATTACGTCGGTCACACGGAGGACATAACGTGCATGGAGGTTCATCCGAGTCGGGAACTCGTTGCTTCCGGCCAGAGAGCCGGAAGACACAGAAAGGCTCAGCCTCACGTGCGCATATGGTCGACCGAGACTCTTATGACTCTCTACGTCTTCGGTATGACGGAGTTTCAGATGGGCGTCTCGGCACTCGCCTTTTCGCAACTGGTCAGTAGTTTTTTTTTTTAACCTCGTCGGTGGCTTAGGATTTTTTTTGTATTTATTTTTTTTTTTTTCTTTTTATTTTTCATATGTATGTCCGGAAGAAAATCGGTATTAAATGACATTCATCGGTGCAACGCTCGAACGTCCTTAAGGCGCTACATCACCTTTTGGCGCTCGGAAAAATCGGTATAAAAAAAGAAGAAAAAATTTGATGCGACTCTTCAATATATAAAATGATTTTTATTTGTCACAAATACATTATAGTTTTATAAACAAATAAAAAAAAACGAATAAAACTTTAACCCTCATTTTTAACTAATAAAATGTTTAATTTAGAACCCTCTTTTGAATATTCTTGTCGATGGTGGAATTTTTTCCGTCAGGCATCGTCTCTAAAACTAAAAAAAAAAAAATTCCTAAAGAAAGATACCAGCTGAAGTGTAGCATAGGGACATTCTGTGGAAATTGTTAAATTATTGTGGAAATGACAGCTGTTAAAAAAACTCTGATTTTTGCCAAAATTTTGAGTTTTAAAAATTAATAAAAAATGAATACGGTATCCAATTTAAAAAAATCCTATGCTATATGCTGGATAATATTATAACGGATATGTGGTATAAATTTCATCAAAATCAATTGATATTTCGAGATATTTCGTCCACCAACTTGATAAAAGTGTCCTACTAGACGACTTATATCACCGCCATTTTTTATTCTTTTTTTTTTATTTGCTCATAAAACTATAATGTAATTGTAAAAATAAGAATTATTTTATGTGTTTAATAGCCGCGTCAACGTTAAACAAAAAAGTTATACCTATTTTTTCGAGCGCCAAAGTGATGTAACCCCTTAACGAGGGATAAAGAAAAAAAACAACAGGTCGGATTTCAATATTTTTTTACGATGAGAGCATCGGGATTATGAGGTCGAGATTTTACACACAATTGATACATAGTCTTGTCAAGTCTTTGTTTTTTCTTTCATTGAAAAATATTTATAAACAATGAAGTTATTATTCTTTAGATACAGTGCCACCGGTGCTGCATGATTAATCCCAGTACGTGGTCCTAGCAACTAGGATCATGTGAAATAAAAAATAAATGAATGTACTTTTCGTGCAATGACAAACCTTCCGTACGACCGGATCCTTTTTTGAAAATTTGATAATTACCAAAACAGCAAGCTGTAGAGAAAAGAATTCCACTTTCGACTGAGAAAAAAACAACTCTAATCATTTGTCATTAACAAATGGATAAACATATGAAAAAATCATGCAGCCATACGATAGGAAATGTTTTAAACTATGCTCGACCAAATTTGAAGTGAATCGGACTCCTAGATTTTGAGATACGGCTTATACCGTTCCATAAAACATGGTCTCGAGAAAAACGCAAAAGTAAAAAAAACGGTAAATCGCAGCGGGTTGGTACGCCGTAACGCAGTGAGCGGTCTGACCCTTCTCAAAAATCGTCATAACTCGGGTTTTGGAGTTTTCACAAAATCTCTGTTGCAAATTAAAGTCAAGACGCTAAATTATAAAACTATTAAATAAAAAAAAATCGTATTTTTTCAATATCAAGCTTATGAAGACCTCTGTGGTTTGTCGAAAAGTGATCCGAAATTCCAAATGTCCGTTGACCCAATGTTTCTGTTTATTGCTTTAATACCGATTTACCGATATTTTTCATATGAATTCATCTATGTGCACAACAACGATACTGTGTGCATCGATTTGTGAATATTTATTTTGTATTGACGCAGAACGGCGGGAGCTACGTGCTGGTCGTTGATTCCGGTAGAGAAGCCATCCTGTCAGTATGGCAATGGCAGTGGGGTCATTTGCTCGGCAAAGTTGCGGTGAGAGCATTTTTAATTCCTTTATCTTATTATTTTTCTCATTAGCATTACATACCACAAGCGCACAGAACAAATAGCTATCAGAGCATTACAACGAAATTAATTATTGAATTATCCTGAGGATTCGTTACATCGACTTTGATAAACCATTCTCAAAATAAACCAACGTTCATTTATTTCACTAAATAATCCTTTGGCATCCCCCAATGATCGATTTATCCAGACAAAGTACATTTTTTTCCAATGCACATTTTTACAAGATGCATGGAATAGTTACAAAGGGTGTACTTCCGAAAAGCGGAAAGCGAATTTCGATATGAAATTTGGCCCGATGCCAAAAAAAAATATTTAATTTAAATAGTATCTATTTCGATTAAATAGTTTTTTTCCTTGTCTCGAAGCCTACTACGGGCCTATTTGTTTCAAATGTTTTTTTTTTAATTTGTTCAAGCTATTCTTTTTATATTAAATATATTTAAATTGAATAAATAAAGATCAGATTCAAATTAAATAAATAAAGATAAAACACGATATATCGTGTGAATTCGAAACAGGAATATAAGTTCATGACATAAAATTTCGGTGAAAAAAAGTTAAATTATTTTTCTTTCTTTTTCACTAACAAGGCTGTTATTTAGAAAAAAAAGGTATCGTCGTGCCTTTTATTAATAGGCGTGACTATTTATGTATAGAAAGACCAACCCTTTTCCTCAACTGCAGAATGTGGCAACAGTCTTCTAATGAAAACAAAGCCGTGAGATTTTTGAAAGACTCAATCGTGTACCATTTTCCCGTCTGCTTCTTTTGTCTTGAAACCAAATCACAGATTTATTAGGAATAAATGAAATATTTAGTTATTAGACGATATTAAATAGATCTTGATTTGAATAAATAAATGGATTTAAAATAAATAAGTTTAATAATGGAATGCAATAGAAAAAATCGGATTTCACGAAAAATCGAGTTAATTCAAATTTTAAAAAAATCAAATAGATGCATTTAGTTAATATCAAAAGAATTTTTCTGTCAGTGCATACACCTTCGTATTAATGTTGTAATGCTGAGTACAAATGTACCGATGATTGTTCGCAGACGTTGCAAGAGGACTTGACGGGTGCTGCATTTCATCCCCTCGATGACAATTTACTGATAACGCACGGCCGCGGACACTTAACCTTCTGGAACCGTCGAAAAGATGGTTTCTTCGAGAGGACCGACATAATAAAGCCCGTGAGTTCATTATCAACCTTACCAGTCGATTGATAATAAAATCTACGAATCACGTGTACGTTGACGTTTCGTTGACAGCCGTCACGAACCCACGTGACCAGCATACAGTTCGAGCAAGACGGAGACGTCGTGACGGCGGACAGCGACGGTTTCATAACGGTCTATTCGGTGGACGCGGACGGCGCGTATTTCGTCCGTATGGAATTCGAGGCCCACAACAAGGGCATAAGCTCGCTCATAATGCTTTCGGAAGGTACCCTGCTCTCGGGAGGCGAGAAGGATCGTAAGATCGCCGCTTGGGACTCGTTGCAGAACTACAAGCGAATTACCGACACCAAGGTACGTGAGGCTTATTCTTGGTTAACCTTTTTTTTTAAGGTATTCCTTTCATGAACCCGAATACTCAACAAATAACTGATTTTCGTCTACAATTAAGTAAAATTACATCCCAGTATGTTGGTAAAACTTCAAGCCAACACGGAGAGAATTAAATGTTAAAAATTACCGTGCAGTACCGGTAACCAGATGACAACCCTGAAACTTCGCTTATTATTACTGAGTAAAACACAGATTTTCACGAAAATAAAATAAAATTTCTTCTTCATATAGAAAATTTTACCAGATTTTCTAGTAAATTTTGATGTGTAACAAAATACGCAAAACTTAAATTTAAAAAATATATAATATCGGCGAAATTTTACTGTGCATTTTATTATTTTATGCCTTTCAAAAATGTCTATAAAAAAGTTTCGTCTTTATAACAGTTATTTTAAGATTTATTATACAATTTAATGAGTGTTATAGGAAAATGTATTGTGCCCTCGGTAAAAATTATCGTGCGCGCTACCCTTCTTGTATAGTAAAATTTTATCTGCGTATTTGAAATTTTCTGTAACGTGAGTTAAAAAAAACTTGTCGCATACGAATTATTATGCTTTTCTCACTTGACACCACATTGAAATATATCACGGTATTTTTTACCGTGAAATTCACGACAAAAATTACTTTTTAATTCTCTCCGTGAAGTTACCGAACTTTTGAGGTTCGCGCGGTCTCGTTGATTCAAATAAAAGTTTATCAGTTTTTTTTCGATAAACCTCAACAAAAAAAAATGTATACGAGGTATAGATTTATCCTTTAGATGCTAAATTTTCATGAAATGTGTAATTAAATGGCAATATTATGAATTGTTATACTTTTATTATATTCGAAAGAAAAGTAATAATTTATGTAACCTTGATGGTTTAATATTGAATATATATGGTTTTCCATGGTCCAAATAGGTTTTTTCTTCTTCAAGATATTTACAAAGGTTCAGTTTACGTTAATCCGCTGTTAAAAATGGTTTATCTTGGAGATTTTTAATGTTTAAGTTGAACCTTTATTCATTTGGTAATACACATGACACCTCGTAAATACCAGTTGTCGGGCTGTAGGGACAAAAATAATACCGATATTTAGATTTAAAAAACTGCGCAATCCGTGATTATAGTGTTAGAAAGATCGTGTTAAGTACACAAGTGGTTTCTCTACTTCGTTCATAAGTAATACTCCAAAAAAATAAGTGAATTTTGAGCTCGGACGGTTTGTTTTCGGACATTAACGAAACTTGTAGGTTAAACGTGGCGACACGGCGTTAACTGCGGCGGATGTTTAAAACCTTCATTTGAACTTTATAATAATTATGATATAATACTATATAAAACAGCATTTGAACTCATTACAGCATTAAATAGACCCATTTAGTCGATACAACTAACTATTTTTTTGAGTAAACAATACCAAATACCAAAATTATAAGAAGCATATACATTTTTTTATTACTCAACGGTATTAAATAGAACTTGATTAAAATAAATAAAAATACTTTAAATGAATCTCTGGAATAGTCGAATAAAGTTGCAAAAAAAAAACGGTGATTTTACGAAAATTTTAGTTAATTCAAATGAAACGGACGAAATAAACGGTTGATTTTGATAAACATTTTTTATCAGCGTGATACGATCGTGAAATTGACATTGCAAACGCGCACTCGTCAATGTGACGAACAAAGCTGACGACTTTTCCGATCGCATAAGCGATACGTGCAGGAAAAACGTAGAATTAAAAAAAATAGAACTACAGTCAAAGTGGTCACAGTCGCGGCAGAATGAAACTAGATGGGTAATGGCCTTCGTGACATTTTCGCGTTAAGAATTGCAACGTCTCGGTAATTCACGGCAGACTTCATATATATGTGAACGTGTAGTTACACTGGTGTATTAAGACCTTATCCGCGCACGTGCGATAAACCCGTTGCACACAGTCCAGCAATCGCACGTGTGTAACGATGAAGCGAGAAGAGAAAAAAAAAAAGGAACGAGACAGATTTGCGATGATGTAAAGCGAACATTTATTTTCTCACTCTTGTGATTGAGTTAAGGTGGTAAATGCACTGTGGCTGGTTGGAAAAAAGTTTCTTTTCTCACTCTTGTAATTGAGTTAAGGTGGTAAATGCACAGTAGCTAGTCGGGAGAAAACTTTCAGTATGAAAATGTTCAAATACCCCTATTTTGACATTAAAAAATATCGTGCTATCAAAACTACTTTACGTGTGAATGAAGTCGCTTGATTCTATCGCTTCGTATAATCTGCAAAATATTGGGTCAGAGTTTCGTTCCGAATGACTCATAAAAAGTCCGGATATTAGTTTGAACATTCTAGATTGTGGCATTCGCGCTATTATATTTTAATCGAATTTTTCAATGACGAAAAAAATCAGCAACGGGTCATTGCGTAAAAAAGCCCTTTTTTACTAAAAAAACAAAATCATAGCTCTGGCAATTCTCAATTTTGTTTCATAAAATTTTAGGGTATTTCTCTTGAGATATGATAGTTTAAGAAAAATATTTAAAAAAATAGCTTCATATTGGGCGTTTCAAAAAAGGTATTATTATTATTATTATTAGGGTATATTATATTCTTATATCTGAAGAGCCATATTTCGGAGTGAAATAACGAACGATAATTATGAAAAATGAGCGACTTATTATAAAAAGTGGCCGCCAACAACTTTGAGTAATTTTGGCTTAAAGTTGCGCTTGGGGTCATTTTGACCCCTGTTAACCCCGGAGGGCTAAACATTAAAATGAATTGAATAAAAAAATATTTATTGATCAAATAAAAAATTAGTTGATTGAATTAAAAAATCCATTTGATAAATAATAAATAAATATAATAATTTACAAAATCTATTTATAAAATAGTAAATATTAGATAAAAAAGTAAAATAATTTACGGAGTATTCACTATAAATAATACTTATTTATACTTAATAATACTTATTTTTAGTTTATACTCCGTAAATAATTTTATTTTTTATCAAATATTTACTATTTTATAAATGTAATTTTTTATTTATTAAATTTCTTTTTGTTTCATTAAATGTATTTTTCATTTAATAAATATTGTATAGTTTTTTCTTTCCAAGTATACCCTCGCGGGTTTTTACACCACTTAATAAATATATTTGTTATTCAATAACCCATATAGACACAAGTGTATTTCTCAAATTGGAGCCCAGAACGAAAACTTCGCATAGTTATAACATTCCCGATGTTTTCGCAGCTGCCAGAAACGGCCGGAGGCGTACGAAGTATTTATCCGCAGCGACCGGGTAGAAACGACGGTAATATTTACGTGGGTACGACGCGAAACAACATCGTCGAGGGCTCACTTCAGAGGAGATTCAATCAGGTGGTATTCGGTCATGGAAGACAGCTCTGGGGTCTCGCCGTTCATCCCGACGACGAAGTTTTCGCCACTGCCGGCCACGACAAGAATATCGCACTGTGGCGAAGGCACAAACTTCTCTGGACGACACAGGTCCATTTTTTATACTTTTTTGTTTTTACAAATTCAATAAGTATTTGCAAAAATATTCAAACCTATGCTACTTCGGCAATATCCTGTGTTCCGCAACTTTGGCCTGTGCTCATTACTCTGATGGGTAACCGAGTATTGGTTTCTTGTATTGTTTTTGTACTCCAAGCGGGGACCGGCAAAAATAAGATTTTTTATTGCAGGTTGGTTTCGAGTGCATCTGCATTGCTTTTCATCCTTTCGGCGTCGCCCTCGCTGCTGGATCCTCGGAAGGCCATCTTCTTGTGCTCGCAGCCGACACTGGTGCCGCGGTCGCGACTCTCAGAGTCTGCGGGTCGCCCCTCTCGTGTATCGGATACAATCCGAGTGAGTTTTCTTTCTCATTTTTCATTTACGTTTGGCCAGTCTGTTTGCCAAGAGTGTGTACGGCGAAATTCAAAAACTATTTGGGATTAGACATTGAAAAAAAAATGCACACACACACTACATAGATGGAAGAAGGGAGGTGGCCAAAGGTGTGCTTAAAGGAAGAGGTCAGAGGAATTATCAATGGAATAATACTTTTTTTACCTCCATTTTGGAACGCTGTAACACACAGCTGGCTTCACCAAACACAAAACTGTCAAAGAACTTTTTTTGAAGCGTAATGTCACCTTTAAATCGCCGTATAGCGATGCGATGTATCCATTGTGAGATATGGCTCACTAAAGACATCTAGCGGAAAACGCTCAGAACTTTTTACTTCACCCAATATTTCATATTTCGATTTTTCCTTTCAACAGTATCTTCTTAATATATTATAGTTTCAAAATATGTAAAAAAAATCGATTTTTTTTAAATTCTGAAGGGTTTTCTCCCCTTAAGGACTCTATTCAGAATTCAAATAGAAACTTTACATAGGATCCAGTCTAGAATCCCGAACTCCTAGAACTAGATCTAATTCGATATTCAGTTCTTTAGTGTATATCAGTGTGGATAGGTATGATAGACAGAAGGTGCTCAAAAAGAAAGCTTCGTCCGAAAAAATTACGTTGCCCCAATCGCGGTCCAAACTTGCTTTCCCCCAAGTGAGTCTTTTTTCGACGTATTTTCTCGGACAATAGAACGGTTCGTCTGTGACTACGTTTGGACGAAAACTAATGTTTCCAATACAAAGCATCTTGATGGAAGGATCCCGCTACCTGCTCGTTTTTCAATCTACCTTCTAACGGTTTCCAGAAACAATTTAACCGTACACGCTTTTGTCAAACAGACGGTACATTGTTTATACTGATTTATACTGGAAATTATACTGATCTTTTTAGGCGTATAGATATACCTAACAAAAGTTTGCAGGACCACCGAAACGTCTTAATCCTCCCTGAGCACTTTTTTCACTTCTCTATCCATTCCATCGCTATCGATCTGAAGAAAGACAATTTTTCCAATCCATCGTGAATTTACGATATCCAAGAATTCTTCCATTCTTACTGCATTCGTCGATCGTCGGTGCTTCATCATTTAGTTCTATTTTGCCTTTTCTCTACAGCCGGGGAGATCGTTGCGATGGGCTCGCAGAATGGTAGCATCTATCTCTTCAGAGTATCTCGCGACGGTTTTTCGTACAAAAAGAGCAACAAGATTCGGGGCACCCAACCGCTTGTTCAACTCGACTGGAGCTCCGACAGTAGGTTCTTGCAGACAGTCACGCAGGACTACGACCTCGTATTCTGTAAGTTATTACGTTAGGCAATTGCAATTAGACGAATGAGAACTCGCAGTCAGTTTTTTTATTTTATTTTTCGTGATTTTATTGTCGGTCGAGGAATTTTAGTAACTTTTTTTACTGAGTTGAGGAATTTAATTGACTTTTGCTCACCATATTGTTTTACTGATAGGTAATTTTATTACTAATATTGATAATAGTATTTTCATTTATTATTATTTATGAATTAATATTATTTATCATTATAACTGTTTGAACAGTCGTTTATCAAACGCGTTTACTACGAATTTCTTGTCGAATTAATTTATCGAGCGAATTATTTAAATCTTCAGGGGATGTGAAAGCGCTGTCTTCGGAAAAGAGTCCACTCGTGATGAAGGACGTCAAATGGTACACGCACAATTGCACAGTCGGTTACATGGTATCCGGTAAGTTGTTTCATAATTATAACAGTAGGTCAAAAAAATTGTACACTTTTAATTACACTTTATATATTTCGTTAAAAAATCATATTTTTATGTCGATTTTATACATTTTATAAATTTCTAAGTACTTTTATATATATTTAAAATATATGTTAATGATATGCATACGAAAAATATACACTGGTGTGCAGAATTGAAGAATCTCTAGAGTTTTTGATAGTTTTGGTGGTCAGTTTTGGATAGATATTTTTTAAGTTTAAAATAAATATGAGAAAAGATGAATGCGGTGAAAATTGAATCTGCAAAAAGCTAAATATAGGGATACTCGAATATGGAGAAAATTAAATATGGGAATACTCGAATATGGATAAAATAAAAGAGGAGGAAAATTAAACATGAAGAAAATCGAATAGGGGGAAAATAAAATATGGAAAAAATTTAATATAAAGAAAATTAAAAGTTAAGAAAATTAAATTTGGAGAAAAGTCAATATGGAAAAAAGTAAATATGAAAAAAATTAAACATGGAGAAAATTGAATATGGGGAAGACAAAATATGGAAAAAATTATATATCGAGAAAATTAAATATGGGGAAAATTAAATTTGGATAAAATTAAATATGGAGTAAATTAAATATGAAGAAAATTAAACATCGAGGTTAGCAACGGCTAAAGGAACTCCTCTGACAATAATTGAATCTATAACTTTTGCAGCAGGCAAATTTTCTGTTATTTCAACTTTTGACCGAGTTATTTGTGATCAAAGCGAAAACTAAAAGCTGAAAGCTCATTTTCGATTTATTAATTCAATAAAGAAAACGATTTTCCGTCCTCTAAACTGAATAAAAAATGTTATCCTAACGATTCGAAAGCTAGACGCTCCAAGCCTCAAAAGTCTTTCTATGGGAACTACACTGCGATAATTTTTCGCCATTTAAAAATGATAAAAAAAAAGAGAGTAACAATTGCAATCTTTCAATTCTGTACACCACTGTATTCTTATCGCATGTACGTACTGTAATTAACGTTCGATCTTCGGCGACGTCTCCAATATTCGCAGGAATGTGGAACAATAGGTATTATCCATTGACGACGGTATTGACGACGTCGAGTCGTTCGGCTGCTCACGATATGCTCGTGAGCGGTGACGCCGAGGGTTATCTCCGGCTCTTTCGTTATCCGTGCACGAGCGCCAAAGCCGAATACGTCGAGGAGAAGGTTTACAGCTCGTTGGTGGCTTGTTCGCGTTTCCTCTACAACGATCAGAACGTCGTGACCGTCGGTGGCACCGATGCCGCTCTCATGCTCTGGGAACTCGTCGACGAATGAATCTTCCTCGGTATCCGCGTAGCCTCGGCACGTAACGAAGCAAATAACAAAGATGAACAAACAAACAAAAAGGCACGATTGTTGCCACGAACGAATAATCATCATCGCGACGTTCGCTGATGAAGAAATTTCTAAAAGGAAAAAGGAAAAAAAGGTCGTTGCGACGACGACGAGGGTAGCGAAAAAAAAAAATCGCTGCACGGTCGAAAAATTTCTTTGACAACAACGACTTGGAAGAAAGATACTTTTCGCTACGACGAACGCGTAAAAAGTAACGAAAAAAAAAACAAAACAAACGAGTCAGACTCGATTGCTATCGTCCCTCTGGTGGCTCAGCGAGGCGATAGTGGCATCAACACGAGAGTGCTTGGTAAAAATGACTTTTTCAATTTGTACTCGTGATCATATTCGAGATATTTGTACCTTGTCATTCGAGCGAATTGTCAACGCGGGCGCAGGAGGCTGCAAAGGTTCAGCGGGTATCTTGTCTCTCGTGAAATTTTTTCCCAAAAACAAAATTACCGGGAGAAAATTCGTATGGATTCGGGGGATTTGCATGGATTAGTCTCTTGGTTCAGTCTTCACGATATCTGCGACATTATTGAGCCTAAAGAATTTTGAGTTTTGCATTATTTTTTAGACAGGATTTCCGCTTTAATATGTTTATTTCCGTATGCATATATTATTTATTCATTTATTTAATGTTTTACTAATATACATTACCGGCGAAAAGTTTCCGGACAAAAAAATTCAAAAAAGTTCTGGAACGATTTTTTATACCATTTCGCCAATAGTTGACATAAGTGAATTTAATAAACGGCATTTTGAAGGGAAGGAATTCACCGTCATTCCGTTTTTTTTTTTTGAACATTTTTTACTATTTTTTTTACAACTAGTACCCTTTTTCGAAAACGACCATTTTTCGCCTTTTTTTGTTCCTTTTGTGGTGGACCCCGTTTACAGACAAACATTTTTAATGCATTTCTTTGACCGGAATCATAAAGGGGGAAGCTCAAGCTTCAATTTTGTTTTTTTTTTAAGCTTCGTACGATTTTTGTTCTGAAGATATTTTGATTAAAAAAAAAGAGACAATTTGAAAAATAACTTGTAACGCGAAAACGACAAGGATTCAAGAAAAACCTCGAGATAGTAAAAAGTTGAATCGGTTTTCATTGAGTTCGCGAGAATTTTTTCAGATTTTCGAAAAAAAAAAAATTCACCTCTTTTCGGTAAAAAATCAGATGATTTAATTACCGTAACTCGAGAGAAAAATGTCAAAAAACTCTGAAATAATTCTATTACATTGAAAATAGAAAATTTTTTAAAATTCTTCTCATGAAATTTTACCACAAACCCTTTAGTTCTCGAGTTACGGTAATTAAATAATCTGATTTTTTACCGAAAAAAAAGTGAAAAAAAATTCGAAAAAAAAATCTGAAAAAATTCTCGCCAACTCAACGAAAAACGATTTAACTTTTCACTATCTTGAGGTTCTCCTTGAATCCTTATCGTTTTCGCGTTACACGTTATTTTTCAAATTGTCTCTTTTTTTTTAATCAAAATATCTTTGGAAAAAAAAACGTACGAAGCTTTAAAAGAAACAAAATTGAAGCTTGAGCTTCTACGATTATGATTCCGGTCAAAGAAATGCATAAAAAATGTTTGTCTGTAAACGGGGTCCGCCACAACAGGAAGAAAAAAAAGGCGAAGAATTGTCATTTTGGAAAAAGGGTACTGGTCATAAAAAAATAATAAAAAATTTTCAAAAAAAAACGGAATGAAAGTGAATTCCGCCCCTTCAAAATGCCGTTTATTAAATTCATTTTCGTCAACTATCGGCGAAATTGCATAAAAAATCGTTCCGGAACGTTTTCGAATTTTTTTCCGGAAACTTTTCGCCGGGAGTGTATATCATATTATCATAATATTATATAAATTATCAGAACATTAAATTAATTAATAAATAGTAATTTTTTAAAAATGTTTGTTTTATCGTTTAATTTTCATAAAATAGCAAAACATCAAATAAATAAATAAATAATATAATTTAGAAATATATTATTTATTCATTTACCTAATGTCTTACTATTTTTTAATCTTTTTTTTTAACTTAACTTTTAAAATAAACTATTTTATGAAAACTAAACTATAAAATGAATATTGTATAAATCGTACTATTTTTTTATTTATTTAATGTTTTACTAATATGTCCAATACCATATTATTATAATATTATATATATTAGTAAAACATCAGATAAATAAATAATACATTTATTAAATAAAAAGGACATTTTTTAAATATTTAGTTAAAGTCTATTTTATAATCTAATTTTTGTAAGTAGTTAACTTTAACAATAAATTTTACTATTTATTTGATAAATAAAAACAATAGTAAAACATTGAATAAGGAAATAATATTATATATATATATATATATATATATATATATATATATATATATATTCATTCATTTATTTATTCAATATCTTACTATTTTTCAAATTCATTAAATAAATAATGAAATTTATTTTATAAAATAAACTATTTTATAAAAATTTAACTATAAAATGAATATTTTATTAAACTGACTATTTATTTGATGTTTTACTAAAATATATACTATTATAACAATATGATATTATATATCAGTAAAACATTAAATAAGTAAACAAAATATATGTATATATATATATATATTATTTTAGTAAAGTATAAAATATAATTGACATTGTTATTATGTTATTTTACGTAGTAGCACATATTAAATATAACATCAATAATATTAATATTATAAATTTCTTGTCTCTCGTTTCGACGACATTATCAAAACCGAGGAGTAAACGATCCAGAATTCTGCGCACTACTCTCGTTGATCCCGTGTCGCTGCATACTGCGTTTTCGTTGCTTATTTTTACAAGTGTCACGAAAATAATTTGGCCGCGCGCCTATAAGAGAGTAACAATGACAGCGACGACCAATCTACAGATGATGACGTAAAAAAAAAAATGTCAATTTTGCGACATTACCATACAACTTATTTCCAGCCACGTTCGGTATATAAAAATTCTATACCGGAAATGAGGAGATCGAAAGAATTTTTCTACTGCGCAGGCGACAGAACGCGCGTAGTAAATACAATTGGCGACGCTGCGCGTAGCGTGTATATGTGCGTGTGGGACAAGATACGAGTATCTCGACAGCAAGTGAGACGATTTAACAAAGCGAAAAAAAAAGTCATTTTTTTCCGAGCCCCTCTACACGCGCACACATATATAGCCGATTCGATTTTATGATCGAGCCGGGTGTTACTGCCGTTTTCTTGAACTTCATTCTGCGTCGATTGTCTCGCGGTCGCGCCACGTATATGTATGTGTGTATATATACATGTGTATACAGGGTGTTTGGCGCATGAACCGACACAATTTTTTGGGAGTTTGGGGGGAGGGGCTGATTTGCTAGTTTTTTCACCCTTAGACTCTATGTCCTAAGTATCACGGTAATTGAGATATGATTTTTTTTTAATTACCCGGAATTTCCCCTTTAAATCGTCATAAGTTTTTTGCTTGTGGTTGTAGTAGCACGAAATAACTTTTATTGCATGCATACGGAGTAAAGAAGGTCAATTTGAGCAAAATTGATCACGGAAGTTTAATAATCTAAAAAAACATCGGAAACATAAGTATTTTCTTAACCCAGACCCTGGCAAACTAGTATCTCTTATTTTTACCACATAATAAATGATTTTTATTACGTGTAGCATGCCATTGGAAAGAGTACAAACTAAAGAACTTTTTAAGACAAAGCTAAGTTCAAAATAATTTTTAATTTGCTTTTATAATGAATGTAGAAGTTGACATTTTTCATACATTTACACATTTTTTTAAAGACTTTGGAAGATCACGAGTCATTTTCTCTGAAACCAATTGTATCAAATAATGATTTATTTATAATAAGCATACATTGCAGAACACAACAAAAATTATTTCGTCCTATCACAGCCACAAAAACAAAATTTATGAAGATTCAAAGGCGAAATTTCGGGTAATTAAAAAAAATTCATACCTCAATTACCGTGACACTTACGACATAGTGTCTAAGGATAAAAATATTAGCAAATGACCTCCCCCCCAATACCCCAAAAAATGTTGTCGGTTCATCTGCCAAACACCCTGTATATACACACACGTCATACGAGCAGAAGAAAGCCAGGCGCAGAGAAGTCATACAAAAAAAATTTATTCGACGGTTGTTATTATCATGTTGATTTATTCGTGTGGAGCGAGAAGTTGCGAAGACGAAAGAAACCGTACCGAGTATATAGATAGTTCGAATAATTATCGATACCCCAAAGTTTTTTATCGATCGCGCAATGCGTTGTCCAACTTTTTGTGTTACATTGACGATGTCGTTCTATATTTATGTTGAATATATATATATATATATAGAACGACTAGACCAGGTATAACGTTAAGCAAATACCGATCAAACGCATTAAATTTGTTCGCAGCATGATTTACGACAATCGTGCTATTATTCCGATCTTCGATGAGGCGCGCACACACCTGCGATAAATTTATCATCAACGACAACAATCAGCCTACGCAACGTTTTATTAACGTGTAGATTAAATAACTTTACACGTGGTTCAGTTATGTGTGTTTGCGTGCGTGTATGTGTATATATATATATATATTTATATATATATATATATATATTTACGTTAATTGATTTATGTCCCTTTTGCAGGTACACTACATCCGTGTGTTCAAAGCGTATCCTTTGCCGCAGATAACAGTGACAATGCGTCGCAAACTGTTTCTCTTACAGTTCGGACAAAATTAACTTAACTTCGAAATTTTATCCGACCATACCTTCTCCGACATTTGAGATAAGTGTTTGTAGATTCGGAAGGCGTGCCCTTGCAGCCAATCGTTTTTCATCAATATATCTCATTTAACTGCGTAGCCCTCGGACAAAAATTGCGTTTGCCATGCAGCGTGCTGTAATACCGCATCGGTATGCCAAATTTTCATGAAATTTCGTTGGCTCATCCCCGAGAAATTTGGATTTTAAGTTGCGAGGTGACGCGCATGTGCGATATGTTGTACAAAAGTTGCGTGTATCGCAGCCAGGTGGCGAACCTGACTCGCAGACACGAAACTGCTCCGGATGTAGGAGCCGAGTTGTAGCTCCACAGACCGAGTTGGAAAAACATCTATCTAGGCGCAACGTTAATTTTGTAACGCCTTGGAAAATACCCGTGACGAATATATACGAGTATCGTGATGGCTGAAATAATAAGTACGCTGTCACGTGCTGTAAAAAGTGCCGATCGTACCTATTATTTTCGGCGATTACCGGAATAATAGGCACGCTGTTGCATGCTGCCGAAAGCGGCTGTCGTACTTATTATTTTATGTGGCGGAGGAAATAATAGGTACGCCTCGTAGACTGCATGAACATCCTATTATTTTATGATGACCGAAATAATAGGTACGTCACCGCATAAAGCGGCGATCGAACCTATTTTTTGTGACCAAAGTAATAGGTACGCATGCTGCAAAAGTAATTATCGTTCCTATTTTTTCTCATTTCGCGGCGGAACTAACAGGTACGACATCATGTGCTAAAACAAAGCAGACATCGTACCTATTCTCTCTTGTGGCGGCCAAAATAATAGGTAGGACATCGTACGCTAAACACAGCGGATATCGTACCTATTATTTTCTGCGATTGTCGAAATAATATGCTAGCGTATGTATAAAAAACACGTATATCGTACCTATTCTTTTGTGTGGGGGCCTAAATAATAGGTACGACCTCGTACGCTGCAAAAAGTCCATCCTATCGTACCTATTATTTCTCACACCCCTATACGCGCGCGCATACACACACACACACACACACACACACACACGCAGAAACCGAGTTCCGGAATTCGAGCGTAAAAACAAAAACAAGCAAGGGGCGCGGGCGCCCCTTCAAATACAGTTGATTAATCAGTTTTTCGACGATTATAGCTTTCGAAATAAGCACTCCATGAATTTCAATCTCAGCGTAAGCGCACTATCGCAATAGCGAGACAAAGTTGAAAGACCCGCAACGAGGGTTACCCACGACAAAGCTCGTACACGACGGCAGCGAATTTTCGTACTCCCCGTATGAAAATAATTTACGCGTACAAATATTTTCAATGTCAGCAGAGAACGTTGGAATATAAATAAAATTGGACGCGAGAAATCGTGTCGATGAATATTCATTTAATTTTTGTTCTAGACGTCGATATATTCGATGGAAGTTCAACTTCGACTTTTTCGCGATCTTCGCTACCTGCATCGTTTTCGAAACGACAAAAAAATTGTGGGCAAATGCGATTTTTTTTTGTTTTGTGGAAAGGATTACATCTCCGTAGAGTAGTATTTCTGTGCGAGACTTTGGAAAACTTGGTACCCTCGCTGTTGGGTCGCGGTCTCGCGAATGCGAAAAAATAAAAGAAAATTGTGTCGCTGGTCGACACGTGTAGCATGTCAATGAATATGTCCACCACGTTCGTTCGCATACATTACATATATGATTATTATTAATATAGAAATATGAAGAAGAAAAAAAAAAATATATATATATATACATACGTATATCGATATGTAGATTTGAGTATAATGATAATCGTGTATAGCGAGGCGAGAACCTGCCTGTGGACAAATAAGTATATAGTGTACTTAACCCACGCGATCTCACGAATAAAATACTTCTTGAATGAAAAAAAAAAAAAAAAAAACATTCCTTTCTTCCTCACGGCGTGATGTTTACCATGCGCCGCCTCTTGTTTTCTTCCCCTCGTTGGTCATCCCACCTCGATATAGTTTATAGCTTTGTCAACATCTCCGCGATCGTTCGAAAATGTGGCGACGTTTCGACGAGTCTACGTCGATCTTAAGGGCTTACGTACACCTGAGACGGCTAAAACTAAGGTTATGTTAAAGATTTTTTTTTGTCTATAATACTGTATTTTATTTAAGAACCACGATATCCATTTTAAAGTATGACATTTTATGTACATTGTGTGAAAATTTGGTTAAAAAATTTCAAACGGTAAAAAAGTTACAGTCGTTTTCCTGGGACGTGTTTTTGTTGACAGCGTTTGCGCTACCAGAAGGGCCACTGCCATTTTTTATTTAAAAAAAATATTTGTTTTTTAAAGTAGATAGAGTAAAGTAGACTATTTAAAGTGGATAGAATAAAGTAGCACTTATCGAGCCGGAATTTAAAAATTTAATTTTTTCGCCTCATGGCAGTCACCGGCGATTGAACAGGCGATTTTTCGCCTCAAAATTGTTCAGTACTTATGATGAAAAAAAAAAAAACTATGCCAGGTAACGAAAAAACGGCTCGATAAGTACTAGATTATTGTGTGAAGCAAAACTGTGCAAAACTTGATCCCGATCGGTCCAGTACACAGAGAGAATTAAATGTTAAAAATTACCGTGCAGTAACGGTAACCAGATGACAACCCTGAAACTTCGCTTATTATTACTGAGTAAAACACAGATTTTCACGAAAATAAAATAAAATTTCTTCTTCAGATAAAAAATTTTACCAGATTTTCTAGTCAATTTTGATGTGTAACAAAATACGCAAAACTTAAATTTTACAAATATATAATATCAGCGAAATTTTACTGTGCATTTTATTATTTTATGCCTTTCAAAAATGTCTATAAAAAAGTATCGTCTTTATAACAGTTATTTTAAGATTTATTATAAAATTTAATGAGTGTTATAGGAAAATGTATTGTGCTCTCGGTAAAAATTATCGTGCGCGCTACCCTTCTTGTATAGTAAAATTTTAGCTACGTATTTGAAATTTTCTGTAACGTGAGTTAAAAAAAACTTGTCGCATACGAATTATTATGCTTTTCTCACTTGTCACCACATTGAAATATATCACGGTAATTTTTACCGTGAAATTCACGACAAAAATTACTTTTTAATTCTCTCCGTGTAGTTGCGGAGATATTTCTGGTACCGATTTTGAAAACACTGTTTCGAGTAAAACGCGTTCAAAGTTTTTAGTACACTTTACACTGAAATAACTGGTTTATTTTAAACTTACATGAAATCGTCGATTCCTGGGCCATATGACGGATCTTCCTTAGATATTGACGCTTCCATTAGATCTTTTTTTTTGCTGTGTCAACCTCATTCATAGTCAAACTCATAGTCAAACAGATGACAAAGGCCGCGTCTACCTGCGCCCCAACCGTTAGTCGTTGCTCACCCGGTCAGTTACAAAACGCTATAACTTCGTCATTACTGCGAATTTCCTTATGAAATTTTCAGGGTAGACACTCAAAGGATAGTACTTTCGAATGAGCACCTTTCTGAAAAATCGATCTTTTTTATCTACCCAGGTGTATGTACGCCCTTAATATTTTTATTTCACTGGAGTCGTCGAGAGCTTCTGATTGGGGACGCGTTGAAACCAATGGCAGTCCTCCGACCTACCGAACGGCGAATGAAGATAGAAAAGTTTTTTTTTAAACCTCACGATTAGGAAAGATCTTGTATGAGGAAGTAAAACGAGAAAAAAACGGCTTGTAATAAGAAATAATTGAATTGTGAATTTTTTTTTTTCATTGTAAAGATTATGTGCGGTTTGTAAAGCATTTTTCTTTTTTTTTCAACAATTAACAACGATATAGCACTTTGAAATTGTTGTTCCGTTCGGCTCGGCAAAAACGCGGCGATAGCATCCGAAGTTACCCGAGCCCTCTGTTACGTCATTGTTCGAGAGCCGATATACGAACTACTCGTGTAAAGGGGCCCCTCTACACTACTCGCGAAGTTAATCGAAGTTGGCCGAGGACGAGAGTGTAGAGAGGCACTTCGTGCTTCTTCGCCTCGCTTTGCTTCGCTTCGGGCGACTTCCGATCGGTGTCGGTATTTTGGACCGAGTCAAAGGGCCGAAGTCGCGAGCACGAGTTCTCGCGAAGTTAAGCGACGGAGTTCTCGCGAACTTGAGCGAGTGTGTGATGACGCTCCGCGTACTCGGCTAGCTTCGACGAGTACTTCGGCGAGGAAGTTTTCGTCCTCGCCCAACTTCGATTAACTTCGCGAGTAGTGCAGAGGGGCCTTAAGAGTATTCTGCCAACGATGGCAACGAAAAAATCGTATAAGGCTTGTTTCGTTGCTCTTTGTATACGACGAAAAGTACCCCTAATGGGTATTTCTGAATGTGCCACAAGACATAAAACGTCGAAATCTGTGGTTCGATGCAGCACGACCGCGTCTATCCAGAAATCATCGTCCACTTATTTTTGCTGTGAAGACCACTTTGATGTAAGTGTAAACGTGTTATAACATCAACTGTATTGAATTTTCTTCTTAATGTCTTTTTCAACATGCTTATGATACGTAGCAGAAATAACTGACACAATTTATCAAGCCTTTTCTAACCTAAAAATGTTCAGTTATCCATGGTCGGTAAATTACTCGAATTTGCTTTCACAAATCCACTTTCACGCATCATTGCACGAAAATTAAACTAGTTTTCGACTTTTTCAGAATGCTCGAGATATTTGTTCAGATGTCAAATGCCACCAAAATTCACATTTGTGTACACTTGCGTGTAAGCCATATACATAGCCTATTCGGTCGCGTTCGAACGGTGACGTCACAAGCGTCAGCGCCGATAGCGTGGCATTTCGCGCCAACATCTCTACAATTTGAATTATCGTGATATAAAAACAATAATTATCTTTAGAATTATTTCAAAGAAGAACCCCTTTTGACATTCTGTTTGATACTAATTGTTACCATGAACGTGTTATTAATCCAAGTTTCAGATTTCATGTGTGTTACGTGATCACCGACTATTGTGTAACTTTTATTTAAAAAAAAGAGAATTGTGAACGAAACCAGTTCATGTCAGGCCGGCCCCTCCTGTCCCCCCAGAAAAGAAAGCTGGCTGCGCCAATAGCGACCCTAGTTGGAAAAACGATCGTCATTCTGTTTTTCGTTGTTTTCATTATTCAATTCAGCCAAGAGTTACGAAGTTGCGAGGTGAGCGGGAAACAGCTGACGTCTCGCTGTGAAAACTTTTCGTGGCGTCTGTGTTCTCGCGGGAAAGTCGAGAAACTCGACTCGCGCTGCATAAAACTTTAAGTATCAGCTTGCAACGGAATATCAAGCTGAAATGTAGATGTAATTTTGAAAATTAATAGTATATTGAATATTTATGCGACACACGTACTAAATTGCTCGAGCAGAGAAAACGGAAAGGGCGAATGTGGCGGCATCATTTCGAACGGGGAATTTTCAGAACCGGAATTACTCTGCTGGCACGCGGAAAAATATTAACATTTTTGACAATGCAAACAAATTGACAATACAATTAATAACAATAAAAAAAAATAGGAACATAATGAAAAATGTTACACACAATTAATTAAATATAATGAATTACGGATGTTAAAATGGTCGAGGTTGATAGAAGACATAAAGACGTTGTAAAGAGGGCAATTTAAAATGATATTTTATTATACTAGTATTCTTCAGTTTTTTTTTTAAATTTATACAGTACGCTGTTCTCTGGTAAGTTTTCCTAAGTAGTAGCCTATTGTTTTTTTATTCCCTCATTCTGTAACATTTGTTTTTAATATCTTTACGTTTCGTCGATCGAGCATTCAGAGTGATCGCGTCCAGAATCAATTTTGTGCTGGTCATATTATTTTCGTGTCGCGTCTCTCACGTTCGCGATGTCCCGCAAGGTCGCGAGAGAAGAAGGAAAAAAAAAGCGAAACCTGGTCGCTTCGTTGGCAAACTCGTACAACGAATTCCACCCAACACGACAATCTCACACGAGCGAGCAGGGACAACACGCTTGGATTCGTACGACACTCGAAATCGGAAACTCAGCGACCGTTTTATTTTTATTTCTCGAATGGTTCGATTGCTCGGAAAATTTGTACGCAATTTGTACGTGTCTCGTATCTCTCTTTTTTTTTCGTGACGAATGCGCAAAAGTACACGAATACGAGCGGTACGCCATCACTTTTGTTGCAAAAGAGAATTATTGTTTGCAAGAGAATCTGCGAATACCAGTGTTGAAGTTTAAAAGAAAAAACAACTTTTATCCTGTCACATCCCGTATTGAGTATTAAAAAAAAAAACCGCGAAATTTCGACTTTGTAGGTCGAGGGTTCGATAATTTTTGGCCTCATTCGATATAGCTGGAAAATTCGCTCTTTACGTGGAAACTCGAATAATCCAAGTAAATAATATGGCAAATATATAACATTTCCGGTTGAGAAAAAAAAATGGTAAAATTTCGATATCATTTTCACACGAATTACAGCTATTTAAAAAAAATTCATGTATACCTGTCAAAGAATAAAAAAAGGCGTTTTTTAAATCGCGGCTATTTGTGTAAAAATAACGATATCGAGATTAAGAATAAAAATCTTCAAAGCTGTAAAGTCCAGCTTCACGAAACTTCGACCGGATTTGGCGAATACTAATTACTTGTTGAATTATTTAAGTTTCAACGTAAAGAAATTTCCGTGTAAACACGCAAGAAAACAAAAAATCGAGCCCTCGAGCAAAAGACCTCAAATTTGCCATTAATATTTTTTTTTTCATACCTCACAATACCGTTTGGAGATATAAAAGTTGCATTTTTTTGGATAGCGTATTGTTCTCGAAACAATAGGTACGAGATCCCCTTCTCACAGCATGGGGAAGCATACCTATTATTTTCGCAACAACTACGCATATTTTTTTCTCATTTTTCAAATCTCCATTCGACGACCCTCATTACACAGTGATCCTAAAAATTATAATTTTTTTTTTCGTTCAAGACGAAAGTCTGCTCGTGTATTCTTTGTATTTTGAAATATCAAAGAGATCTACAATTGAAAATTGTATACAGCATTCGACGAAGCGTTGTGCTTTCATTGGGAGGGAAGGATATTTTCGCGTGTGTTTGTCAAAGCTGCATTCTGCCCGTCTCTTAAAGTGTCTCGATAATTGTTTTCGGTGCACTTTTGTTCTCACATCGGGAACACGGGACATAAGAAATCGTACAACTCCTCGTTAATACTTGCGGTGTTACCTGTGGAGAGTGTGTATGTTTTCTTTTTTCCTTCTGAATTTCACCTCGACATCCTCTATTACTCGTTTAGCTTTATTCTCAATAAATAACTACGCAACGATATAATATTCGCGTTCTTAAAAAATACGATAAATATACAGGGCTCTCTAAAAACTAGAATTTATCTCACCAATCGTATCGCAATATAACCGCACATCCTCGCTCTCATTTATTCTCCAACGTGTTTACATTTTCATTTATTATTTCCGGTCTGCAAGAATCACGAAACTAAAATCGTGACGTATCGTTTAAAGCGAAACTTCAATGGTTTTTCTTTTTTTCATAACATTATCATTGAAAATTTCGGAAAACTGATTTATTTGGTATCAAATCTCTCATTCGAATCCCGTAGACGAAAATAATTCGAAAACGAATTTAAAAAAAATAAAAAAAAAATAAACAAAACGAACAAAAATTATTTTTCTCCAAATAAAAAGAGAGAGCTCCGTCTCCGACTCGAGGTGCAAGAGATGCAAGATCCTTCGGCTGTCTCAGCGTGAAAAATTTGCGCGCTACCAACGCTATCATGACCTTGGATTGGATCGGGAATTTCTCAAAAAATAAAAAAATAAAAATCTTCACAAATGAGAGCAACGATCGTGTTATTAATTTTTCTTTTATTGATCATTTCCTCAATGACGCACTGCGTGTATGCGAGAAGTTGAAAAAAAAAATAGGTGCAATCGTTTCGAAAAATCCTTCGTTTCCGAATTTGTTCCACCGAAGGTGTGTATGTGTCTACACGACTCGCGAAAGCCTTGAAAAAGCTTCGTTTCTCACTTCCTCCTCATACTCCATCGATTCTAATTATTTATGGTACAATTCGTGGCTGCGGTTGCCACGATCAACGTGGGACGAAAAAAAAAAAACCACATATTTCATTTATTCCTTTTCATTTCTCTTTTTCTTGTTCGCGAGGCGAGTATATCGCGTTTCCTAAATTAAAAATCGCCGATTATCGCTACGTTTGTTTTTTTTTTTCACCTTCGTTTCGTACATACAGTATAGACATTGCCGCCCTCGTGTTTCATCCAACCTCGAGTGTTCTGCTCGTCCGCATTCTTCCGTTGTTCATCGGTCGCCCTTCAACCGTCTCGAATTTCCCCGTGCTTCATCCGTCCGCTTACGCCTCGTTTTTTTTTATTTTCTTAATTCTCTTTTTTTTTTTTTAATTTTTGCTTGATTTTTTTTTTATATTGTTTCATCGTAAAGCCAAAAGTCAGTCTTCGATCGAGCAACCTGTTGGAGGCGCGACGTGCTCGTTATCGCGATAGTGCGGACACAGTAGGCACGAATCTTTTTTTTCTTCTTCTTCCTCTTTAAGATCGAATCTTCGATCTCCAGGGCTCTTCTTTTTCTTTTTTTTATTTTTTATATAGAGGCACAACCGGCACACAATGCGTTCGGAAGCCCCGTACGTAAGTACCAATCGAATACAACGAAGTTCAACGATTATTTTGATATTGTCCCCCTTCCTGCTTCCACCCTCAACCCCATCCCCCCCTCTTAGAAAATGTACAGTTCCATTGAACGCCCGGATGAGAATTTCTCGTTTTCTCTTCTTCTTTTACGAGCGTACCCTTCATTCATTTCGTCTCGCACAATTCGTTTATTATTTTACGGAAGCTACCGAATGTATACGAACGTCGGACAAGTCCTTCGCTCGAAAGTCAAACGATTATTTTCCAAATCTATTGTGAACTGAGGAGGAAATAATAATAAAAGAATCGTGGGAACTCGACTTTCACATAATTTGGCATCCTTTCGTTCGTAATTTTCGTGAGGTTTTCGTTCTTTTTTTTTTCTTTGTTTCAATTGCGTCGCTTTTTGAGAGAAAAGTGATTCGAGGGGAAACGTTCGAACGTACGTGGCTGGGCTACACTTCAAATCGCTTTTATCCGATAGTCAATAATAACTGAATGATCG
The DNA here is from genome assembly GCA_963932345.1 of Ophion ventricosus. NCBI lineage: Eukaryota > Metazoa > Arthropoda > Insecta > Hymenoptera > Ichneumonidae > Ophion > Ophion ventricosus. The sequence continues at coordinate 31,031,322 of OZ010712.1, forward strand.
GAGCGGAAAACATTCGCGGCTAAGGTAAAGTGCCCTCGCCTTATATATTGCTCTTGTGACACGTGTAGGGGAAAAAAACAGAGAGTTGGCGTGACGTATTTCTTTTCTTTTTTTTAACTGGAGCTTTTTCTTAAACGAAATTTGGGAACGTGTGCAAAAGTATGGGCCTCACCGACTGGTTGAGCGACGGCGACGATTGAGCTTTGTTACCTTTGTATGTGTGCTATGTGTTTCAAACGTTCCACAAGTTTATATCGAGCATTCTTGGGCTCCGAGCGGACTAAGATTACGTATGTACTTTTTACTCGCGCGTGACGAAATTTATCATTGCAAATAAGTGCGGATTTTTTTTTAACTGAAAAGTGAGACGCAACAAAATTAATGCGCGGCCGGAAGGCGTAACGGAGTATGATTAGCTAATTACATTTCGTCACGTCAGACAAAAATCGTACTCAATTTTTCGAGGAAGTGCACCGTGCTTGAAAGTCAATAGGACAAGTGTCTTGTTTCATTCCCAACGGATCGAACTTCAATCGATATTCATTTGATTTAATATTTATCTGAATCGCGACGATGGTTAAGGATTTTTTTTAATAGCTCGCTTTAAATTGGCCATACTATTTTTCCGCTACTATAAAAAAAAACCTATGTAATTCCCTTTTTTTGCAGTGTTCAATTACATCCCGTCATTATAAAAGAGTTGAAATGATTTTTTAATAGAAATTTTTAATTCTTGAATTAAATTATTGAAATTATTTACATTTTTCGTAATAAATTATTGAAGTATTTTCAATTAATATTGAATTAAAACGAAAATTATTTCTAATTCTTTAATTTAAGAAAATATTCGATGCGTGGCCAAAAGGCGTGATGTAACCGAGTGTAATTAGCTAATTACACTTGCTAATTACTGCTGAAAATCCAAAAAGTTACGTATCTCATTTTATTCTCAACGGATCATCCTTAATTCAAAATTCATTTGATTTAATATTTATCCCAATCATTAAAAAAGTCGCTCACTTGAATTCTGCCTCTATCATGAAAAAAAAAAACAATAAAAATTCTCTTTTTACAATTTCTAATTTTATCGCGCAATTATGAAAAAGAAAATCCATTTAAATTATTTTGAATTCTTCAACTTGGCCACAATTATACAAAAAAATACTACTCGAATCCTCTCCGGTACGTGAAAATAAAAGGAAAAATTGTTTGCCGAATAGTACCGTAAAAAACGACCTCCTCGATCGTTCTTACCGATGTAACCGGTGCCCGTTCGAAGCCCATTTCGAAGATCGCGAGGACGCAAAAAAGCTCAACGAGTCGTAATTACGAAGCATAAGAAAAGAAGAAGGGGAATTTTTGTGCCCGAGAGAAAAGATATTGACAATTGAAAGATGGGACAGGGATTGCAAAAAGTTGAAGGTCAAAATCGTCGACAAACTCAAACTCGTGAATCGAGCGTTATCTAACGTTGAATAAACTTGTGAATGATTAGGCTAGGAATCACAGCGAATCTGTGACAGCGGGAAATTTTCTTTGCTGTCCTCTCGTGGTCTACGTTTTGGCCGTATTGATTTCGGGTTTGTGAGGACTCACGTGAATGTCGAGTTCGGTGGTCGTTTGGTTGATTCGGTGATTGGATTCTTCGTTAGCTCGAGTGGAATCGTTTATGGCGATTTTATCGTTTTTCGAGCGATTCGATCTGTTATTGCTCTCGTATTCCGTTGGCTGGATTTTTCCATCCGCGACAGCGAGCTTTTTCGTACTCTCGCCGTTGCACTCGGTCGCGATAATGCACGAAGATGACAGCGTTTCGTCGATTTTTCTCTTACGCGATAAATTATTGCTTGGCTCGATGGATGTGACGATTTGATTGTCCTGATTGTTTCTTGTTTCTTGAGTGTTCGGTGAGTTCGGGGGGACGACAGCGCTCGAAGAATTCTCCGGACACAGCTCGACGGCGCAGGAATTGTTGAGTTCGACGTAGCACATTTTTGCGGTCTCGGTCGGTTGAATGTATTCGGCGTTGTGACCCGGTGTGTCGTAACACGGTGTCGTACTGGGCGCGTAAACGTTTGCCAATTGTTCGTACTGGCTGAGCGATTCGCTGCTGCGTTGACTCGAGTTCGAGAGATTGCCGAATTTTGGCAACTCGTTGGGAAAGAGATCACGCTCAAAGGCCCGTCGTTCTTGATCCTTTCGCTTCTTGTCGCGATCGATGAAACGCACCGAGACAACGCTGCACGTTGCACCGTTGCTCGACGGCGTTGTTACACTCGTTTCCCTCGTCGTTGTCGTCCCCGTCGTCGTGCACGCCGACGACGTACCTCCGTTCAACGGACTCGTGCCCGCTTTCGTGAAGAGCTGAATCGGCCGCTGGAAACCTTTTGACGGATGGGCCGGGATCGACACAACCTCGCACTTGTCGAAACCCACTTCCGGTGATAGCAAATATTGCGTGAATTTTTGCGGAAAGAACTCGATGCTCTGGTACGTTCGGTATGTTCGCTCCTGGAATGAAAAATTGATTTTTCTTTAGTATCTTCGTGGCCGAGGTGAGAGATGAAGAGACGAGGAAGTTTTTCGATTACTCACGGTTAAATTTTTCTTCTTTCCGTAGCTCGCCCAACCTTGGGGCTCCAGTACCAACACACCACCTGGACGCAATTGCGCGTGCATACGTTTGAAGGCCTGTTTCAAGCCCGCGTCACCGAAGTTCAGATGTATCCACTTGGTGATCGAGAGACAGAGAATCGTGTCGAATTGCGGCTGTTCCGTAACCAACAACGCATCGTCTTCGAGAACGTAATTACCCTGTGAAACGGAGAAAAAAAAATGAATATACGTGTTTGTACTTTTTTATATGATGTCGAAATTTGCATCGTTGGAATGCCATGAAAATTATTTCTTTTCAATCGTTCAATTTTTCTTTCGGCCGATTTATGGCTGTGAAAAATCACTTAAACTTTTTCACGCATTTTTAGTAGAGTTTTATGACCTGGATTCGCAAAAAAAAGACTTCGGCTCATTATAATATTATATCAATATTATATCAAATATTATTATTTTGTTATATTAATAATATTAAATATGACTTGAGTATAGATGACAATAGACCTAGCTACGTATGGAGAATGAAGGCGGCACTAAGGGGCATAGGAATAGAAGCATGGAAAAGAGCAGCAAACTACCTATGTGAGATAACGGAAATGCCGGAAGATAGGTGGCCAAAAAAACGCTTGAAAGAAGAAGTCTGAACGATACTAAATGCAAACCCATACAAATAAGGACTGGAAATGAAGTAAGCTATGGCGGAGGTTGTAGTGGAAGCGTTATGGTAAAGGATAAGAGACGAAGATATGGAAGGAGTAAGGAAAATAATTGAAAGAGCTATACGAATAAAAACGGACCAGGAAATCCAACAAGACTGGAACAAAATTGAGAATTCGACGTATCGTCAGGAGTACAAAAAAGCGAAAATAACGTATCGAAGTGGAAGAGTACTGGGGAGACATGGGCATAGAGGTAAGAACTAACGAAACATAGGCCAAGTTAAGATGCGGAAATATAGGAAACACATACTTTGGAACACATACTTGAATGCGGGAACATAAAAGGAAAAATGAATAAGGAAATGGTTTGAAAAAATGGCGAAGTGGCTACAGGGGGGAGCCACTAGAAGGAAAAATTAATAAAGGAATAAAAGGAAAACCGACCAAAGAATTGTGCGAGTATGTGAGAGTCTTCGAAGGCATGGTAAGAAGGAAAGCATAAGGGAGAAAAAGAACGAACGATAAATATCAACAACAAAAAAAGAAGGAACCGTGGAAAAGGGTATCAATGTGCAAAGGGGGAACTGTGTAAAAACCCGCAAGGGTGTACGTACAAATAAAGAACTATACTACTACAGTCGAAACTGCTTATAATGACATTGCTTACAACGACGAATCGGCTATAACATCGGTACGGCATGGTCCCTTCAATATCGTTATAACCGGTTTTAACTATTTTTAAATATTACTATTTTATATTTGTATACAACATATATACATATATATATATTTATAATATATCCTAAGTAATATTATAAATCTGACTTTCTGTCTGTCTGTGTGTTACTCAATCACGCCAAAACGGCTTGATCGATTTTAATGACATTTAACATGTAGATAGCTTATGGCCTGGGTTAAGACATAGAATACTTTCCATTCTAATATCCAATATTTTTCTAATTATAATATTACATACTCAAATCTAATCTAAATATGAAATTCAATTTATTATATAATCAATGAAATTTAAAATGCAGATAGATTATGACACATAGGATAATTTTCATTCTAATTCTAATATCTAATATTTTTCTAATTTGTATGCCTGCTGTTTGTTCCACTATGATGCCTGAACGGCTGAACCGATTTTGATGAAATTTGGCACACATGTAGAGAATTACTTCGAATAATACATAGGTTATGAAAAATACATCTAATATTTTTCTAATTCTAATATTTATCTCGAATCAAATTCAATTATGAAATTATCAGTCTTATATAGATCTTTTTATAGGATGGAAACAATCCAAATCTAATCAAAATATATGATAATATAATATCAAATCTAATATAACTGTATCTAATATTTTTCTAATTATAACATTCGAGTCAAATCTAATGTAATTATCAAATTCAAATTCTTATAGAATACAACGAATCAATTATAATTTAAATTTGATAAAATCTAACGTCTAATCTTTTTCTAATTATAATATTCTAAAAAATCTAATGATGAAATTTCAATTCTCATAGAATACGAACGACTAAAATTTAATCGAAATCGAATAGAATGTAACATAATATCACCTATTTTACTAAATTCTGTATTACGTATGACAGCTTAAAAAAATCCACTAAGAGGTATTTTAACATAAATTGCGCGATCCACACGGACGACGTCGCGGGTAGAAGCTAGTAATATATATATATATTATTTATATACAAATATTAAATATATTGGTAATGTAATATTAAATATTACAACACAATATTATATCAATAATATCAGAATATTATATCAAAACGAGGAAATGAAAAATTAAGAAAAAAACATCGTTGCAGTCCAACAATGCAAACTTCAACGTCAACTTTTTATTCCGATTGTACATCGCGGACAGTGGGCAATAATCGGTAATTTGCTTCAATGTGGGGAAGTCTCATGAGCCGTCATCAATCAACGACGGACTTTTTCGAATACAAATATTGGCGTCAGAACGATTTTTTAATGGTATAGAAGTTTGCATCATTGGATTGCAACAAAATAATAATTTTTTTCATATTGCCCAATTTTTTCGGCACATTTGGGTTACAATCGCTAAACAAATTTGAAGTTCGTTATTAGGGATTCATAATCTGACACTGCAAAGGATGAGTTTAGGTATGTAATAAAAATAAAGAAATGTAAAGATGAAGAAAGATTTTCGTTGCATTCCAACGATGCAAACTTCAACACCATTTTTTTTAAATGAAGAACGATAAAAAGAGACTCTATTTGCGGACGCTCTGGTGAAAGTGTTCGTAATTCCAGTGACAATTTTTATAGAAAGAGCTCCAAAAAATTCGCGTGTCCTACTTTTTGGTAGTGCTGATGAAGCAATGTCTTACTACTACGCTTCGGGCCATTGAATATCTCTTATCCCGCCAAACAATACTATTAGGTATAAGAAATATTCATGCCGAATTTGGGCTCTGTACCTCAAGTCTAATTAATAGCTGGATGTTTTTTTACCCCATGTCTTTTACACAGGAAATTTGCTCTTTACGTTCGAACTTGAATAACTTGACGACTAATTAATATTTGTCAGATCGGGTTGAAAATTCTTAAAGCTTGAGAATACTTTTTAAATCTCGATATCATTATTTCGACACAAATGGCAGCTATTTGAAGAATATCCTTTATTTTTTACAGAAACACCTGCATTATTGATATAGCTGTAAATTATGAAAATATAATAGAATCGAGATGAAGAAAAAAAAAAAACGTTTCTAAAGCCGTATCATTAAAATAGCCTGCGGATCATTAAAAAAACAAGAACAACACATTATTAGCTATCGAACGCGGTATAATTTTCTGTAGTTTTCGACAAAGCCACAAAATATCCAACATCGAAAAAATGAATAGGAGAGTTCCGAAAATGGAATATTGCGGTTCATGGTTTTGGCAAAACTGTACAATAAAACAATAAATAACATGAAAAAACAGATAATAAAGTTGATCCAAAAGTGAAGTCTCTCAAATCTTCTGAGCGAAGTTCTTTTATAAGTGTCTCTTATCTCTGCCCAATTACGAAAATGATTAGACGTGCAGAATTTTGAACCCCTAATTCTAGAATGTTTGCAGATTTTTCTTATTTTATTGTTGATAATTTTTTGTTACTGTGTCCCCAAATTACAAATAATTAAAAAGTTTAAATCCATACAACAGGTTTTTTGTAATTAATTTTTAAAGTTGCTTACACCTGACAAAAAAAAAATAATAAAAACAATAACATTTCGTGAATGGTCCACTTTTGCATAAAGCATTACTGGGATATTTGATAGCGGAAAACATGTCCTAACACCCATTGACGGGATCATGACCAACAACCAGTAGCCCTGTATAAGACCTTAAAGGGGAAAACCCTTTAGACGCCCGAAAATGAGTCATTTTTCATGATTTTTTTTAAAGGTGCTAAAATAATCGCATTTTAAAATTTTGACATTATCTTATTACAACTTTAAAGTGTTCAATTTTTTTTTTAACAAAACATAATGGCGACGTTATAAGGTATTCCTTTAAGCGTCTTTTGCGTGATATCGAAAAGTGCTCTATTTATCTGTTTTTTTTATATTGATCCGAAACAGAAATCGAAAATATTTTTCGATTATTGACATGTGTAGGGGAAGGATATACCAATAAAAATATAAAAAAGTATAAAATTAAAAATTAGGTAGGCTTTTTAATCAAATTTTCATATTTTTGACCATTTTCTTGACAATTTTTACACCAAAAAAGTAAATTATTTACGCAATAATCTTAAAACTTTAGGTATATCCTTCCGATAATGTTATAGTGAGAAACCTCCCAAAATTTCAACCAGATTGATCAATAACTTTTAGAGCTATAAACATGAGCAGTTTTTGAAAATGCAGTTTCGAGATAATCGCGTTCAAAGTTTCCCTAGTTCACAGCATGCGGCCCTGGCGCGCTCTCGACTATCTGCTATAACTTCGTAAATATTTCATATTTCGATTTTCCAGTATACTCTCAATATATTATACTTTCGAAATATGTGAAAAAAAATCGATTTTTTGAACATTGTAAAGGGTTTTCCCCCCTTAAGAATTTGTAACTTTACGAATTTCGGTTCTTTCCTCACCTGAACGAACGTAACGTTATAGGGAAATCCTTTGTGATCCTCGTTCTTGGTGAAGCCGGGTACGTCGATGGGTCCGTAATTGATTGGCATCGAGAGCGGAAAGAAACTGGCGTCTGAATAATTTTGTCCCCCCGGGGGTACGGGTTCCTCGTTGCTGGCGGGTGAGCTTACGCAGTTGACGTAATGTTTGACGTTTTTGCGTGCGATACCGATGAGCTTGCGATCAATGTCGATACCGGTTACGCTGTGAGCGGCAAAGTCTCTGGCAACGGAAAGGGTGATGTGGCCGATGTTGCAACCGATATCGAGAACGTCCTTGCCGCGAAATATTTCCTGTCGTTGTGCGAAGACGGTGAGTCGCGTGTCAACGTCCTGATGGGGATTCCGATAGCCGTAATAACGATTGTAATTTCCGTACTGATATCGCGCGTCCTTGACGCGGAAGTTTGGCATTTGTTGTTGCTGTTGTTGTTTCTTCTTCTTGTCCTGGCTGGGACGATGTGGCAGTCTCGGTTTCCAAGCGCCTGGCTGAGGAATGACAGGACTGACGATTTTGTCCTTAAGATCGATTTTCCGCAAGCGCTTGTCCTTCGGATCGTCGAGACCCTTGAGACGCAATTTGTTTTTGTCCTTCGTGGGGCTCTCGAGTTTGGGCTCGACTTTAGCCGGTGGATTGTTGCTGACGACGATCACTGGGGGAGGAGGAGCTTCCTTGAGTGCGGGTTCAGCCGGAACTGCCTCAGCAGGCACGGTAGTCCTTGATTCCGCCAGCCTCGTCGTCTCATCCTCGTTCACCCTCGTCTCGCTCGTCTGCTGCTGCTGCTGCTGTTGCTGCTGCTCGTTTCCGTCGTCCTTTCCCGAACCCGAAGACGCTCTCTTTCTCTTCCGATTTCGCCTCTTCGCGCCCTTCTTCGTTGGCGATATCAGCTGCTTCTCGTATTCCTCGTTGTCGTTGCAATTGCTAAGATTCAAAGGATCACAGATGTTCGGCGGTATTATAACCTCGATCGTTTCTTTGCGATGCTTCGGCGTCGGTAGCGGACTCGATTTCGGTGTCACCGCGTTCATCGCACGATTTATCTCCTCGTCCTGCATACTGTTGAGATTCAAAGGATCGCATATGTTGCCACCGAGGAGAAACTTCGTCGGCGGTATTATACCCTCGTTCTTTCGCCTCTTGTATGGCGGAAAAAATTTGCCACTCGCCGTGAAACTCTGAAGTCTCTTGCGGCCAAATTTGAAGTGACGCGACTCATCGTGCTTGTGCTTCTTGTGCGAAGCGTTGAACAGCTTGCGCGATTTATCGCTATCCTTCTTGTTGCTGCCACCCACGTGGCCGACCCTCGTAGGACGATCGACCTGCGTCGAAGACATATCCCTCTACGACTTTTTGTCTAGCGGGAAAAATTTATTCGAAAACATGTCATTCAATGAATTCGTTATGGATTGGCGTAAACTTGATGGCATTAATGTGTACAAATGTTGAATCGAATAACGAATGACAATTTATTCAGCAATACAAGATTTTTATGAACGAATGAATGGCTAATTTAAAAGTTTGATAAAAATTACGTTAATTCATTGAGTAACAATGAAATTGAACTTATGTATGAGAAAGTTTGCAAGCATTTATCAATAAAATAACTGAATACTAAGATTCATAACTAAACCAATTGAATTGTGAACATTTTTTTTGTTGTGATTTTTTAATTTAGAATTGATCTTTTGTGACAATAGAACAGAATGTCAAAAGGATTTTTCTTTGAAATCATTCTAAAGATAATAATCAATTGTTTTTATATCACGATAATTCAAATTGTAGATGTTGGCGCGAAATGCCACCGCTATCGGCGTTGCCGCTTGTGACGTCACCGTTCGAACGCGACCGAATAGGCTATGTATACCGCTTACCCGCAAGTGTACACAAATATGAAATTTCGTGTCATTTTACATCTGAAAAAATCTCGAGCATTCTGAAAAAGTCGAAAACTAGTTCAATTTTCGTGCAACGGTGCTTGAAAGTGGATTCATGAAAGCAAATTCGAGTCATTTACCGACCGTGGATAACTAAACATTTTTAGGTTAGGAGAGGCTTGATAAATTGTGTCAGTTATTGCCGCTACGTATCATAAACATTTTGAAACAGACGTATTGAAAGAAAAATATTTCAATACAGTTTATGTTATAATACGTTTACACTGACATCAAAGTGGTATTCACACCAAAAATAAGTGGACGATAATTTCGGGTTGACACGTCGTGCTGCATCGAACCACAGATTTCGACGTTTTATGTCTTGTGGCATATTCAGAAATACCAATTAGGACCACTTTTCGTTGTATTTATACAAAGAGGAACGAAACAAGCTTTATACAATTTTGTCATTCCCATCGTTGACAGAAACTCGTATTACACGAGTAGTTCGTATACCGGCTTTCGAACGGTGACGTCACAGAGCGCTCGGGTAACTTCGGATGCTCTCGGCGCGTTTTTGCCGAGCCAAAAAGAACAAAATTTTCAAAGTGCTATATCGTTGTTAATTGTTGAAAAAAAAAAAGAAAAATACTTTGCTTTAAAAACCGCACATGATCTTTGCAATGAAAAAAAAAAATCATTTCACAACTCAATTATTGAATTGAAAACTGAGTTAATTAATTACGGAAAAACTAAATTTATTCAGCCGTAAAAAAGGCGACCTTTTTAATTATTTAAAACTCCAATTCGGTTGCTAATGCAGGAGATGAAAAAATAAAGAATTAAATGATTAATTAATTATTTATAAAAATTAATATAATTATGTATTAATAAAAAAATTTACAATTTAATTAAAATTAAATTGTTAAAAAGTTACCTTAATTGGTCACTAACAAATTAGACTAATAACTTTGAAAAATTGAATAAATAAATAAACAGAAAATTTTGTTAATTATTTAATGAATATTGCTCTTGCTATTCAACGAAATGGCTAATTCTTAAATCAACAGTTCGAGAAATAAAAGGTTTGATTATCTAAAGAGATAATTTATTTATAGATCATCTGGATAATCCATCAACTGAAAAGTTTCAATCTACTTCCAACATCTTTCGAAAAAATATCACTCACATTTGAAAATGCCCAAAAAAATGTCCATTAACCATTCAAACCCGAAATCCCAAAATTATCATGTCCGCTTAATTTCGAAATTTCACAAGTATTGAAACACAACGTTACAAAATTGATTTATCAATTTTTCTTTTTCCGATTCTATCGTCCAACTGTAAAAAAGAAAACGTATCTCTGGCACGACTTTATTTTACGTCATGAACGACCATCATTTTCAGGCTCGATTTTACCGTGCTGAAATTACTGTGTTTCATTTGTGTGTATTTTCTTTGTCGAGGGAGGGAGGCAAGAGAAGAGGATGATTGGAAATTAGGTTGACTTACAGTGATAATGATGAAATAGTAGAGATCAAATAGTCTTACGATCAAGTAATAGAGTTTAGGTATTTCCATATGGGCTTTCCTCTATTCTCCTCGTCTCATAGTCATACTTTGTTTCGCTCTCCATTTTTTTTTCCTTCCTCCTAATATGAATAATACGTACGATACGAAATTTAAACGATATTTGCAAATTTAATTAATCAATGTATTATTACTTCCGTAATAGATAACTATTTTTTCGTTAACGTAAAACAAAACAAAAAATATAATTATAAATGGTCATTATTGAATAGTAAATATTACATTATAAATAGTATTTCCAATTGAATATTAAATATTATTTATAGCCCAATACCTGCTACCAAACAGTGAGCAATTAAAGCCATGTTCATTGATATCACAATCGCGTATATCAGAGCGTAATTGCTAAAACGTTTTCAAACGTTCGTACATACGCTACATCGAAACGCGCGTGCAAACGTTTGCGTGACGACGAGCGTATCCGCGAAATTCTCGTGTCAAAGTTGCATCGTTAAAAAAAAAAAGAAAATAAAACAACGAGAATCGAAACGCAAGCACATTTTCCCCCCTTTTCGCCGTCTCCAAAACTTTTCAATAAACGCGATAGTACACGAGGAGTGCACGAGGAAAAAAAGATAGGCTTGCGTTTTTTAATAGGAAAGAGAGAGAGAGAGAGGGGGGAGAGAGAGGAATAGAAAAGCGACACAGGGATAATTGAAAGTACACACGTTCAATTGGCAATTACGAAGAGTGAGAAATTCTTTCGAATACGTGTGCGGCGCATAAGCCTACAACAAATACCGGCGATTCGTTTTTATCGTACGCATAATATTATTGAAACGCACCGCGAAAGGGTGTTCGTAAACGCGGCGCAGTGGTAAGTAAGCGAAGAGAGCAGAGAACGGTAGCAGCACGATACGTAAAAGTTATCGTTCCCGCGTCAACGCATGCGCAATAGAGCGGTTTATACATGCCATGGTAAACGGATGGTTCGTGCACCGAGAAAAAAAAAAAAGTCAACTCTTATCGTCTCGTTTCGTATCTAATATTTACAATAAAGCAATTATTCTTACCTCGAAACGGCGCGGCAACGTTTTTTACGGCGATACGACGTTAATCTTGGCCCTATTATGCACAATAACACGGTTAAAATTGCCAATACGCGGCGCACCCAGGCTCACGAGAATCGTTGTGCGCCCATCAACGATGGCGAATAGCTCTGCCTCGGTGTTACTCCGTTGCCTGCTCGGCCACCATTTTCCCATGTGGGCAGAGAGCGCTGCTCTCGGCGGCACGAACGAAACACACGCACGCACACACATACCTCGTTTCGTCGCTTCGGCAAACTTCGGACGTGTCGCGCGGAGCGCGCCGCGCTCGCTTGTACGGTCGAATCAAAGCGAGCGTCGTCATTACGCGAACGATATTTCACACGAGCGCGGCGAACAAGAGAGAAAGAGAGAGAGAGACAAGGAGCGGCTTGGAAGAGCGATGAATTTTACATCACAAATTATTTTTAAAGAAATTACGTGTAGGTTGAAGGTTTTGTTTTTATAACAAAAGGAATTGTAAGATATAGATTTACGAAGGACATTTGCGCACGTAAGGATGTATGAGTGTAGACACGAAGAAAAATTGCGCACACTTGAGACGTGCACCCGTCCACTTTGTCGTAAAAAACAATTCGTAATTTAAAGAAATGGATGCTTGAAGGTTTCTCAGGCTGGAATTTTGTCATTTTTTAAAAAACGATCCACGTTTTATTGAAAGTACGTTGAAAATCGAGTGACACACGGAGAGAATGTTAAAAATTACCGTGCAGTAACGGTAACTAGATGACAACCCTGAAACTTCACTTATTATTACTGAGTAAAACACAGATTTTCACGAAAATAAAATAAAATTTCTTCTTCAGATAGAAAATTTTACCAGATTTTCTAGTAAATTTTCATGTGTAACAAAATACGCAAAACTTGAATTTAAAAAAATATATAATATCAGCGAAATTTTACTGTACATTTTATTATTTTATGCCTTTCAAAAATGTCTATAAAAAAGTATCGTCTTTATAACAGTTATTTTAAGATTTATTATAAAATTTAATGAGTGTTATAGGAAAATGTATTGTGCTCTCGGTAAAAATTATCGTGCGTGCTACCCTTCTTGTATAGTAAAATTTTAGCTACGTATTTGAAATTTTCTGTAACGTGAGTTAAAAAAAACTTGTCGCATACGAATTATTATGCTTTTCTCACTTGTCACCACATTGAAATATATCACGGTGATTTTTGCCGTGAAATTCACGACAAAAATTACTTTTTAATTCTATCCGTGCATAAAAATTAAATTTTCCGATGTATTTCCGAAAACTAATAATTAGTCAAAAGAATTGAGGCTAACGTACACCGTGGCTGAAAAAAAAACGGAATTTTCGTAATTTTTTGTCTAGGAAGACGTGTGCAGGTTAAGCTTGTTTTTTACAACTTTAGTATTGACAAATATTAATGAGGTAGATACAATGGTTCATGCGGACCGCTGTTTGAAAAACGTCTTCCGCAATGACCACTGCTGCTCGGAAACAAATCATCCGCAATGAAAAAAAAATCAAACGCGTTTAGTGTTTGCATGGTATCCAGTGCTTGCAGTGTTGGGCAAAATTTAATTGCTAGGGTAACTACAGATCAACAATTAATTAATTGTTAATCACGACTATAAAATTAACAATTAATTAATTGTTAATCACGACTATAAAATTAACAATTAATTAATTGTTAATCACGACTATAAAATTAACAATTAATTAATTGTTAATCACGACTATAACAATTAACGATTAACCAATTGTAATTGTGAAAGCTCACGATTAACAATTAATTGTTAATTGTTGCAGTCGCAATTAACAATTAATCAATTGTTAATCGTAACTTTCCACAATTATGAACTAATCAATTTTCAATCTTTTTGGTGTATTTGATTAAAAACTGATTATTGTATAGGGCGCTGCTTAAGGCCAAGTGTCACACCGACCGAGCGGCCATGAGTGCGAGAGAGATAGCTGATTTGCAGATTCCCAATGATTTCTGAAACGGTTGATTTTTGGGAAAAAAAGAAAAGAAACACGTTCCGCTCTGTTGAACGACGAACAACGGCTTTCTCTTCTTTTGCCCGAAATATGTTCCGTTTAGGAGAAAACTTGGCAGTAGGATTTTTACCGACTGGACGTGTGACACATGGCCTTAAGGCCTTAGGCCACTGTAGGATTTTCCAAAAATCGTTTTTTTTTTGTTAAAAATGTACCTTAGTACCTATAAAATTATATTCCAAAAGATTATGGATGTAAAAAAGTATTCTAAAAGTGTAAAAAAGTATTCTAAGTATTCGATTTTCGAATTTTAGCGCAACCCTTCTTGATTCATGTCGTGACTTTCTACTAACTTTAAACGTGTTTATCTCAAAACTATATTTTTCAAGTCGGCCGGACTCATAACTCAAACCAATTTCAACCGATTCACTTGAAATTTTAACTGGATACATTCAGAATTACATTTTCTGAGACACTGCGTAGAATTTTTCAAAAATTATATTGCATAGTTCCTTTTTTTATAAACAATTTTCTGACGATTTTCTCATGGAATTTTATACTTTTTGTTTTAGAAATGCGCCATTTTGACAAAAAACAATATATCAAAAAAATCCTACGTACTTCGATGGCTATTCTTATATATAATCGAAAAAACTTTAGTGTCTCATCATGACTCAAAACTTATACGAGCTGTTGGTCCGGCCGTTGACCATCCAAAAATAAGGGCGTCATCGGAAAAATGCTGCACAGTCGCCATTTTGACGTGTATCGCTGTGAAAAAATAATTTTGTACAGTCAATTACGTGTATAATAAAACCCCTATTTTGTAATTCTGATTTATTTTATGGTTTCGCTGAAAAAAATCATAAAATATGCCCTCTTTTTGACCTCTAGAGTGGCCTAAGGCCTTAAAGAACTGCAAACAAATATCGGCAACGGGTGCGTTTTTATCGACGGAGCTTCGATCGCGGCGCGTACAATTTTAAAGCATTTTTTTTTCAGCCGTTACGTAGAAAAATATTTAGCGCTATTTTGTTCTCGTTCACGGATTGCTGCGATCACGTACGAGGGTAACGTCAAATTGCCGTTGCCGCACCTGCGCCAAGCAACGCGAACCCCGTTTCTCGAATGAACGCGGTTTAGATTTTTTTTTTTTTCGCGATCGTCAGGGAAGCTTTAGAAAAATCTTACACGCGTATTGAGACACGTCGTCGACGAGTAGTTAGATAGGGCTGTAGGCGTCCTGGGACGATTTTCACGAGAAAAACGGAAAAAAGTGTATGGATATAGATTATATGTATATATTATATAGGTAGATGCGATCAGTCACGATCGGAACATCGAATCGTTGAACAAATATGGCGAAAACTTCCGGTCCGCAGCGAACGATGATCGACAGATTTCGACTTTTTTCACTTGCCGAAGGAATAAATCCAACATTGTTGGAAAATTACAACGGAGACTGGAAAGTGTACGCGGATTTGCAGGTACACCTTTCCTTTTGTTTCAAAATGTGCCAATAGAATAAAATCTCCGCCATATCGTACGTCGAAGCGCCTCACGATATCCCGACATTTTTTTCGGTCACTATGTTTTGGCTAAATATTTACGAGTCGAGCGTTTTCTGAAAAATACTTTCGGTTTATATTGAGTCAACGGAGCAACAAATTCGTCGTTCCCCTTCATAATACTCAGAGCTAGTCTGCAAAATACGAAAATTTGAAGAAATTTCGCCTTTTTTTCGGAATAGCCCGTTCGAGTTGCAATTTTTCGGCTCAATATAAACAAGAATCCAACGACTTTTTAGACCATCGGACACTTCTAGATCTTAAAAGTAAAATTTTCCATCACGCCCGTACAGCCGAGTCGATTTCCATTTCTCTCCGCGACGACGACGAATCCCCTGGAGTCGAGTGCACCAACGACGACGCCAGAGAATGCAAAACTTTCGCCGACCCTGCCGAACGCCCCGATGAAGTCGCGCAAGTCGACGAGACGGCTAGAGCTCCGGCGCCGGAAGCTCGATTACTCGGAGGTGGACGAAAATTCGCAGGATGGCGGAATCGTCAGCACGCTCACAACTAAAACCAGGTCTTCGTCCGCGAAACACGAAGGAACGAAGAATCCTGAGGAAAAACAATTTCAAATGAGACAGGCGCGAAGAGGGGGCAAGAAATTGCCGATGTGCGACAAGGAAAACGATAGCAGTTTGGCGAATCTTTCTCGGATCGAGCAACCCTCGAGCACGAGACAAATGCGTAACGCGAAAATACGCGAAAAGCCACAAAATCCTTCGAAGCTCGACGGCGAATTTTCACACTTTAGAATATAGCAGTATCTTACGTTAGAAATAGTCAATAGTTGCGCGATTTCCCGCGAAGCGAAGACGCACATCCATCGATAATACGTATTATTGGAAAGGTCGTCGCGATCGTTCACCCCTTGTCATCTGGAAATTATGATTCTTTTGTTAGCCGTTAGTTGAGCATTGTCGAGAACACGACGGACGAGAGTTGTCGTGCCGACGAGTCGTTTAGGGTTCAAGCTCGAGGAAAAACGTGATTTTCTTTAATTCCATTGCTTTAAATCTCCCGAAGAATAATTCTCGGGCCTATTCTTAGTCATTAAGATATAAACGTTATTACGACAGTACTGGAAAGATGTGCGAGGGATTGGAAAGATGCTGCTTGGTCACAAGGATGTGATCCAGCAGCAAACGTGAATTTGTCGATTGTGAATTCGAGAGTGGCCATTTTCGTGAATAAAACTTTCATTTTTGCAATGTACACTGATCCAGGGTTCAAATCTTGGAACGTCTGAGTTACTCGACTAATAAATACTTGGTATTGTTTTTATCATTTTCAATGTTCCTAGGAATGGTCTATACAGCTTTTACCATCTTATGCGTCTTGCTTGTCGGCTCGGGTCTGAAGGTAGTACGAGTATGTACTGCATTACTAGATCATTGCTTGATATTTTTTTACTCGCAATGGATGTCACACATTTGCACAAATATTCAAAGACGCTAGCAAGGTTACCAGCTACTAATGCTAAATAAGTACTGTAGAAGCTCGATTATCCAAGGTAATATGCGGAGAGTGTACCTCGGATAAGTGACCTACTCCATGCATAGGCATAGCAGATTCTTCCGTTTTATTCGAGATTGTTCGTATTATCCATGCATACACCTCGGATAATGCGGAGGATTCGGATGAGTTGGGCGACTCGGATAATGCGGAACGCGGTTAATCGAAGGTTGGATAAACGTTGTTTTACTGTAAAACCCTCGAGAGATTTCCAGGATCGCGATGGTATTGAAAAGCCTAACGGTCAGAAAACGTTTTAATGAGAATTCGGTGGTCAACAGCAATGCTTAGTCTGCGAGCATAGGACTCTCTATCTCTCTGAACCAAGATAGCTATGGATTTGGGATCACTGATTTGTCACTCTAAGTCGTTATGTGAGAACCGCAGGCCAAAAACATAAGAAATCTGTCAGGTTTGGCCGACAAATACATTGCAAATTTACAGTCGCTCGGGAAATTATAGCAACGAATTAGCTACGTTCAATTACGTTCTACAGCTTACGTTCACGTCTCGAACGTTACTCAACGTCAAGATTGTTCTTGACTCAATATTCCTGGAATGCATAGAATCCTTATTTTGTGAATATGAAGAATTATACTCTATTATGTTACGAGCTTTTGGGTATTGAAATGCTGGGCTTTGAACATTTTCAGAAACTTTCCCTTGACTAGCTACTGTACATGCGCTGTCTAAATCCTTCAGGAGAAAGCTTTGATGCAGGACATTGATGGTAAAGGTAAATCGATAATACCGTTGTTCAATTTTGAAATCTTCCAAGGTCTCAAGCCACTGGAAACTTTCCGTCTTACTTCCATCGGCCAATTTGATTTGCGGACAACACACATGTTCTCCAAGGAGGAAGACAGCAGCCGAGTGTGCTTGAAAAAGGGAAAAATCAAATTATAAAATAAAACAGAAAATAACGATAGCAAGATTATTATATTTTTTTTAATGAAGTAGTGCACCAGGAGAACGGAGCGAAATAACGTGCGCAGCTTGCATTTTCGTATTAGGAGCAAGTGCAAGGTCAACATAACCTCACAAATTTTCGAGAGGACTTTTCTCATAAATGATTGAGGTTTAAAAAAAACCCAAGCATCAGGCACTATAGAATTCCCGGACGCAGAGTTTGACGATTTTCTTTTACCCTGAATATTATTCAGTTCTGAGAAAAATCGGTGCTAAAATTGGTGAGGTTATGTTGACCTTCCAGATGCCCTTAGAGCTTGCAATCACAATCAATAAAAGAAACGAATTCACAAATGAGAAAATTACAATCGTACTCATTCAATTTCCTTAATACGCGTCAATAAAAAAAGTTACAACACAGATTAATTGCACGATAATTAGCGTAGTATCGCATAGAATTGTTTTTTGCAACAATTAAATATTCTTTGTTGATTGTTTACGTTCTCGTGTGACACGCCGAACCGCCGTTAGCGACGAATTCCAATACTTCGTTTCGCTGTACCATCGGTCGATAAGACAGATTTCCCATAGAAGATCAGAATGAAAAGCGGCCTTTGGCGCTGCGATCGACATTCGCAAAGAGAGGAATTTTCAAAGTAGATCAACAAGTCTGTAGAACCAATGAACTTTATGGAGTTTGTCCTCCAAACCGAATGCGTTTTCTGAAAACTTCCCGAGTTAAAAGTAAAAGCATCACGATTTTTCTCAGCTGCGCTCCAACAATTCGCGTATAGCTGTGAAAAAATTCGCAGTGACTACGCGGTTGTTGATCCGGCCGCTATTTTCCGAGGGCAGCACTCCGCCGGTCATCGCTAATTATTGGATAGTTCGAAGCACTGATTCGCCGAGGGATTTTTCTCATATAGCAAATCAGCGCTGCGAACACATCCGACTTGACGAAATCCGAAACTCGGATGTACGTTACGCACGCAATATTCGGAAGGACGGAAAAAAGAAGCGATTCGAGCGAAGAGTTTGTAGATCGACAGGTAATTATAAAAATGCCCAGATTAATGAAATATTCGTTTAATAAAAATAATCAACTACACTAGGATATCTTTATCTTAACTTTCCTGCTTAAATTTTTCTCTCGACCGTCTTTTATTCGTCCCTAGGACAAAAAATTTCGAACATTCGTCGCGAATTGATGCATTCGCGGATGAAACAAACCTCTTGGTTATTGTCCGTGAAAGTAGCAGTGTAAACCCCTCGGGGGAAGCGTCGGTACTGTTTCTTGGACGCTCCTTGCGAAAGACTAGTCGAAAATTAATTATTGCGCAAAAATAAACTTTTATTTCTCGCATAAGTAGCTGGAATTTCCGTAATTGGGGGAAAAAGGCTTTTAGAGAGAGGAGAATATAAATGAAAGAATTAGTATACGTATATTTATGTATATTGATACAGAATAAGGGTAGATAGCTGCGGCAGGAATAAAAACGGATGAAAATGGCGCATTCTTCGGATACGCAACGAACGTTGATCGAAAAAGATCGGGAGTCGATACCAGAAGGGGTCGTGACAGCATTGTTGGAAAAATTCAACCAAAACTCCGTGGCATTTAAAGTGAAATCACAGGTATTTTTGCAAAACTCCATAGCAATATTCGATCGTTTTGTAATGCAAAAAAATAATTTAAAAAAACCTCTCTGGCTTGTGTGTTTTTCATAAGAATATAAATATAGGAGTATCTCCTTTCATGAAATTAAAAAATAATTAGCGATACATAATACAATGTATGAAAAATCTATTTTTTGTTTGTTCAAATTGTCGCTAAAGATAGCAGAAAAATAAAAAAAAAAAACGTTTCTTTAAAAACCGAGTCCAATAAAAGAAAATACTGAAAAATAATGTTAAACTGTAGGAAAAAAATTTGAAAAAATCGTATAATTATTTTTTTTTACATCTATTCGCTAAAAATAGCGGAAAAATAAAAAGAATTATGATTATTTTTTTAAATTGAGCTAAATTGCGGAAGAATAAAAAGAATTACGATTATTTTTTTTAATTGAGCTAAATTGCGGAAGAATAAAAACAAGTACGATTATTTTTTTTAATTGAGTTAAATTACGAGCAAATCAATGGAAAAAATAACAATGTAAAATTGTATGAAAAAAAAAATGAAAAAAAAAAACGTACCATTATTTTTGTTTCAACGATTCGCTAGAAATAGAGAAATAATAATAAAAAATTACGATTATTTTTTGTTTCAACTGAGTTAAATTACGGACAAATCAATGAAAAATAATAATAATAACGTAAAACTTCATGGGAAAATTGCGTTTTTCCAGTCAATTTTTTTTCCTTGGGCCTAAATCGAGTTTTCACATGTGGACTATTGTTTTCTACACGTTTCGCAGTCAAGAACTCGCGAATCGAGGGCATCGAAAAGAACAAAAGAAAAGAACGATGCGTCGTTCGTGCCTGGTGTACCGGAAAACAAGATGAAAAAACATTGCGATGGTAGAAAGAGGACGACGAGGCAAGTGGAAACGAAAGTCGCGCGGAAGAACTCACCGGACTCTGCGGTAGAGACGCTTCTGTCGACGCTCGGGGATTACGAGATGACGAATCAGCGATCGACGAGTTTGCGCGATAACGCGAACGAGCGATTGCTCAGAACGGACAAGGATAACGATAGCGGTGCAGGAAATTCTTACGTACCGGAGCGGCCGAGACGAATATCTAGCGTCGATAAGACGCGAAAAGCCGCGAAGAATAATTCAAAAAATTTGCCCTCGTTCGGAGGTGAGAAAATTTAGAATTGAACGAACTAAAGCGACTTGAAACTTTTGGTATTGCAAAACAAGTGCCAAAAGTCCGAAAAAAAAAAATAATAATAAAATCGCGATTTATGATTTATCGAATATTCACGTATGCGCGTGCAGAGCCGGGCTGCCTCGTGAGAAACTCTCCGCAGCCAGATCTCGAGTACGTACGACAAAAGAGGCAAGCGTGGCTGAAAACTAGAGAAACCGATGGCACGTGGATACAGTGCTGTTATCGAGAATGCGGCAAGTGGCGATTGGCTTTCGAGTACGAGGATGCCGCATTAGTGCCGGATAAATGGTTTTGCAACATGAACCACGGTCAATATAAACATTTATTTTCATTAATCCACAGTCTCCGTGATTTTGTACGGACGTCTAAATATTTTGGATATTATTATTTTTTATCAATACAATTAATTGTATTGTCTTATTAAGGTAGTAGTCTCGCTGAAAGTCACGTTGAAACGTTTATTCTCCTCTCAATCGATGAAAGCTTCGAAATATTGCGAAATATCCTTATAATGTAGGTTGTACATCTTTTATCGGGATGTAAAAACTTATGAAGTAATGATGAAAACGCCTAATGTTTTACCTAACCCTCACTTTTGTATCAGACTATCCATTCCGGCTACACGGAGAGAATTAAATGTTAAAAATTACCGTGCAGTAACGGTAACCAGATGACAACCCTGAAACTTCGCGTATTATTACTGAGTAAAACACAGATTTTCACGAAAATAAAATAAAATTTCTTCTTCAGATAGACAATTTTACCAGATTTTCTAGTAAATTTTGATGTATAACAAAATACGCAAAACTTAAATTTAAAAAATATATAATATCAGCGAAATTTTACTGTGCACTTTATTATTTTATGCCTTTCAAAAATGTCTATAAAAAAGTATCGTCTTTATAACAGTTATTCTAAGATTTATTATAAAATTTAATGAGTGTTATAGGAAAATGTTATGTGCTCTCGGTAAAAATTATCGTGCGCGCTACCCTTCTTGTATAGTAAAATTTTAGCTACGTATTTGAAATTTTCTGTAACGTGAGTTAAAAAAAACTTGTCGCATACGAATTATTATGCTTTTCTCACTTGTCACCACATTGAAATATATCACGGTAATTTTTACCGTGAAATTCACGACAAAAATTACTTTTTAATTCTCTCCGTGTACTAAACATAGATATTTTGCGTATACGGATATGCACACACTACTGTAATCTAGTCTGCTCCAGTCACTTCGTGGCGCTACCGTCGCTTAGACATTGCTTAATTTGAATCCTTATATCTCTGAAACTAGACGGTAAAAATTCATGGTTTTTTTACCCACTCCATCATATGTTCCTCTGTAATTGAGAATTTTTTTTTGCAAATCTGTAGAAAAGTTTCGAAGTTATTGCGTGAAATGTGAAATTTTCCACAGCTCCCCATAAGTAGACGTGTACAATCATGAAATCTTTGATTCCTAATATCTCAAAAATGGAGCGATGAATCCTTTTGAAATTTTACAGGTAATCATTTAATAGGGTCCTGTATGAGTCCTCAAAATAAAATTTAAAATCTATAGAAAAATCTACAGATATTACACAAAGTGCAACTATTTCATGGTATTGAAAATCTAATCAGACTTTTCGGGTGATAAAAAAAAGTACATGCAAGTAATATGAGTTGCTCTCTCTCTCTCTCTCTCTCTCTCTCTCTCTCTCTCTCTCTCTCTCGCTCTCTCTGTCACTCTCAAACAAACAAACCCAAACAAACTGCACGGTACTCTCAGCGAACTTCGGTTCCAGAGTACGGAATAAACACTTCTCTCTCTCTCTCTCTCTCTCTCTCTCTCTCTCTCTCTCTCTCTCTCTCTCTCTTTCTCTCTCTCTCTCTCTCTCTCTCTCTCTCTCTCTCTCTCTCTTTCTCTCTCTCTCTCTCTGTCTCTCTCTCTCGTTCTCTCACTCCCTAACTCTCTCACTTTCTTCTCACATCCTCACTCTCGCACTCTCTTACTCACATTCTCACATTCTCATTATCCATCCATCCATCCATCCAAACCAAACTAAACCAAACCTCAACAAACCCCAACAAACCTCAACAAATCTCAACAAACCCAAACAAACCCAAACAAACCTCAACAAACCAAAACGAACCAAACGAACCTCAACAAACCCAGACGAACCTCAAACCCAAACGAACCCAAACCCACCAAAACATTGTAATATACATACCAAAATTGAAACTTACAACTTGTACCCACAAATGACTACTCTACATGTAATGCAGCATTTTTCAACAAATCACAGGCATTTAGCATATCGCAGCTCCCCCCACCCTGCTACACCAAAGCACTGCCGCTGTAGTGTGGGGGTAGCGTTAGTTTCGTGTGACATCTCGCTAAATCAGGTCCCCTATATACATCTTTAAAAGCATTTTCAATGCTAAAACGCTTTGGCGAGACTACTACCTCAATCACGTCATTCTGTATTAACGTACGGTTCTGATTGACGTTTCAATTGGTGGCTATCACTTTGTCCACCACAAGTAAGTGTTGTCACCATATTATTTATCGAATTTGGACACGAAAATTTCTGTTTTATCGATTTTATAATGCAAAATCGAGATCGATCATCTTGAAATATGGGGTGACTTTGGCTCGATTTTTCAATTCCATTTTTACTCCTACAAGAGTCACATATTTTTTAAATTATTTTTCTCTATTTTTTTTTCTTACATGTAAATTAAAGTTGAGTATATTTTTACTTTATTTGCTAATACTTTTTTATTATTGAAATAATAAAATAATACTTGTATTGTTTTTGATATTTTTTACGGTTTTTTTATCGTCCATTTGGCACTACGTAAAATTAGAGACCAGGTAGACTTTGCAGTCTCTATTTTGTCAGTATTTTTGTCTCTCTATTTTGTCAGTTTTTTTATCTTCAAAATTTACATGTTATGTTACTCTTTTTTCAGTCTTATATTTTTTTGGTACGCATAAGTAAAGACTGGATATATTTTGGAATATTATTCTCAATTTGGAGAAAGTAAAATCGGAAAATGAATATTTATTTTGAATACACGAAAATCGCGACCGTGACAATGAGACAATAGGATGGTCTTCTCTTCGTATTCAATAATTCGCGATGAGAATTCGGTCATGAATAATCGCGTCGATAATCGCGCAGATCCCGAATTCGCATCTTGCGACGTGCCGGAAGAACATATACCCCCTGAAGTGCTCGAAGAACAGCTGGAGACGGAATACCACGTTGGATCCATCGTGTGGGCGCGTCTCGATGGTTATCCCTGGTCGCCGGCCATAGTTGACGATTGCCCGGACGAATTGCGCTGGTGTCAGCTGGTCGGAAAGTCGCCCATTCCCGTAAGCGAGTGTTCGCTCAGAAAAAACATATTTTCACATGCAATATTGTCTTCGTTAGAGAAGTATAGAGTGAAAAGTGTGAGGATATCTGAATCAAGTCGAGAATGGTAAAAATTGAGATTGAAAAAAAAAGGGAAAATCTAAATGAAACGTTGAATAGATGAAAATCGGAAAATGAAAAATATGACAAAGAGCAGAATCAAAGTAAAACGTGTCTAAGAAATAAAATCCGGTATCCATTGGTACCGGATAAAAAGAACATTGATCATGATATAAATGAAAATCATTATCGAAAAATGGAACGTTAAAAAAAAGTCAAAATAAGACGTGTCAGAGGAGAAAATCGTGCAAAAATATGTCGAAGAACGAAATAAAAATAAAACGCGTTGAAGAAATCTGATATTAGTTTATATCAGATTGAAAGAAGAAAAAATCATGTTATAGAAGAAAATCGAATGAAAACTTTTTAAAAAGATAAAAATAAGTCATCTCAACGAAGAAAATCGGAAAAATATGCCAAGGAAAGGAATTCCAATTAGATGGGATCAAAGACGAAAATAAAATAAAAAATGTACCAAAGGTAAAAAACCAACTGAAAAATGCCAGAGAAGAAAGTCAACCTAAAACGTGATCAGAAAAGAAACTTAAAATAAATCATGGCAAATATCCGTGAAAATAAGACGTGTCAATGAAGAAAATAGGAATGAACAAAGCCGAAAATTAAAAAAACGAGAAAAATCCTGGTAAAGTACAAAAGTACAACAAAAAAAACTGAATGAAACATCTCAAAGATAGAGATCGAAGTAAATCATGGCAATGAAAAAAAAAACAAAATTAATGTGTAAAAGAGGAAAACTCGAAACGATCCGTGTGAAAAGGGTTCGTTCTGCTTCGATTGAACGAAATCATCGAAAGAAAATTGTTCTTCCAGACGAAGTATCACGTGGTATTCTTTGATCCGAAAAAAAAGCAACGTGCCTGGATCCGGACCAGAGACTTGAAGGCGTACCAAAAAAACCTCAGGGAAACTGTGGTGAAAAAGGTACCGATACCGATTACGAATACCAGTGGAGCATCAAAATATTCTTCAGGCTCTCCTTCACCATACCTAGCCGAATATTTTTCAATTTCCAATGCTCCTCTATCCTTGCGCAATTTTACGGCCCCGTCCCATTAACTTTCACCCTCCACCCTTATCACTTCGCACATTTCCTGTTCGCTGCAAGACGTTATTTCGGGGAAAGGATTACAACGGTTTCTTGGACGACGCGTGTGCACTGGCGAACGAAGCCTCGTTCATGACGATCTCAGGCAGGCTGGAGATATTCGGATGGAAAGCCCAGTGGCCCAAAAGAGGTCCGTCCATCTCGAGGAGAAGTGGCGATTGTACCGTCCAAACGATGAAAAGGAGGGCCGAGCTGGAATACTGTGACGGGGACATCGTTTGGGCGCATCTGCGAGGATGCCCGTGGTGGCCAGCGATAGTGGACAAATGTCCCATCGTCCGGAACTATTACCAGATACCGGAACACCCTGGCGACCCGGTGAGCGTTCGTAAATATTGTTTTGAAAAAAATTTGGTGAAAAATCCAGATAGAATTCGGTAGATCGTCCAAATTAAATTCAATAGAAAATTGAAATCAACGTTAGTAGAAAATTCGCATGGGTTTCACTAGAGAATTCAGATGGAATTCAGTAGATAATTCAAATGAAATTCAGTAGAAAATCCAAATGACATTCAGTACAGAATTCAGATGAAATTCATTAGAAAATTTGCATCATATTCAGTATAAACTTCAAATTAAATTCAACAAAAACTTCAAGCGAATTTTCACAGAAAGTTCAATTGGAATTCAGCAGCTAGTACAAATAAAAATCAGCAGATTTCGACACTCAGAAATTCTAACGACACACAATTAAGGGATGTCGTCAGCGATTTTTTGCGATTTTTTTTGGGTGCAAGGACAAGTAAGAGGATTATAGTATACAAGGATATTATTAGTCATATCTTCAAATGAACAAACAAAAATTTACATTAAAAAATTATACAAAATGGTGACGCTGAAGCTACTTTCGCGAGGCATGTTGAATCTGAGACACTCTGCGGCACGCAGTATAACTGACGCAAATATGAATCTACAAAAAAAATAAAAATTCCTATTCATTTATATGAGTATAGCTAGAGAAATACGTAGGGAATTTTGAAAATATTAATTTTTGTGTAATTGGCAAGGCTAAACATGTACGACATGATCTAAACTTGTAAATCCACGATTCGCCCATTTTGGACTAACTTTTTGCCCGATGGTCCATCCGGTAATACCTTAATTCAATTCGCCCTCGAGACAGAAGCGTTTCAATCGGACTTTTTCTTCCAGATCATGTTCTACGTGGTATACATGAGCGAGAAGGTGCTGGAGGTCGATTGGTTGCCGCAAACTGAGCTAAAACTTTTCACTCATGCAAGCTATACTCAATTGGTGAAAAGGGTGAGTATTCAAAGAAATATCCTCTTATTGATCATTGATTAAGTCATTACTCGACGCGATTTGAAAGTCAAGCATTATGTGGATCGTCAATCGTTGAAGCACAATAGAAACTATTTTTGCAAATAATACACACATGCGTGTACACAGTCTGTTTGACAAGAGAGCGTACGGCGAAACTCCAAAAGTATTTGGGAGAAGGCATTGGAAAAAATACACACACACACTACATGATAGAAACCGTGATGCTTTATTATTAATAAGTCGTCCATTGTTCTAATCGGCTTAATAAGTTCGTTACGTTGTCCTAATCGCGGTTTAAACTTTTTTTCGCCCAAGCGAGTCTTTTTTCAACGTGCTTTTCGGACATAGCGATTCATCTGTGTCCACGGTCGGACGACGACTGACGCTTTCTATACAAAGCATCTTAGTGTAAGGATTGCGCTAGCTACGCGCGTTCGAATCTACTCTCTAACGGTTTCCAGGAAAAAAAAAAACGTAGCCGTACACGTTTCTGTCAAACTATCTGTACGTATGTGAAAGAAAATTTCTCACAGTTGCAAAATTTCAACAGACGCGATACGGCGAAATAGACTACAAAGTTGATTTAGAAAAAGCCCTGGCTCTGGCGGAAGAGGCCAAAAGTCTTCCGGTGAGCGCGCGATTAGAGAGATTCGGTGTGAACGCGGGGCAATTTTCGATGGCAGCTAGGAACGGATTGCAAAGGTTGTCTGTGTCGGAAGATGCGTCGAATACATCGCTCGCAGAGGAAAACTTGTGGAGTGATTTTCTGGACTCCGACGAGACGTTGAGCCTGAGTAATGGAGTCGAATCGTTTTTCGATTTCGATCCGACAGACGATGAAGCTGATACTGGCTTCAACATAGTCAATTGGAAATGGAAGAATAAAGTCGGCGATGTGACAAAGGACGGGGAGGAATGCAGGCGAATGGATTGGCGGTCCCTTGAGATCGACGGGATATCCATGGTCTTCTCCGAGCCGTTGTCATCGACCTCATCCGAGTCACCCGTGAATATCGTGAAGAAATCGACGACCTCGAACAACAAGAAGTCCGAGAACCTTCTGAAGCAGGGATTGTTCTTCAGAAACCCAAGCACCGTTCGCTCGGAAGGCCTCTGAGAGAACGCCAGAAATTGGAAGATACCAAAAATAGTTTAAAGTATTCGTCGTTATTTTCTTTCATTTCTATTAATCCAACATTCATGTTCTCTTTCTCTGCGCATTTATTCGTGCCAATTAATTCACACCAATTAATTTATAACAAATCAGTCCTATCGACTCGAAATTCGTCCATTACTACTCTTTCAATCGATCGAAAGACACTGCGAAAAAAAAATAATCAATGCCAAACAAGCGATACCAAAAATACTTTAAAAAATCAAATAATATAGTGACGAATTGAGAAGTGTACCGTGAAAATCTGTGAAAAACTATAAGGTACACGCGTCGATAACGCCATTGATAAGTGTAGATCGAAGAGAATCCGCTGTGTCAATCATGAAGCAAACGCCGCGCGTCGGGTTCACTATAGACAAATACAGATGGAATCTTGTGATTCTTGTAAGATATAATTATAGATTAGAACATTGTGAGAAAGTGATTGTACGTGTTGATTGAATCATAAATCGAAGAAATACTTGATTAATGAATAAATCCATTTCTCATGCGTATTTATTATAGTATCGTTATATAATATGCAATAACATATTGTGTGGATCAGACCTTTTCATTCTATGGATAACAAATCTGGATAATTAGCTACGTATTAGGTGCACAAATAAGTTTTCCGGCCTTTTTTTATACGAAAATGATGATTTATTAACTTAAAATGAAGGTACATTTTAATCGGGAAAGTAATCTCCGTTTGCTTTTACACATTTTTCCCACCTGACGGACAGATTGCGAATTCCTTGGCGGTGAAAAGATGGTGGTTTAGAGGCGATATAGTCGGCAATGGAATTTTTTATGCAGCAGTAAACGTGAATTCGTCGATTGCGAGTTCGAGTGTTCGAATCTGGGATCGTGTTGGGTACTCGGTCGAATCACTACTTCGTATTGTTTTTCTCATTTCCAATGTTCCTTGGACTTGCCTATCTGGCTTTCATCTGATGCCTCTTGCTTGTCGCTCCAATTCTGAAAGTAATACGATCACGTAACGTATCACTAGATCATTGCTTGATATTTTTTACTCCCAATAGATATCGCCTATTCGCACAGGTGTTCGAAAACTCAAGCAAGGTTATCAGCTACTCCCGCTAAATAAATATAACCGGTCATGGATTACAATGTTATTGAAATGCATACATGTCAGCAAATGTTTCGATGACAGTTCTGTGGTCAATAGCAGCGCTTAGTCTGCGGGCACAGGACTCCTCTTTCTGAACCAAGATAGCTATACATTTGGGATCACTTATTTGTTACGCTAAGTCGTTACGTAAGATAATAAGAAATCTGTCATGTTTCGGCGACACATCAATTACAAATTTACAGTCAAGCGGGAAATTATAGCAACGAATTTGCTACATTCAAATACATTTTACCGCTTACACTCACGGCCCGAATTTTGCTCAACGTCAAGACTGTCCCTGACTCAATGTTCCTGGATTACAATGCATAGGATCCTTATTTTCTGAATTTGCAGAATTATACTCTATTATATTACGATCTTTTGAATATTGAAATGCTGGGCTTTGAACATTTTCATTAAGAAACTTTCCCTTGACTAGCTACTGTACGTCTGCTATCTAAATCCTTTAGGAAAAAGCTTTAAGACAGGACATTGATGATAAAGGTAAATCGATAGTACCATTGTTCAATTTTGATATCTTCCAAGGTCTCAAGCCACTGAAAACTTACTGGCTGACTTCCATCAGCGAATTTGATTTGCGGAAGGCACACATGTTCGTCAAGGAGGAAAACAGCAGCCGAGTAGGCTTGAAAAAATGAAAAATTAAATTATAAAATAAAATAGAAGTTTACAATACAAAGTCAACCAACTATAAAAAAAAAATGAAGTAGCGGACTAGAAGATCGGAGCAAAATACAGTCTGT
This sequence comes from Ophion ventricosus, assembly GCA_963932345.1. NCBI lineage: Eukaryota > Metazoa > Arthropoda > Insecta > Hymenoptera > Ichneumonidae > Ophion > Ophion ventricosus. The sequence goes on from OZ010712.1 coordinate 31,061,018, forward strand.
TTGAGAAAAGCGTGTACAGCTATATTTTTTGTTAGAAATTGTTACAGAGTTGATTCGAACATGAGCAGGTAAGATGCTTTCACCAAGATGCTCTGTATACAAAGCGTTAGTGTCGTCAAAGCGTGGACACAGACAGACTGCTATTGTCCGAAAAACACAAAAGAGACTCACTTCGGCGAAAGAAAGTTTGTACCCCTATGGGGACAACGTATTGAATAACTGAGAAAACCCAGTTCGAAAATTTGTGAGGTTATGTTGGCCTTCTACATGCCCTTAGAGCTTCCGATGACAATGACAAATGACAAATAAAACAAGTTACAACGCAGATTAATTCCACGATGATTCAGCGTATTATCGCATCTAATATATTTTTTTTTGACACAATTAAATATTCTTCGTCGATTGTTTACGTTCTCGAGTGACACGCCGAACGGCCGTTCGCGACGAATTGCAATACTTCGTTTCGCTTTACCATCGGTCAATAAGAGAGATTTCCCATAGGAGATCGGAATGAAAAGCGGCCTTCGGCGTTGCGATCTACATTTGCTAAGAGAGCAATTTTCAAAGTAGATCAACAAGTCTGTAGAACGAATAAACTCTATGGAGTTTGTCCTCCAAACCGGAGGCGTTTTCCATCGGGACTTACGATCAATTCCTTTTGAAAATTTCCCGATTTAAAATGAACTGCATCAAGATTTTTCTCGGCTGCGCTCCCACAATTCGCGTAAGGCGTAAGCTTCGTGAACTTGGCAATCCGACTTAGACTTTTCAATGTTTTTTAAATTGTAATCGTTGTGGGTCGTTTGTGGTTGATTGTGAAATCATTAAAACGTTTATGAGAGCGTTATGCACTTGAATAATGAGAACTGAAAATTGTCGGTAAGTTATCGACCCGACTACCGGGTGAGTGAGCGTCTCGACATTGCCTTTTCGATGTTTGGTTGATTTTGAGATAAATTCGAACTTTTGTGAGACCGTTATTTGTTTGAAAAATGTGAATTGAAAATTGTCGGTAAGTTACCGACCGGACTACCGAATAAAAAATACTTTTTTTTTCTGTGCGGGTATATAATCATCCTCGTCGTCACATACATTTGGTTCGGTGATCGCAAATCGAATAACCGCGGCGTTGTCGATGTCGTCGACGAATCGCAAAAAATCTTCATCGATTTCATCGACGCTCAAAAGGATGTGAAAAAAAATTGAAAAAGAGTAATTTTTTTGTAACAATAACAATTATGTATTTATTATATAAATAAATACTGTAAATTAAATAATGTTAACATATTATACGCTCAGCTTTCCAATGCTAGATCTATTGTAGCTCGTTCCCGTGAAAATTACAGGTAAACAACAATTAGGTTAAGTACTGAGAAATCCTGATTTTTAAGGGCATTTTCGAATGCGCGAGAAAAAAAAAGCAGAATTAAAAAACAAAAACATCTTCCTACGACCACTTTTAAGGGAGATATCGAAATAGTTAATTAAACCGTGAAGGGGTGCTGTGGCGGGAGAGGCGGTACTCCCACTACGCCGCCCGCACGCACCGACGACGCCGTTCCCTACACGGAGAGAATTAAATGTTAAAAATTACCGTGCAGTAACGGTAACCAGATGACAATCCTGAAACTTCGCTTATTATTACTGAGTAAAACACAGATTTTCACGAAAGTAAAATAAAATTTCTTCTTCAGATAGAAAATTTTACCAGATTTTCTAGTAAATTTTCATGTGTAACAAAATACGCAAAACTTAAATTTAAAAAATATATAATATCAGCGAAATTTTACTGTGCATTTTATTATTTTATGCCTTTCAACAATGCCTATAAAAAAGTATCGTCTTTATAACAGTTATTTTAAGATTTATTATAAAATTTAATGAGTGTTATAGGAAAATGTACTGTGCTCTCGGTAAAAATTATCGTGCGTGCTACCCTTCGTGTATAGTAAAATTTTAGCTACGTATTTGAAATTTTCTGTAACGTGAGTTAAAAAAAAACTTGTCGCATACGAATTATTATGCTTTTCTCACTTGTCACCACTTTGAAATATATCACGGTAATTTTTACCGTGAAATTCACGACAAAAATTACTTTTTAATTCTCTCCGTGATATTTCACGCGCGCGAGATCGGCTTCAATCTCTCTATGTGGATTGCGATAAACACTCCAACGGGTTTTCATCATATTGCATGTTATGCCTAAAGGTATTAGGAAAACTTACGAATTTGAAAATCGCGAAAATGTTGATAAAAACAATAATAAATGAAAGAAGCATAAAAATGACTATATCTCCTCTTGTAATGAAGATATCGAATTACTTTTTTTTAGAAATTGTGCGTCAGAGACCTACAAGAATCTGAAAGAATCTTTCAAGTAGCCTCAAAATTCAAGTACATCATTTAATTTGTTTATAAGCAAAAAATCTTAAGCTCCGAAAAAAGATCTTTTTTTTTTATTTAAAAATTCGGCATTGAATCCTGAATATACACGCTATATAATGACCATCACGTAAATTTTTTTCCCATGTGTCCCGTCTGGATCCTTTGCTATAACGAGGTGCCGGATTTACGTAAATCAGTAATTACTCGTTAACTATATGACCCAGCTCGATAAAATTTAAAGATATCTTTTGGGGATAGTTTCTTCTAGATGCTGATTGAGTTTCAGAACACTAAGTTCATTAATCAACAAAGTACATGCAAGAATTTTTTTTTCTTTGTTCATCGATTATTTGCCGTTAAACTAACAATCATACGTGATCTTTGTATAAGATTTATTTTATAGATGACCTCATGCTGAACAACTTTTGTAGGAAGCATTTTTCCATATAACCAATTCCAAGAAAGATATCATTAAAAAACCGAGTTTTTATTTTTTAACAATTTCTGGTCGTCGCAAAATACCATTTTTTTGGATAACTTCAGGGTACATTCCTGGTAACCCAAATTACGCCAAAGTCCCCAATTTTCGCCCCCCCCCCCCCTTCCAGGCCCACGTACCAGGACCGTAACGCCTGGCCGAAGCCCCCCGCCCCGCCGCTATTCCGTTACGTAACAGGTGCTTTCAAAACTTTTCACAAAGCGAAAAAATACGAATGCTACAATTAAACAAAATACTTTATATTAATCTTTTGCGTATCATAATTGTTTTTTTATAATTATAAATTTTACAGAAAGCACCCAGACAAATCATATATTTTACGGTTCAATTTTTTTTAATTAAAAAAATTAACTCTCTTTACATAGGTCAGAACAAAAAATTTACCGAGTTCGAGCGACGTTTGTTTATAGAACTGGCGAATTTTGACTCGGACGGTAACAATTGAAAATAAAATATTTTTAAATAGCAGATTTTGCATTGTAGGAGCTGTGTGAACAAAAGATTTTAAATTTGGAAGATGTATTAAATATATGAAAAAAAATGTTATCCATGTACGTTAAGAATTGCATACATTGAAATAAAATATTAATTTTTTTCTTATATTATTAAATTCAGTCGAATCATCATTATTTTTTTATTGTAGCATTCGTATTTTTCGATCACTTGAATCCGCGACTTGCATAGGCCGGGTATGCAAGTCGTGCCTTCGACCGCTCGAATCCGCGACTTGCGTAGGCCGGGTATGCAAGTCGCGTATTCGAGTAATTGCGGGAAAAGGCTTTCAGAGAGAGAATAATATGAATGAAAGGATAGTATGCGTATATTTATGTATATAGATACAGAATAAGGGTAGATACGGCAGGAATAAAGAACGGACGAAAATGGCGCATACTTCGGGTAAGCAACGAATATTGATCGAAAGAGATCGGGAGTCGATACCAGAAGGGGTCGTTACGGCATTGTTAGAAAAATTCAACAGAAACTAGGGAGCATTTAAGGTGAAATCGCAGGTATTTTTGCAATACTCCATAGCAATCGTCTTGTAATGTAAAAAAAATAATTAAAAAAAACCTTTCAGGCTTGTGTGTTATTCTTTGGATAGGTATTGCTAATTTCTTAGTTTTTTTTTAAATTTTAATGTTTTTTCCTAAAGTACAAGCTGTTCGCGTTTGTTACCTATTTTTTCCTCCACTGTGGCTGTTTCTTTCCTCCTTTTTTCCACACTCCTTTTTTCTTCACCTCCCCCCCCCCCCTCCTTGCGGCCGCAGCCGACTTCCCCCTCTGTATCATATTCATCATGACATTTCTGTCATGGGTATAGGGAAACTGCGGAAAACCTATACTAATACAGCCGGTCATCAAGTTCGCCCCCCAGTCGTGGAACTAATCTTATTTCGCCGCGAAATGCCGAAGAAAAACATTTCACGACGAAATGTACGCGACTGGAAATCGAACCCGGGACCTTCCGGTCTAGTGGCAGGTTTAGTGGCAAGCACGCTAACCACTAGACCATTGCACCGGGTTTACTAATTTCTTAGTTGTAAAATTCCATTTTGAAAATTTCGCATCGCAAAAAGGAAATAATAATTGAAATACATGATAATTATTAGGCTTTCGAAAACATCCGATATATTTTTAAACCTTTCGATAAGAAAAAAAAAAGAATTGGTAATTTGGATATCTGGAAAGTTTGATATGAAACTTTTGTTTCCAGTTTCGTAATTATTTATGATTTTGAATATTTTCATATTTTTTTTTTCATATACGTTTCGTTAAATATTACTGGAAAAATGGCACGACGGTAAAAATAACTTTTCAACGATAAAAAAATTGTGCACTGTAGGAGCTCCGATAACTTTTTCAATATTATTTGTCTTCAAGAATATATATATATATATATATATATATATATATATATATATATATATATATATATATACAGTACTGGACAAAAAAAGTACGTACCAGTCGAAATTTCTTACCGCACTAAAATTTACATAGCGCACTCAAAAATAAAGGTAATTGAATTTCCCAAGTGGCGTTTTAAAGAGGACAAGTTTACCTTTATTTTGATTTTTTAGAAAATTCTCTACGATTTTTTTTCGCCCG